>VWYH01002909.1:433506-867546 GCA_013399365.1 Pampusana beccarii | reverse complement strand
CGGGGGAGGCAGCGCTGGGGCGGCCGCGGGCTCCGCGCCCGGCCCGGCCTCGCAGCGCCCGGAGTTCCCGTCCGGCGGAGCACACGGGGCGGGTTCGGGCCGGCGATTCACCCCGGCCGGGGGCTGCGGGCTGCGCTGAACTTGCGGCAGCTTTTTCCCTCGGAAGTTTTGCGTTGGGTTTCCCAGCACGAGTGCCGCAGCCTTCTGGTTTTTGTGGGTTTTTTTTCTTTTTTTTTTTTTCCTTGTCACATGTTTTAACGTCAGTGCAGAAACGCTAATCTTTCTGGAACTGTGTAAAGTCGTTGCTCTAGCGCCAAAATTAAAAGTAAAGCTTTCAAATGCTACGTTAGACACCTGTATGGATCAGCGTGCATCTCCATCTCACGCTTTCACAAACGGTTCACCTTGTGATGTGTAGTTTGTCATTTTGTAATGTTCATATGGATTCTGTTAAGGCTTTGGGGGAATTTTATTGCAAGATCTCTGTTTATATTTTTCTAGTGCTACTGTCGCTTTTTTATATTGTTTCGTATATTAAACATTTGCTATTGCTTAAACCGCTACTGCATTTATTTTTTGCTGTTTAAATACTAATGGCATACTAATGGAGTCTTTGAGATAAGCAGATACTGTGTATCACAGTTGGAACGCCCACACTACATATAAACCGAGACTTTGTTTGACAGCTGAAGGCTCGAACGCTTCTCCACCTGCAGGAAAAAGCACCGTCTGTCACTTCAATAATCAATAAAGTACTTGGCTTTAAAAAATGTTGCTTGCATCACATTGTTAATGTTGCCAAGAACAGGTTCTAAGGGGGGGCGTCAAGAAAGTTGAATTTGTTCTTCCTCACGTTCCACTAATTCAGTCTTAGGGAATAATTTAAAAAGAAAATCATTACTTATTGTGGGTTTTAAAAAATTATATGACTGAAATCTTCATGGCAGAGCTGTGGGCATGAACACACATTGGCAGCTTGATTTGGTTCTCAGGTGTCTTTTGGAAAACAGATAAAGAAGGGTTAGAATGGACTTGAAATTAAAAGAGAACTGAAAAGCAGGGAATATAAGAGCAGGAAAAAAGAGGGAGCGTCAGGAAAGTGTAAGGGGAACAGTGTTTCACTGAGAGTTCTCTCTGTAGGCACTCGTGTGTCTTACAGGGATCGGGAATTGCGGGCAGAGCAGGTGAGGTCACGGAACTGGCAGCGAGCGAGGTGTAAAGTCTGGACTACCCTGTTTAATCTGTGTGGTGCTGGTCCCTGGTACCTCCTGGAAGGTGTGAGCCCGGTAGGAGCAGGAACAGAGCAGCTGGGGTTCTGAATGGGCACGGCCATTCTAGAAAATCTGAAGAACCGTTTAAATGGAGAGTTTGCTCATAAGCCATATGATTGTTTGCACTAATTATTATGGGAAAATAAGCAGCTTTAGGTTTTGTGTTTGTAATAAATGAAACAATAAGTATAGACTGGAGGACCACTAGAGTAGCATTGTGTTTCTTGGTTTTGTGAAATGAGAAGAAATCCTGAAAACAGCAGAATGGCATCTAAAGTTAATTTTGTTCAAGTTAATACGAATGAAAACCATAGTTCACAGGGGCAAGAATAGCATGTGTAAACTTTGCCAGAACCATCGAGTAACTCAAGTTGTTGTTCTAGGAACAGGGTGGTTGTTTATTCTCTATGTTTGATTTTTTTTTTTTTTAATTAATTTGTTGGCATCTAACAGGAAGGTCAAGGGCAGCTTTAGTGGGTTTTATTGTGAAACAGATGACAATAAGCTGGATTTCTCTAAGGAATGTTACCAAGAAGACGTGAGCTAGCATCTCTCTGACATGGAAACAAACTTTTGGATTCCATAATTCTTGTGGTGGTAGTAGGTGGAACCAGGAGTGAAATTCCCCTCTAGCTCACCCACCAAAATAAACCACCCTCCGTAAACTTTAAGTGGTTTTGAAGCTATTGGAAGTTTCCATCACACTCTTTGGCTTACTCTGCTTTTTGCAGATCTCTAGATGCTTTTTTTTTTCTTCTGATTCTCTGAATTTCACACGTCACTCAGTATATCAGTATTCAGTCTGTAGATTCCAGGCTGTTTCTCACTAACTTGCAGTTGTTATTTTATGTACATTTTTAAAAATAAAAATGTTAAGGTATAGTCTAAAGCTCCTAAGAAGCTTGCCCATTAAATTCTATTTGTATTCTTTCCAGCTGTCTGCTTGGTTTGCACTTGTTTTGCCATGTAGAGCCACAATTATAGGGAAGTATTATCTTGCATAAGGGATCAAGTTGAAAATTCCTCTTTGAAATTGAACTGCATTCTTTAATGGTGACTTGTTTGATGCTGAAGTGCCTGAGCCTTCTTTAGTAATACTTGCATGCATTAATCCATCTGAATGATTATTGGTCAGAAAAGATATTTAACATTAGAGTAAAGCTTAATTCTTTCGTTACAGCTGAGATTTGAATACCCTTAATAGAGACTAATAAAACCTTCTCAATAGATCATTTGGTTTTAGGGCATATGAATCCCAGTTCATCTATTCACATAATCTTTACTATTCTAATTTGTGTAATACTATAATAGGGTTTAAAAATTCATATGTAAGAGCAACTGTAAAAAAAAAATGCAGTACCTTAACATTTTTCAGATTCACTTGGGGGTGTGTGAAATTGTTGCCTCTAATGTTTAAGTGATTGAGCAACAATGCAATCAGGTAAAACCGGGGTTCCACCTGTCACCGTTGGAATATTGCAATATACGTGGGAATATTGCAAATCTTGTACAGAATTTTGTAGATTTCTTCTGCTGATAATTTATTATTCCTGACCTTTAGGCTTATTTAATTATATAAATACAAATTATAATTTTATATAATTACTATATACGTAATTTAAGAAGTTGTAAAACACATCAGTGCATTTATTTCTAACACTGCTTTTTTTCTTTTATTATAATTAATCTTCCTTTTACCCCTCCCATCCCCAGGGTCAGTTAAGTGAGAGCATGGACCATGGAGGAGTTGGCCAATATGACCTGTAAGTTGCTGCTAGAAAATGTTCTGTACCATTCATGCCAGCTACATATAACTTCTGATTTTGTTACATTGTTAAGTTAAATAGAAAATTTGTCATTCTTGTTCAATTTTGAGTTGTTTCCAGTAGTTTCACTATTTCTTAACATTAAAATTTGTGAATTGTATCTTGAAATATAATAATAATAATAAAAAAAATTTCTGGCGAAACTTGCTGTTGTCTTTTAATCCTTGGTTCTCCTAACATGATCTATCGTACTCGAGTAATATTCATAATATCCGTGCAATGCGCTGTCTACAGAACCCTGCATGTTCTGTTCATTTTCTAAAGGCTCCAGTTGCAGATTTGCGTAGCGTGTGAGGCAGATGAGGGTTCACAAGTTCTGATTTGATGTTTAGGAGGCAGCTGCATTCAGCATCACTTCATTTCTAGATCTCCAGATGGCTTCCGCGTATTTTGTTGAGAGGAAAGCAGGGATAGTTAAAACAGTTCAGTTACATTTACTTTAGCAGGATCAATCTGTTAGTCTTTTGCAGAAGTGAAGCATAATTTAGAAGCGTCATTAAATTATGGTTCGTTCTTCTTTTGTGGCATGTTCAGTTGTGAGACTTTTTTTAATTACAGCTTTTTCTACAAGGTATTTCTGTTATAGAAGTTTTGCCATGACTGTTGGGGCTGCTGGATGTCATCTGAAACTTAAACACAGCTTATTTACTTGAGGTCTTGTAGGAATATCTAAGTTAGTTTGAGGCTTTGGTCATTTAAACTTAATTTTGGTGTTATACAGAGATTTATTATGCATTAGGAATCTGAAGGAAATCTTAAAACCATAAATCCCCCAAATTTGCAGGTGATCTTTTCTGTGCAATTTGCAACTTACTGCTTTGCACACCCCTAAATCAAATTTCTGATGCTGGCGATTCTCCCAATCTCCAAAGCAGTTGTTCAGTTATATCAGATACACTGTATGCTGTTGAGAAAGTAATTTGCTTGCTTACTTTCATGTGATCCTTTCTGAGTATCAGATAGTCTTATATTCTTGTTTTGGTTTTATCCAGCGGCATGGAGCATTGTGAAAAATTTGAGATTTCAGAAACTAGTGTAAACAGAGGTCCAGAAAAGATCCGGCCCGAGTGCTTTGAGTTACTGCGCGTGCTGGGCAAAGGCGGCTACGGAAAGGTAAGGAGCTCTGTTCTACTGGAGGTGGTTAAAGGGCTTGGCAAGGTCTGATCCTCCCATCCTGTTTTCTCAAAAGTCCATTCTACCCGAAGGGAAGGTGGGGGCTGCCGAGGGGGTCACTGGCAGAGCCTCGCCAGCCGGCGGCTCTACCAAATGCTCCAAACTGGTTCTGCTTCCAGTCCCCAGCTCTTCTCCTTCAGGCAGGGTTGCAGTTTCTAGGTGATCTCATCTCTCTGTGCTAAATTTCATTGCTAACTTATAATGGCTGACGTGGTCATAATGTGTGTTTGCTTTTGTCTTGGTGTTGTGTAGGTATTTCAAGTACGAAAAGTAACTGGAGCAAACACCGGGAAGATATTTGCCATGAAAGTTCTTAAAAAGGTAACTGGAATGTTCATGTTTCACTTTTGTCTGAATCTAAAAAAATCCATCTCTCCCTTTAGCTGTTACATTTATCTAATTACATAACATACCTAAAATTAAACTTTGTCTGTGATGTATACAGTTATCCAGGTACAGCTGGAATTATAGGTAGTCTTTATCTAAATTGTTCTGTCTGTGTGGTTCTTAGCAGCTAATTTAAATAGGTCAGGAGGTTTCTTCCATCCTAAATGATTGTATGATTCTATGAAATAAATAAACTTCCACAAGAATCCTGCCATGTTATGTATGTATGATGGTGACAGTTTCTTCTTTTTGTTTTATTATGTTGCTGACTCATATGTAGTGTTGGGATTTAGTAAACTCAGAAGGGAATTAACTAGAAAAGCCCGTCTGTTCTTGTGCTCACATATCACTGCTTTTTGTAGGCAATGATTGTAAGGAATGCAAAGGATACAGCCCATACAAAAGCAGAGCGGAATATACTGGAGGAAGTGAAACATCCCTTCATCGTAGACTTAATTTATGCCTTTCAGACTGGTGGGAAACTCTACCTCATCCTTGAGTATCTCAGTGGTCAGTATATGAAATTCTGTTACTTGCTTCTTGGTATCTTATGTAATTGAGAATTTGGATTTCTTATTCTGCTTATAAAACCCCAGCTAACTGTTGGCATGGGGTCTTAAAAATGTAAAATAGGTTAGCGTTAAGAATACATAGAAAAACAAATAAACCTTCTAATTCAAGAAAATAAAGATGAGTGAAATATGTTACTTTTCATGACAGTACAGGAAAGGAAGATTTTTTTTTTAATACTTCTTTTTTCATCAGGTTTGTAATTCCTGTCTGATACACTTAGATCCTGTATAGTTATATGGAGTACAAGGTTTTAGTCCTTGCAGGTTCTTCATGAAACAAGAAAATGTTCTTTCTTTCACGATAGGGAAACAGACACAGAGTAGAAGCACTTTGCTCAAGCTACAACAATGGGGAAAAAATGGACAGAAACACCGTTATTTTTTTCAGCATGCTGGTTTGATTTCTTTTGGCATTTCTTCAGTTGGTGGAATTCTGTGAATAACAGACTAGTAAATTCTCACTTGTTTTTTTGAAACAACTTTCTGTAGAGCAAAACAATACCTGTTGCTTATAGTTTTTCCAGAAAATAGACTTTTGGCTGACTAAAAATGAAAGAATGCACTTCAATAGAGTATATTCTCATTTTTCTCATGACAGGAGGAGAACTATTTATGCAGTTAGAGAGAGAAGGGATATTTATGGAAGACACAGCTTGGTAAGTTAAATTAATTGTTTGAGGTTTTTTTTCCAAGTGCCTAAATGGTATATTCTGACTAGAAAAACTATAACTTTGCATTCATTTCATAGTCTAGAGAAAAGAGCAGTTCACTGGGGTGTGGGAGGACATTTGTGTTCTGTACTCACCAGTTTGTGCCAGTGTTGTTACCGAAGAGTGTCCGTTGCTGAGGGCAGACTCCACAGAGCTGTGGTAATGGAGGTGGTTTGGGTGTTGGAGAAAAGATTGTGAAAGGCTTGCTGGAAATGCCATTTTTTTGTTTTTCTTGGTCCACAGACAATTTTACCAGAGACAGTTGTATCTTTCCACAGCACATGCTGATAGTGCCTCAGGAAAGCTTTGGTGTCCCTCTGGGGCTGTACCACTGTTCCACAGATCTCACTCTGGGTGCTGCCCGCTACCTCCTTAGCTTCATTTTTTTTTAATCTTCAACCTTGCTACCTAGATGTGGTAACACAGCTCGAAGCGTATTTTAACCACTAACTGGTAAATTTGGATTCCTCCAGATACATTCACGATAAGATAGTTACTGAACAGGTAAACCTCAAGCTGATGGCATAATTTTGCAGTTCATCTGTATTCAGTCTGTATGCCTTTTGGCAAACCAACCTCAAAGGCATCGCTTCTCTCATTCATTCTCTCATACATTTCTAATGATACTTTCAAGGAACTGTTGCTATCTACATAATAGTCTTAGTGCTTAAGGTGCTTTGCACGATTGAATATGTCTAATTTTGTGGCATATATTTCTTTTCAGCTTTTACTTGGCAGAAATCTCAATGGCACTGGGGCACTTGCATCAAAAAGGAATCATCTATCGTGATCTGAAGCCAGAAAATATCATGCTTAATCATCAAGGTAGAAATACAGTAACTGTTATGTTGCCAGTCATTTGAAAACACGTTTTCAAAGGTCACAACACTTCAGTCTTGTGTGAAATTCCTTAAAACAACGGCATGTTCATTAGCACTCTTGGTATAACTGAAGAATTGCCAAAGCTCGTTGCTTGCCATCAGACACAGTTTTAATAGGCCACAGCAAGCTCCAGGTTCCACGTCTCTAGACACAGGCATTTTTTGAATGGTTGACTTGCTATTTTTGCAGCTCTGGAATTTTTCTTCTGCTGGGTCATTGAAAGTACATAAAGATCTGTGTCTTTAGCGTAGTATCGGTGGCATTGTAGTCAATGGGAGTGACCGAAGAAGTTGGTTGGGAAAGACAGTTTAGGTAGGATGCCAAATAATCTGTAGCTGAAATGAGTTATCTCACTGTTGACTCTTTACCTGACAGTAGCAGCAATTCCTGAATGCACAGATTAGTCTGGCAGTCTGTACCGTCCAGTATTTTCATGTTATCTTAACTTATTTACTTAGTCTAAGTCTTTGTACTGAGTTCTTCAGGGCACTACATTTTGTTGAAGGTTGTTCTCTGAACTTTGAAGCAAGCAATAAAATTCTATAGCCTACTTATTCTTATATGAATGATACATTTTAAATACATTTATCTCAATGTGAATAAGCTTTGGTAGTTTGTCATGTTTCTCTTCAAGCTGCAACACTTTCTTACGCAGGTATAAAGCAGAGGTTTTCTATGTAAGTGTGATTACTTCATTCTGTTTTATAGCTGCTTTGCTTTGTCATACCGTTGAAGATACCTGGAAGTAGTTCAGAGTTATTACATATCTGTGTTAAAAATTGCTATTTTTTAACATTACTTATACAAATGTCAGAATTCTGGCAAGTCTTACATTTTGTATATTTAATTTCAGGTCACGTAAAATTGACTGACTTCGGGTTATGTAAAGAATCTATTCACGATGGAACAGTCACACACACGTTCTGTGGAACAATTGAATACATGTGAGCTGCATGATGAAACAAAAGTATTACTCTGGTCTGGGGGTAATGGCTAAATTTTGCCTTTTTTAACTGCTTGTTTATATGTTCAGTCACTTAGGGAAATCTTACTTGATAAATGTGGTTTTGTTTGAAAAATAGTAGTCAGAATTAGCATTAAGCTTGTTAAAAGACATTCTTCTTTTCAATTTTTCTGATTATAGGGCCCCTGAAATCTTGATGAGGAGTGGGCATAATCGTGCTGTGGACTGGTGGAGTTTGGGGGCATTAATGTATGACATGCTGACTGGAGCAGTAGGTGCACAGTTACAATTGCATGTATTTCTCTTCGTAGAGTTTGTAGTTACCTGTATTCTAATTCAGATGCATGTATAAATACATATATATTTGTACATATACAGACTGCAAGTAAGAAATACCTAAAATACATCTACGCTTATGTTGATTACAGTCATGAGCTGCTCTCATCCAGACACTTATTTGGAAGTCACATTTGCAGTAATTTTATCTGCTTTATAAATTACTGAAGTGAGCTCTGTGTGTGCAAATAAGAGACCTGAACAAGTCCTGTTTTTCTCCCATGACTGTGGTGCTTTCCAGCCTCCTTTCACTGGGGAGAACAGAAAGAAAACAATTGACAAGATTCTCAAGTGTAAACTCAACTTGCCTCCCTACCTCACACAAGAAGCCAGAGATCTGCTTAAAAAGGTAGAGTTTAAATGAATGTCAGTACTACATGTGTATGTAGAAAATATAAATATAATGATGCAATTATGGCTATTCAGTCCATACTTGTTTTACTGCTTATAAGTCAGTATTGTTTTTACATGGTACAGAAAGTGATTTTCCTTGAAAACACAACTGTTTTCTAATGATTGCAGATTTTGATTGTTCTGTATTTAATCTGCATGGGATTCATTCGAATGGTGATTCATGTCAGAACTAGTCTAGTCATAACAGCATAACTCATTTTTCTCTTTTGGGTGTTATTTCTCCTTAAGCTGCTAAAAAGAAACGCTGCCTCACGTCTAGGAGCTGGTCCTGGAGATGCTGGAGAAGTTCAGGTAACTCCTGCTTAACTCAAGAATTCTTAAATTACCTTTGAGGGTACATTAGGGAAGGAGAGTGTGTCTGTCTTGAAGTGTAACAAGCACAAAGGCAGCCACATGTGACAACTGATCAAAATTTGAATGCTTTAAAGCTTAACGAAAGCAGCTGTCTACCTATTTGATAATTTGGCCTTTGGAAAATAACTTTTATTTTTTAGCTCTATCTTCCAGTAGATCTTCTCTCCTAGTCGCACAATTCTAGTTGTACAGTCAGCCATTTAAAAGTGACAATATTCAAACCTGCCAGCCCTTGCATTTAGTGCAGTTCTTCCAAAGGAGAAGTGTCATTAGTTTGCAGTCAGCGTTGTACAGTGGAAATGCAGAGGCCTAGTTCCTGTTGCTTGCAGCTTGACTTGATGTCCTTATTGCACAGTTCTGGTAATTTCTCATTAATACAGTGTTTCGTCATTATTTTTAGACATCTATAAATGACTGACTTGGGGGTATGGTATCAATTTTCAGCTCTTGCAGCTACTTGGGTGTAGTGCTGCACAATATATTACACTAGATCCACGTGTGGTTTTGGAAAGAAAGACACCACAGAGAGGGGCTGAAAAGAACATGCTTGATTCTTAAATGTCTGTGATTTATGCCCAGAAGGCGGATTATGACTCTGCTGTTGCTGACTCTTGTAGGCTCACCCGTTCTTCAGACACATTAACTGGGATGAGCTGTTGGCACGGAAGGTGGAACCTCCTTTTAAACCGTTATTGGTATGTACTCAGAAAGCTGTGAGATGTTCCTTGGATGCCTTTAGGAAAGGTCTAAACCAATGTGGAATCTAAAACTTAGAAACGTTTGCTCTTACAAACTGGAGTGCTACTGATTTCTGTTACTTTAAATAGTTAAATGAATCAACTCAAGTTACTGGTTCTCAGATTTCACTCTTGTCAAATTACAGAGAGAAACTATCTGATGCAGATTTTTTTTTTTTCCCCTGAGAACTGATGCTGGATGAACATTTTTTAAAAAGCTCTTTACATCTCCACGCAGCATGAAATACTGGCTGTCATGAGCGTGCTGTTCTGTCGTATTACCCTCTAGTCATGGTATTTGTCTGTCACTGGAATAGGATCTTGCTTTTTTATGTGAGAAGGTGGCTAAAAGCAGCTAAAAGCTAATTTACCCTTCTGTTCAGTCTCCTGGGGGAAGAAGGTTCTGCCTCAGTTTTAATTCCTCCTGCATCTAATCTATAGGTTAAACAGACATGCAAGTGCAGTTCTCTCTGAATTTCAGCTTCTAGACACTATCCAGTAAGTCAGTACTTAGTTGAAACTAAGATGATAAATAGTCGATAAGCAAAAGTAAATGAAGTCACCTAGTTAAGCAATTTGTATGTTTGCTTATTAATATTTACAATGCATCTTGTGCATTGTGGGCAGTAATTAAAGTTTACCTCAAACCAGTGATGTGATGAATAAACCTCTATTATCCTATGTTACACTTCGATGGTGTGGGGTGTCTCTTTTTTTCCCTCTGGGTACAATTAGTTGCAGCAGCAGTGGGTATTGCCACCCATTTAGTTCCCAGCTACTAAAAATCTCACTTTAAACTGACTTGGGCATCACCGATACTGAGCATGTTACAGCATGCGGACTCCAGAGCTTTTTTTTCCCTTTTGAATGAAATTCAGATTAACAGAAGACTGGTATTTCCAAATTATCCGAAGGCAGTTTTGGGTTTTTTTGTTATTAGCAAATGTTATGAAAGCCGCTTGTCCAAACCAGATGGTTTTTGGTTGCGGGAAGGCCTGCACAAATCAATCCATATTGCCTTCTCAGTTACAGAGGAATGAGAGAAGGGATCTTGGAATTATGTCTGGTGTTCTTTGACTGAATAAAACAATATTCTTCATAGTCACTTATTCCCGAGTTGTCATCAATCCCTCACAGTATAAACGCTTCTGTATCAGCAAAAATGGGATTAAATTATCCGTAGAGGCTCCCAAAACCTAATAGTTGCAGCTGTTCTGTGCTGGTTGTGAGGAGGGCTAAACTTGCAAGAAAATGGCCTAGTACTTCTAAAGGTTTTATGTTTGTAATTTGAGAGTTTTTTAAGGCATATTTTTAATTTGTGTTCCTTTTTGATCCATAATTTTTGCCCCTCCCCCTTGCCTTTATTTCTCAGTGTCAGTGCCCATAGAGATCCCACTGGCAGCGACAGGATTCCGACACCACTCCAGGGTTTTACTCCAGCAGAGCTCTGCCAAAAACCTATGGAATGAACTCCAGCCAGAGGCTACACTGATCACCGCTAAGCCATTTGGTTGATATCTGTAATATAAACCCTTAATCATTTTGTTTTTGCAAAGCAATCTGAAGAGGATGTGAGCCAGTTTGATTCAAAGTTTACACGTCAGACACCTGTTGATAGCCCAGATGACTCTACTCTCAGTGAAAGTGCCAACCAGGTCTTTCTGGTAAGTTAAAATGTGTAACGACTGTGCAGAGCTATGTTGTGTTACTTGGAAACAATTAGGGCGTTTCAGGGAAGTTAGTTCTACTGGCTCTCACCACCCCATACTTGAAGCAAACTATCGTAATTTTAAACACAAATTCTGCAACAGGGTTGAAACGTTTAAGGGCTTTGAAAATGCTTAGCCTGATTATTGCTGGCATTTTCTTTACACAGATAAAACAGCAGACAAAAGTTGCTCGCTTTCTGAACTGTCAGCATTCTGATGCGTAGTTGTATTATGAACCCTGGACATGTGATTGCTTTCACAGTCACACAGAGAGAACAATGTCCATTCTGTAGATTAAAATTATTTAAACTGAGCATGCCTGTGGGAATCTGTGATCTGAGCAGAAATATCTGGGGTGTGCGGGCACCCGGGTGCAGAATTCCCTAAAGTCCTGCTCTTTGCTTCAGGAAGTGAGAAGAAGTTCAGATGTCTACATTTACTCTCCTTTTATAATTTTCATTTGCTATTTCATGACAATCATAACTGCACAAGTGCTTACAACTGTAAATCTTGCCTATAAGTTACAGTGCGTTCATTCCTGTTTTGCAGGGTTTTACGTATGTGGCTCCATCTGTACTTGAAAGCGTAAAAGAGAAATTTTCTTTTGAACCAAAAATTCGATCACCTCGCAGATTCATAGGTAGCCCTAGGACACCAGTCAGGTATCTCCTTTGTTTCGTTTGGGGTTTTTTCCATTTTTTTGTAATACACTTCTTGGCAAGTAGTTGAAATAAATCTGCACTAGAAATAAAAAATGCGGCCTTTCTGCTCAGTAAGCCCATCACTTCCATTAGAAGTGCAGCATCGATCCTGTTTTACAAACCTCATTATTAGAGACAAATCTGTGGTGTTTGGCAGCACAAGAAGCACTAATTTGCGTGCTGTTCACACCGCTGATCCAGCCTCTCAGTCTGGTGACTTTGGCACACTGTTCTCTAGAGCTGTTTCAGAACATCCTAAGTACTTATGTGCCGCTAAAGAGTCATGTTAGTACAGAAAATTCTTTCTGCAATCATCTAGAAATATATCCCGACTACTCGAATGAGAGAATTTTACTTTACAAGAGACTGGTAGAAGCTAGACATGGAAACTCTCTCAGACTTCTGGAAGTGGAAGGAAGAATTAGAAATGCTTCTCAATAGGCATTTGAGTTCAGCTTCCTGCAGAGTAAAGGACATACCTTGGTGCTGTGTGTATCTTCATCTCTGATTTTTATATTTCTTGTTTTAAAGCCCTGTAAAGTTTTCCCCTGGGGAATTCTGGGGAAGAGGTGCTTCTGCCAGCGCATCAAATACTCAGACACCTGTGGAATATCCAATGGAGACAAGTGGAATAGAACAAATGGATGTGACAGTCTGTGGAGAGGCCTCAGCACCACTTCCAATCCGACAACCAAACTCTGGGCCATATAAAAAACAAGCTTTTCCCATGATTTCCAAACGACCAGAGCACTTGCGCATGAATCTATGACGACACAATTTTTTTTAAGCCTTTGAAGGTGGAAAACCAAGAACGGACATAAGCGCTCTTGAAGCTGAAATACGAGGGCTTGTATGGTTTACTTTTAAAAAGTGACAGTATCAAAGAGTCAGTCATTGCACAGAGCGACTTGGAAAGCAAAGAAAAATGGATTTTTTTTTTTCTGTCAATCAATGGTGCATAAAAAAACTTTAGAAAATGGTATTGCAGAACTCTAGGCACATCATCTAACTGATTCGCAGTGACATCTTCTCACCTTATCAAGGATTTTTCAGCTTGCTAGCTCGAAACTGACAGTATTAAGGGTCAGGATGTTGCTTCAGAATCACTGGTCTAGTCGTGAATGTGTCAAGGAGGGTTTAGCCCTTTCACTAGGCAAAGTCTGAAATGCCTCTATGCTTGCGTCTGAGGAATAATTAGCATGCAAGCTTGGTTAAGCGGTTTCCTACAATGGGGTGGAATCAAAGATGAAAGATAAAATTAATTGGTATTTCACATTCAAAACCTAATGAGTTTTTTATATATATAAAAATATATTTTTTTCAAATAGATTTTTTGATTCAGCTCATTATGGAAAGTATCCCAAAATTAAAAACGCAAAATAATTGGTTGCTGTGAAGAAACTAAAGGCTCTAGTTCTGATTCTTCTCCTCGTGAAACAACAAATCACTAAGCGAATCACTCGATGACCAGCTTGGCAGTGTGGGGTGGGAGAGAACTGTTTCACTTGCTTACCCAGCTGAAATCCCTGTTCCTGCAAAGACAAGCGGATCTAATCAAACGGCACTGCTGCTATGTTCTAGGCTTAACTGGAAGCCAGGGGCTCAAATACACGTCCTGCTTATTTCATCCTTGTCCTCAGCAGACATTTCACTGGGAAACATCACTTTTGTACGCGCTAGGCACGTAGATGGAGACAGCTGAATATGTTCAGATTCTTACCCATAGAAAAGATCAGGAGAAAGTGCATCGAAATACAAGGTCAGTAGAATCACATAGGAAATACCACAGGAAACATACGCAAATTCTACATGTTATAAGGAAATAAACCTTTTTGTAACCAGTGGGTAAGAATTTGAGGATTTTTTTCTCTTTTTTTTTTAAATAAAATTTTGCTTATAGGAGTTCCCTGCCATTATACATGTCTAAATTTATCAACATTTTTTTCTATGCTGGGGCAATAAATTTGCTGATTGTATGAGAAGAAGTGTTCAATGGCCTTTCAGTGAATGTCTTCCACAGTGGGTCAGAACTTTAGCAACTTCATTTAGCGAACATGTTCTAAGGACACTATTTATGTTTTGGAAATTGTCACAATCTGTACAAATGACTTACAGGTACAAAGAATAAAATAAAGGTAACTTTACCTTAACTTAAATACTTCCTGCCTTAAAGAAAGCATTTCCATGAACATAGCTGGTGAAAGGGTTAATATCTGCAGAGCTTTACACTAGTTAGAGTGTGTATGGTGTGTGCGTGTGTTTATGATCATGCAGCCGCATACAAGTCCTGTCACTTTTTGCCTGCCACACGTCGCATTATCTTTAGTCAAACTGTGCAAAGTCTACTTCTAGCGTTTCACAACAGTAGGGATTTTTTAATAGATTCTGCTAAGTCTGTGTATACTGAATCTTTTTGAGCCATAGGATCCAAGCCATAAAACTCTAAGCATGTTGAATCCAATCAGAATGCTGTTTTCTAAAATTTGGAAGTCAGGAGGATTCACTGATACCTTGGTGATACTAAGAAAGAACCAAAAAAAAAAAGATGGTTATGATTGAGCAAGATTTTTTTTCTTCCTGATAAGCCTTTTGTTGCAAAAATTCTTTTTGTAGTTTTATAAGGAAAAGCGAGTTAACTTCTGGTGACATAAATTGTACTGGAAGATTGCAATTGTTCATTTGGTAATGCGGCCACTGGTGACATGTTGTGAAACTGAAATCCAAGTGCTCACGTGTTTGTATTATGCAGATTTGCAAATACGCAACACTTCAAGCAGTGCCTCTCTGTGCCACACATGGGTTTCCTAACATGTTCACCGAGTACAAAGGAACTTAGTCTAAAAAAAAATACTATATTTTGAGGCAGATCTCTCTTGGTCCTAGTTAACAGCTAACAGTTGCTTTTTGGTTGGCTGGATAGAATTGTCCAGTAGAATTGGTTTAATATGGCTGGCAAGAATGGCAAGAGTTGTTTGTCTGAGTTCACTGATTAATTACAGATACAATTCATCGGTATTAAAATTAAATTTCATGTACTGTCAATGTTTCATCCCATGGATTATAAGTTTAATTCCCTACCATAACTGTGAAACTTTTGGAGTGTGACTCAGACAGCAAGCACACACTATGCAATATGGTTTATCCTGTATTTATTTGTAAAAATATCAGACATAGATCCTCTATATATATATAATAGTGTCAAAATTCCTAGTTGTGAACTAAGGGGAGTGGAGTTCTAGCTCCTGTTTGGCTATTTCAGATAAGTGCAGAATGCATTGAATATTGGAGAGCTTAACAAGTGCTTTCTTTTGTTCATTTAAAAATGTCTTAAATTTTTCATTAGAGTATAGAATCTTATTTTTTTTATTTTGTACAAGCTGCGCTTTTTTAATTATAATCACTGAAAAATTCACTATAATTTGATTTTATAGGATTTTTGTAGCATTACAAAAATATAGTAAAACTGAGGTTAATACCTGTTGTGGCTAACCATATAAAAGTATTAAATCTTAAACTTGAACAAAAGTCATATTTTTTTTTACTAGATGTTAAATAGGGAAATATTTTGTTCCGCAGGTCATTATCACAAGAGGTTTATAGGTGAGCTGTGTTACCAGCAGTTTTTCTTTTCCCATTTGATGCAGAAACGATTCTGGTATAAGATATTCAGAATTTCATAATTTTTCTCTGTGGGAGTGATGCATAACATTTGATGCCATTCGTGTACTAAATTGTAATTTTGGGAATGCTGGAATAATTCCTACCAAGACTGTCTTAATTGTGCCATCCTGACATTTGAATGTCATCCTGGTATTAGCTCATAATAAAAGATAAAAAATAAATGAGTCAATTGTTCTTTCGAATATCCCTTTTTTTTGTCTTGCTATCTAAAAGCCGAACTGCTGGAGAACATTTAATATTTGAGTCTAACTATCCGGTGGATGTTTACTTTGGGTCTGTTCTCTTTCTAGTATTAAATCCCAACCTTCTCTCGCTGTTAATCCAAAAATGCATCAAACATTGAAGGAGACTGCTGCTGTTCTTAGGGCAGATGCTTGGGCTTTGGTTTGTTTCTAAGAAATTCTGTCTCTACAGCAGGGTAATTGCTGTTTCATTTTCCTAGTTTAGAGGGAAGCCCTTTGCCCTGAGGGTAAAGAGGAGATGTTATTAAGAACAATGCAAATTATTAAATATTCTTCCTGCAAATCCTCAATGATATATACTGTGTGCAGTTCCTGTATATGAACTTCTACAGATTGTTCTCTTCTAGATTAACGTGCCTTTGTAGCCGTCTTCAAGAAACAAAACGTGAGCTGCCTGAGTAGAAATAAAGGTAATCCCTATTCTGTTTTTCATCTTTCATAGTTTACTGGAACTAAATATATTCCACTGCTGAATAAGATGGATGTGAATAGCAATTAAATGCAAATTTAAACATATGCTAATCCAAGTGACCTGGTTTTTTAAAGGAAGTAGGTAGATCCTAAGTAAAACTGTGGATCTAAATCATTGTCTTTCCTGGCAGCTTTGAAGGGAAAGGGAGGGAGGAGGAATTCCACCTGAAGCACCGGACACATGTTGGCTCTGCTGGCTCTGGTTTACCAAGGGCTGGACCTTCACCTGCGTTCTGGGGCTCTGAAAAAGTGGCTGTTTATTGCCATTTGTCATCCTTTTGTCTGTTGTGTCCCCTGCAGAGCCAGATGTGCTGGGTGTCCGCGTGTGGGAAGGGGCAGGTACCCTGGCCTGAGGGGCTGGACAAGGAAGAGCCGCATCTTAATCACAGGATGCTGATGGGCGGATCAGATGTCATGGATGTAAGTTACTCACTGTTTTTCCTCTCTGTAACTGAGAACGATTTGTTTAATTTAGGAAGTGTAAATCTAAACTGGTTGATCAAAATCTCTTGTTAGTGCTTTGCTTTTTAATAAACTGTGTTTAATAGTACTGGTGATTTAGACCTATTGTTCTAAAAAGATTTTTGAAAGTCTGTCACAGAGTGCTGGAATTCTGATGGATGGCTACCCGATACTGGTAGGCAATGAGTTTAATCCATATTCAAATATTAGGAAGCGCATTTCCTTGCTCTAACATCGTATCCAAGTCTAGTGAATTTAAATTTATATTTCCTCTGAGAGGACTTTTGAATTAAAAAGTGGTTAAGCTGTTGGTATTAGCATTTCAGGAAAAGCTAATCCAGGATAAGTTACAATTTTTATGTCGCCTAGTATTTCAGAAAGGGTTGGTTATTACATCTGCCCTTATAAACTGTGTATTTGGCTTAGTCATGCATTTTACTCGGACAAGCAAAGCCTTATCTAAAGGTGCCATTTGTTGACTACATTCAATATAGCACTCAAATTGCTTACACAGCACTCACACAATACCTGCATTAATTAAAAATCTTAAAATACTCTTTAGCTAAACTGTATGTTCATGATTAAGTTCGGGAAAATCTAAATATGACTGCGTAACCAAGGGAGCTGCCGAAGTCACTGTGGGCCCACTGGAGATTCAGAATCCAACCTTAGTTCCCCCTGCTCTTTTTTGTTCCTTGACTGATTCAGTTCTTGTTCATCTCTCAAGGGAGGTTCTGCAGCAGCAGTCTGAGTGTCAGCACTGGGCAAACTGAAATAACAGTTCTGAGCTTGTACTAACGTCAAATGCAAGCTAAGGCTTAGCTAGATCTGTCCAAGGAAACAAAGAGCAGTTTGTTCTGACTGCAGCAGAGGTTCAGGCACAAGCTGTGGCTCTGGCCAAGCTCTAATTCTTCCCTGCCACGCTCCAGCCTGCTCTAACACCATTCAGCTGCACATTCTCCCAACTAACTACCTCACCTGCTGGGAAAGGCTTCCATGAGAACCCGTCTCTTCTACTCCCATAAGGTTCCAATTATAGACTCAGAAGCTTTTGCCTGATTTCTTTAAGCTGGAGGCTTTTTCCCCAGTCCCTCAGATACCACGGCGGAACAATCATAGGGCACATTGACTGTAAACTGCAGTAAACTTCAAACAAAAATACAATTAGCAAATGCACAGCATGCTAGAGCATAAACCCAGGTTGAACATGGAATGATGCCTCTTAATTTGAATCTCCCCTCTCTTTAGATTTTGATTCAGAACAGTAAATTCTCCTAGTATAACACTCAGCTGTACCTTTAAGGGCAGGCCCTGTCAGCCCTATAAATCTGGCTGTCAGCTGCAACTTGTAGTACTCAGTCACCCTGCCTGTGTGATTGCTACATCATACATCAAGTAAGTGTTTAACTTTTTAATTCTGGTTTTTCCCTAATTTAGAACTTTCCTAAAGGTACTCAGTTCAGAAAAGCTCAAGTTAATGGCAACTCAGTTTAACTTTGCTGCAACAGAATAATTTGAGTGGTTTTTTTCAGTCTTAGCTGAATAGCAAGGTGAGAAAAAAAAAGGTGCGATTTGTACGTAAGTTAGCTCTATAATTACTTTAAAGACTAGTCATGAATAAGTGGTGGCATTTGGAGGTTTTTTGTTTTTCAGAGATTATAGTTCAACAGGAAAAGTATACCTAGCAGTGAGCTGTTGTTAGGTGTTTTCATATAAGTTAATACTGAAACAATAATGAATCTTGTTTCTTTATTCAACATGCACCAAACAAATAGATTTAAATGCATTTATTCTCTCTGATTTTTATGCATACTACAAATTGCAAATATAGTATAAAATAGATTCTCCCCTGTAAGAAAATCTGGTTCCTGCTATGACAAAAATATAGTATTAAAGATTTGTTTTAAAAATACCAACTTTATAAAATGCTAAGTAAAAAACTAATGTCAGTGGTTGGTTTATGTATTAAGCCAAAGATCCATTAGGAGTCTACAAGAACCTGAAGGGGAAACGTCTTATTCCTGTGCTTGTCTCCAGGTACAGTGAGAAATAGTTGCTATTACAGATGCATGAATAAGAAGCTAATTTCTCCGATCCACTGGGCCAGCGTTAAAGAAACTTTAATGCCAAGTGTGACAAGTAGCTCTAGTTCTCACTGTAGCCCAGACTATAAAATTTGCTTATCATCTTAATAAAATTGGTAGGTTGACCTTTTGGGTTGAGTCATGTTAGAAGGATAAATACAACTTAGACTTAGTACAGTCTGGAACTCTGTTAAAGTTTTAAACAAAATACTGAATTAAGAAGCTGCTGCAAGAAGTAATGCAGCATTTTTCAAGGAGTGGATTATTTCCTACAAGAATCATAAGAGAAGCAATGCTGGCTTTTCTGCATTCATTCTGAAAACTTTTCTGTGCTTAAGGAGGTCAAGTTAACATTTTCTGCACTGTTTTAAATACTGAACATTTCATAGAAGCTTGATATCTAGAATTTAGAAACTCATTCCTTGTGCCACCTACAATTTAATCTGCAGTAAACTGAAAAACCTTAGCTTGGACAAACAAAGTGTAAACCAAGTTGTTTGACATGCTTTAGAAAATCTGTAGATGCACAGATGTAGCTCCATCCTTCCACTTGTTAACATGGTCTGAAATAACAGTTCTGCAGAGTGGACACGTTTTTTCTCTATTAAACCATAAAGAGATGCATTCTTCACAAAATGTGTGCTGTAATGAAAAGAATGAGAACTTAGAGCTTTTAAGCTCTTCCATTCATAAGACGGTATACTATTTGCATAGCCTGAACTCTAAAAATAATCAGACACGCACTCTCTAATCTAACTTTATGTAATTTTGTTTATCAGGTCTTTAAATTATTTGGAAGTTTGCAAAAAATAATTCTGATGTGTATTACCTGACAGATAAGCAGAATAGGCTTCTGAAATTCAGCTTGGCAGATTGAACAAATATCATCCGACTCAGAACACTGTCTCTTGCTAGCTGGCACCCCATAGTTCTGGAAAACAAGATGTTTTCAGCAGATATTAGTTTCTGGGGGGCATGGGGGAAGCCAAAACAAACCACAAGAATTCTAGGACGGAAGGGAATAAGGGCTGCTATGTCAGGTGTTCTTTTTTTTTGGTGTTGTTCACATGACAAGATAATCACATAGTCAAGGAATTCAGACAGTGAGACGGGAGAAGTATACAGCGTTTACTTTAAAAATGTAGTTGTCTGTTGCTAGAACAATATGAAGTAATAAAGGAATGAGTTTGTTGGTTTTTTTTTTAAAGTATTTTCATGTAAATTGGGTTTATTGTTTTGTATTAAGAGAATTCAGTACTTACTGGTCGTGTACAAAATATCCGTAAGACCTGCCTGAAGTTTCCCAGTTGTCCAAAACAACTCAAAAGCTGAAACGGGAAAGAAAACTTAAGTTATGCTTAGTATTTTTCTCTGTAAACTGAAAAGCTTGCAAGCTTTTGTGCAGATTCCAGCACTAGAAGTCTCACTGCTAGGTTCATGTTGGCAGGAACATAGGCCAAGCTGTAGTTCAGACTGACCCTATTTTAGTTGCTTAATATGTAACCAAAATAAGAACTTAGCCTGAAGTCTTTTTTCCCCAGTGTGTATTTGTTCTTTAAAAGAAAAATAGTGTTGAGGTTCTGAAATTAAGTACTCAAGTGCAAATACACCAGCATTATTACCACATATGCAATAGCCTTTAGACTTGTAATGAAGATACCTTAGCACTATAAAGTATTTTTCATGTTCAAAGCTGAACTTGTACTGAGTGGTTACATTTGGGGTAGATTAGCTCTTTGGTTGAGTAGGAACATTATGTTTAACTTGTTTAGCATCACACCAGATACTCTAGCCGAGAGAAAAATGTATTTTCCTGGAAAATGCTGATTCTTTTAGCCATTAATTTGATCTTTATTTTTTGCAAGCTCTCTTCCTCAATATCTGGTAACAGTCTGATCAATGTTTGATGTGAGGGGAGCTGTAGTACCAGTGTGCTTTGCTATGCGACCTTAATCTAGGTGCAGGAAAAAGATTTAGTGCCCTGAGCCTGGATTCCTGTCACTTTTGGAAGGCTGCATCAGTTAAACTGAAGCAGCGACTTGCAAGCCGGTTCAAACAGAGGCGGACATTCAGAAATGTGTTTATGTGCCTCTAGCCCTCCAGTGATAATTACTGCAAAATAGTTGAAGAGGAATGTAAAGCTTACGTACTTTTAGGATGAGGTAGAGAAGGCCCAGCAATATCCCAAGGGTCGATGTTTGCCCGCTGCCTGGCTCCCCATAGCCAATAAGAAAACGGAACCAAACTGGTATGGGGACAAACATACGGTAATACTGGCAGAGTTCTTCTAACAGCATGTACCAGTAGCCCTAAGCAAGACATGCAAAGGAATCGCTCAAAATTAAAAACACAAAGGATTTTTAAAATATAGGTAAAAGATGCATTGTTATTCTTTATGTAACTTCCTCTCATGATACCTTGAAACAACTAAATATGGAGCCTGAAGAAGAATGAAGACCAGATGATGAGTCTCACCGCAACTGTACCAGTAACAATAACAGAATTGATTGCTGTACTGCAGAAAATCAAATTATTAGGCTAAAACAGGATGGCTTTGTCAGGTGCCTGCTTACTTAACAATGCTATCAGACTTAATTTCATAAGCATTATAAAAGAAAATAGAAGTTATGTGAAAAAGGAAAATAAGACAAATTTGGTCATGTACATGAGCTTGTCATAAGCAGAGTTGTCTCCTGCATTCAGGATAAAAAAAAAATGAGAGTAAGGCCCATTATTTTATTATCAAACATCAATTACAAATTATTTTCCTGAAAAGATAAACCCTACCAACACATCCTGTTCAAATGCTACCACGTACAAACTCTACATGTTCTTTCTTATTTTTTTTTTGTTTTAAACAGTACTAGTATTTGCTGTCTTGACATAAAATGTAATTGTTTTTTGCATGTCTCGCCTCGGGAAGCAGATAAATACCCAACCAACCAATGTAGTCTTCTATGAAAATTATTAAACTCCACTGTTTTGAAGAATCAAGCTATGAATTAAATTTATTGATCTGGTTAAAATATTGCTTATTAGCAAAAGGAAAATCCAGAATTATTTTTGAAGACAGAAAATACAGCTGTTTGCCTGTGCAGTCTTAAAATCTTCCTATGTCAGTTACTGTCGAGCACATAAAAAAAATTCACTGTGCATCAGCTGCTCCACATGAACTGCCTGTATACACATTCTTAGGTTGCAGCAAATGAAAGGTTTCTTCATTCTCCCCCTTAGAGACAGAAATAAACCCATTTATCCGATGACGTAATACAAGCAATTGTTTCAGATCAGACTGTAAACCTTCCTTGGCACCAAGCAGGGAAGAACGTGAAATCCACACAGGGTTTTGTCACCCACAGTTGTAGTGGTGGATCATATACAGACCTTTAAGGAAAAATAATTTTCTCTGGGTAGAATTGAATAATGAGCTAATTTTACCATAAAATATTCTTCATACGGAAGCAAAAATATAGCTTGTTTCCTTACCTTGGATTTAAAGGACATCATAAAAGCAGGCACCAAGAGAATCAAGCACTTGAAGCCCATGAAGAGGAATTTCAGAATAAAGTCTGTGACTCCCACAATCCAAAGTACCTCCCAGAAGTTCATAAAATCCACAGTAGGCTTTAAGAAGATTAAGCTACCAAAAGAAGTATTAGAAGTTACTGGAGCACCCTATTTAGAGGAAAGCATAACTAGAGATTATTGTGGCAGGTTTCATTAGAAAAGGAAACCTGGTTTATACAGAGGAAGAATATTTGCTGAAAAAATGAACTCTTTATGGTAAATTGATGATTTTTATGATCCCTAACAACCTTTGCATTTTGGAACCCTCTTTCCTGTATCTTTACCACAACCCACATCCTCTAGAGTCAGGTTTGCTTTCCTATTTAGCAATACCGCCTTTGACTGATCCACAGCCAAGACTGGAGCTACAGAATGGTAAGTGAAAGAAAAAAAAAAAAACAAAAAAAACACTAAATGGAAGAGAAACCAGGGCCACAACTAAAGTAAACCAGCAGCAACCCACATAAAGTGTTCCCAGTTAATATTTAATTTCGCATAATTTATGATGCGAGATTTTCCTCTACTTACCTGTAATACAGTGACTGAGAATGAAAGGTGTAATAGAGGAGGAGAGATGATCCAGTCAGGTATACGAGTAACCAAGCACATTGCAGCTTGGAGCACCGCTCCTGCAAGATAACCGTAAAGATATATTATAGTCTTTATCTCAGTGTCAGTGCCTTAAATACATCTCCAAAGCACTAAGTCTGTTGCACCTGAGCAGAGTTTTACTACCAGAAGATTTTACCTCAGTGGTTTTAGGCCAAATAAATTCAATGGAAAGGTAAAGCTGTAATTTTAATGTTTTCAATATAACAGTTTCTATGTGGGTAAGTTTTTTTTCTAAAAACACAAACAAAACCCACCCCACTCTGAAGAAACAACAAATTTTCTTTTGGGAGTGAACAGAGACAGCTGGAAGTTGAAACTGCCAACTGCTATTTGATTCTACAAATATAATGAAGTAGTTCTTCCATAACTTCAAAAAAGCTTTTTTCACTTGAAGCAATTTCAATATTCAAAGCCAGAGGAGGAAAAATACCTTTTTGAATTTTGCAAACCTTACTTATCTGAGCAGCTCTACGCTGTACAGAAGCACTGAGACTTCCTCTTGATACCTTGACACCTAATATTATTAGGTAAATAAAACTATTTCTGTTCATATTTCTTGCAAAAATTTATGGATAAAGGTCTTGGTTAACTTACAGAATTTTGTTGCTTTGGGTGATACTTACTCTTAGAAAAACCTGATTTACTATGCTTTTGTTTGCATACATATAAGTTGTTAGCAGCCCAATTCCAACAGAAATGCCTATTAGGAAAAAAGGGTCAGTTATACACGATAAAATAAAATATTTATCAAACTGGGTTAAAAAAACCCTGCCACTTCTAATATGTCTTTGTAATTACAATTAATAACTTGGGACTATCAAGGCAGAAAAATTAAGCATATTGTACATATGCCAGCAAAGGAAACAGAAGCCACTGAAATGTGGTTTAGGAAATCTCTCTTTCTGATTAATAAAGCAAATAAAAATAAAGCTAAAAATAAATTGAATTATATTTCAGGCAGGGTTATTAGTATATTTATTTGGGGGGAGGGATCTGTTCTCTCAGACCTTATTGTGTTATACTGTACCAATTACACGCTGCACGATCAGTTTGACACACAGAATCACGATATATGGCAGACTTTTGTGCAGCCATCGGAGCAGGTATTTGAGCTCGGAGAGGGAGCTGCCGCCGTGTTCCTCCAACTCCGGAACGGAATCCTCAAGCGCCCTTGCTTCTCCCTGGGCATGTCCGTGTGAGTGACTTTGGAAACCTGCCCGGGAGTGCCCGGAACCCGCGTTTTCTCTGGCTTCTCCCACCGCAGAGTTCAGCTGGATGCGAACATCTCCACTCTGATGGCACGAGCTCTCTCCTGACAGCCTCGCTGCGTGGGCGCTCTGAGGAGAGGAAGAGTCATCCCCACTCCCTTGGATGTTGTGGAGATGGCTGTAGCTTGGTTGCATGGTGGGATTTTTTTTCTGGTCCAGATTCTTGCTACTGTGTCTCCTATGGGATAGTAAAAAAAAGTCACAGTTGGAAGAAAAGTATAACTAGTTCAGGGGAAAAATAAAATTTAAAAATGGCAAAGATCTTCTTTGGGACAGATACTGGCTTTGTTCTAAAAGCTGGCGTGCTGGGTTTGCACCGTCTCTGTGGGGCAACTTTCTGTGTGCTGTATTAAATTACTTCCTTTCATTCCCATGCAGATTTGCCAGCCTGCAGTGAACCCGCCTGCCTTAGTAAAATCTGAAGTTGCTTCAGAGCAAATCAGAACAGCAAAAGCTCCTGAACAGAAGCCCAACACCAACTTGTGCAGAAGAGATCTCGGAAGTGCTGCATAATTTCACAAAAATAGTAACAGTAGTAGGCCAAAGAAGGAGCAACAATGACAGGAAGGAAGCAAAGTGCTCATTTACATGCATCCATGAAATGGGGAGCATTTGTTCAGACAAGTCTAGCCAAAAGCCAGTGCATGCTCAAAACTGAGAGCCATTATGAGATTAATGAGATTATCCTGTCTGGGTAAGTAAGCAGAACCAGGTTAGACCATTTTGTAAGAAGTGTTTAAAAGAGCATGGACCATATAGTCTAGGTGAAAAAAAAATGCAGCCAACAAGCTATAATCAAACAGTAAGACCCAAATCAGTTTTTACTTCTTTCCTCTGACATCTTTCTGTTGTGTTCCCAGGCAGTTTTTCACTTCTCTGTCAGTCTTTGCATTGGTCAAATAGTGTTAAATCTATTTCTCTGGACTGGTGTGACATGAGAGGAATTTTGGAGAATGCTTTGAAGCCAGATTTGCTACAATACTTGTCACTATCAAATAATATTATTGAAATACTGTGAATTCTGTTATAATCCTTTTTCAGTAATTCAAAGTCTTCCAGATTCCTCTTTGAAATTATTTTTTCCAAAGCGTCGCGTATATACACAGCTAGTTTCACTGGGGATGCAAAAAGGTTAAAGCAAAATTGGTTTTGCTCTGCAAGAAGTTCTTAATATATTTGCACAAACCTAGAATTCTTTAGCCTTTAAAATGTAGATTAGATGAGATCAGAAGAGTAAATTGCATTAATTTAAACAATATCTAAATAGGGGAACTCACTGCTGTTTAGACGTGCTGCTGCTGCTACTATATTTTTGTTGGCCAAAGATTACATCACACCTCAGCCAAAATTCGTGTTCTGTAATTTTATGCACATGAGTAAAGCAAATAAACTGGAGACAGTATTAACTTATGTGAGCGGCATTACTCCGTGTGCCTGCAGGATCAGGCCACGAATGCTGTTTTTTAAAAGGAGGGGAACTAAAAAAAATATAATCTCATTAGGACTCTTCAGTTAGTGTTTTAGGGCCCGCTTCTGCGAAAACTGACAGTTCGGTGTTTAAAAAGAAGCGAGTGATCCCATTGTTGTTGGACAGGTTCCCTCGGCACTCTGCCGAACGAACTTTCAAATAACTCAGTTATTAGACGGGGTTTCAAAGCGTAAGAAACCCGCGCGCAGCAGCCGGCTTCCAGAACCTCTTTCCCGCTAATGAGATAAAAGAAGATCTTGGATAAAAGCTCTTTTTTTCCTCGAACATTCCCCTTCTCCCGGTTGTGCCTCCCACCGCGCTCGGGGAGGCCGTTTCCCGGCTCTGCCGCTCCCGCCGGGCCGCGCCGGCCTCCCCCGCTCCCCGCACCGGCCCCTCGGGGGCGGGTCAGCGCCGGGGGTCCCGCCGGCCTCCACAGAAGCCCCGGTGCAGGGCGGCACTGACCCTGGAGCCGCGGCCGCGCTTCCTTCCCCCTCACACACACCCGCCCGGGGCTCTGAGGGGAGCGGCCGCCGGGAGCCCCTTTCCCGCCCTCCCCGCGCCCGGTACCTCATCAGGCGGCCGGCGCCCCCCGCCCGCCGGGGCTGCCCAGGCCGCTCGCCGTCTCCATTGCCGAGGCCGAGTGGGTGGGGAGGAAGAGGAGGAGCCATAAAGGGAGGAGGAGGAGGAGGAAGGCCCCGAGCTGGGCGTTGCTCTGGCAACGAGCGGCCGGTTGAGGCCTTCGCCCCGTCGGGGACGGTCCCGTGTGGGGCGGTGAGGGGGGGCGGAAATCGCCTCAGGGCCGGGGAGTGGTGGTTCCTGTTGCTTTTTATTTAAAGCCTCAATTAAAATTAATCTGCGACGGCAATAATAACGAAGGAAATTAATATATTAAAATGTATGTAAGTATATAGACATGCTGCAGTATCGTTGCTTCTCGGTGGCGATTAGTGCTCACCACAGGGAAGTCCTGCTGGCTGGAAATTGGCTTTGCCTCCTAGGAGACCTGAGGAAAATGCTGCCCTAGTTAATGCCACTCTAGCTCTTAGGAGAAGCTTAAAATTAAATAGATACAGGGTTTTCTTTCAAAATGTGCTCTTGAATAAATTAGTTTGCATCCAGAAATGGCATCTGTTTTCCTTGGCTCAGATGTTTTTCTCGAAGTGTTTAGGTATGCAGCTCACACTGAAAACAGTGCCTAATATCTGAGCAGTTTTGAAAAACAGTCCTATGTTGTTTTGAATTAAAACAGTATTCCTGTTTTAATTCAAAATTTTAAATACAGAAATGCTGTGGGGTCAGTAACCCTGGGACAGACACTTAGACATCGGTTGTCAGGAGAGGAAAAAACTAAGTGTTTGGAAGTCCTAAGTGGTGTTTAGTAGCACAAACCATCTAACCGTAAACCTCTTTTATACTCAAGGAAGAAGCTGAGAATGCTGGACACACCTGCATTCCTGTTGGAGGTAGGTTAAAGAGGCATCTGCAGCAATTTGGTCTACTTATAGGATGGGTTTGGAGTCTGTATCTTGAATTTCTTGACTGGAAATTTCAGGCCTTATCCTCTGTATTTCACTTGGCCTGTGTCTGGTATGTTAGAGGAAACCTGGGTTAGAAAATGCATTAAAATATATTAAACAAATGCATTAAAATGTATTAAACAAACCCTCAAACCTGCTGTTGCTGTAGGCCCTCTGAACTAAGATGACCTCCTAATTTGCATAGTACTTCTGTCTAATTATCTCAATACTGCTTAGTAGCAGCACCAATGCAGATATCAGATGCTCAGCTGGAAGCACTGTAAAAATTATATGGCTATGTCCCCATCCTTCCAAGGATAACACAAAACTATTGTGTTTGACTTATGCTGTGCCATATTGTTCATTCTCTTACTCTTCGCTCCGTTAGTCATTCACATACTGTTTGGATTATGAAGGACAATGTGAAAAGTCTTCATTTGATTCTCAAATCAGGAAAAGCAATTATAACTCTTTTATTTTTAAATAGTACTTTATGGTTGGAAATTATGCATGCCTTCTGTACATTGCTTGGAACTGTATAAATATAAAAGCCTCATTCAGCTGTTTCTTTTTTATGATTATAAGATGCATTAAAGTAGAAATGTAGTTTTAAATCAAAGTAGTTCTTAAACTGCTTCTCATTGTTATATGCACTGGAAATACAAAATTAATTCATGATGGCTTGTTAATCAAGAATGTTTGCTCATGCAGGTCACTTGCTGATTTATCTCCAATTCACAGCTCGTTAGAAGGTATGTAACTCTTCAGTGATGTTGTTACTTAACAGGTATGTTTTCATGGTGCTGTTAATGACCTCTGGATTTAGTAACTCCTGACACAAGAAAGATTTCAGAGTTCCTTCTAATGAACTGTAATGTCACTATTTTTCATCAGAAGGTGTGGAAGGAACAAGTCCTTTAAAATTAGCTGTACTTAAAGGAACTGATCTTGGTTATGTGGAAAAGAATTGTAGTTAATGACATGATAAAAAATTGTTTTCTTGCAGGAGTCTGTAAAATAGCAGAATGTCCTGAATATTCAAAGGCTTTATTGGTTGTCTTCATTCTACACAAAATGTTAGTTGATTATGGAAGACTTTTGTAAAATTAAGAGGGTTTAGTTTAAATTGACTGAAGGACTTGAAAGTCTTGCCAAGAGGCTCAGATAGCCTTTAAAATTTGAAGGCTTCCTGGGCTTTGAATGCTCAATCTTTTAAAAACTGCAATTATACAACCATTACTTCAATTTTCATAGGGAGCACAAGAAAACAGGTCCTGTGCTTCCATATTTAAGGCACTGAAGAACAGAGACTGGTTTTGAAAAGTCATCACTGGAGTGATGGCAGAGGAGCCTGAATTTCACTGTTGAAGTCTGACCATGTAAGTTTTGTCAAGCAGACTCACAAGAGATTTGAACCAGATATTTTTTATAATGCAATGGCATCATCTTGTTCCCCGAGGTTTCCAGAAGTCTTACTAGCTTGCTGTATACAGCAATGTGCTCGTTTCTGTTAAGTCATCGTGAACTGAGAGTAGTTCCACTGCAATGGTGTCATATAATTGCTTTAAAACTGGTGAGTTAGATCCCAGAGTCTTAGATTTTGTGTATAGGCAGAGCCTTGAATGGACATGAGATAATGGAGCCACAAAGGACAGTTGTAATTTTTGCTCCCTGCACAGGAGGGTGCTCAGCCTCTGCCTTTATCTGCAAGAAAGAGCAATTCCCATGGTCATTAGAACCAAGTGGAGAAGCTGGTTTCTGAACTGGTCTTTTCTTGTAGTGACATTGAAGGATCTGTTAAATACCTTTACTCAAAAAGAATTCAGCTGTTAAAGAATTTTAGAATATGTGTGTTAATTGCTGTTGTAAGACCATTACAAAGGTATTTAGGTTAGAAGATGTACTGTAATGATCATCCACTGTGCAAGACATTGGTATTCTCTAACGGGCATGCTGAAAAGTGCCAGAATTTCAATAGAAACTTTGAAGTTTCTCAAAACTATTTTTTTTCCAATCTACTATGTTAATCTGAACGTGTGAATCCTTGTGTGAATTGTTCTATTGCATAATGACTTCCCATGTATGTAAAAACCTTCACTGGGTGGATTTACTAGGAGGGGTAGGTAGGTTTGTTAATTTATATTTGATCAGTAGTACTTGCTTACAGTTATATCCATAATTATTCTTTATTTTAATTGGTAAATATTAATACCTTTTAGGTTCAAAAACCAATTGAATGTTCTAACGTAATTCATAAAATGGAAATATTTAGAAGTTATATTAGTTTATTAATTTAGGTTAGTTTGTGTTCTAGGGTGGGAAAGGGTTTTATTGGGGCACAGGGGGCTTCTGTGGCACGTGGTCCATAGGAGCAACCCCAATTTTACTGAAGCAGGTTCTGTTGGTGCCTCATTGCTTCTCCTAAGTACCCAGGTAACTGCTCTGGCCCTGTTCTGATCAGGGTAGCAGTCTTTACCTCAGAAGAAAAGTCTGCTTTCTCTGTAATTATTGAGGTCATCTGCCATAAAAAGTTTTATTTGACTGAGTATAACCTGAACAAATGGTGAGATAAAGAATCTTCTGGCACTGGTTACCACTGTATGTATAAGAAAAATGTTGGTTTATAAGTGGCTGCAAGTTGACCCACTTTCCATTTGCATTTTTAAAGATCAGTTAACGAGAGGCCTTGGATGTTGTTATCTGGTCAGACTTTAGTGAGTGAGTTAACACATTCTGTCTGAAAATGATTTGTCAAACCTCTGTGTTGTATAAGGTTGTAATATTCTGGCCATCTGAATGTATATCCATTTTAGTTGCTAAGGAAAAACTGTTGCTTTTAAAAACCATTACCACCATAGACAGATTTCCAGATATTTCCTTTCGGAACTTTCAGAATAAATACAAACACAGAAATACAGTAGGCAAAATCTTATTTGTCGTGTTGAGCGGGATTTGTCCCATTGACGTCAGCACATAAATATTTGCTTCACTTCAGTCAATATTTGCCTCACTGGTCAATAAAACTTGTTTTGCGCTTCATGAAGTTAATATTTACTTACTGTTTTTCGTTTGGTGGCAATATATAAAATTCTCTGTTTCTAATGCTTTTTTCTAATGATGTTTCTAATGAGTTTTTTCCCTGTGCATTTCATAGGTATATCATAGTTGGCTGTATGCTTATTTTTCAGTGGTTTAGTTATATTGTAAGTGGATATATGATAGTATGAGGTGTTCAACTTTCAACCTGCCAGAGGCTTTGTCTGCAGCATATGGTTAAGAGATAGTGCCACCTACTTGGTGTCTGCTCAAAGGAGATAAGGCTGTTGTTTGTTAAGAAGACACATTTGTTATCTTGCTGTAATGTACACTTTTCTTGCAGTGGCGTACTTAAAGCCAGTTCTGAGAAAATTCAGCATGTTTGCACTTATGTCATGAAACAAAATTAGTGTCTTTCTGCAAAGATCTTCAATTCTGTCCGTTACAGTAGTGATTTTATTATTTATACAATTGGAGACGAGGGTGAGGCTATTTGATTTCATTTAACCTTGTGGACTGAGTCTTCAGTTGAACTATAGTCTCTGAACTAAATCACAGCACGCCCATGTCCCTCAAACTGTCAAATAAAATGTCTGTTTATGATAAAATTAACCTTAAATTAAGAATGAGTTCTAGCTCACTCAGTACTTTTCTTCATTAATGGAAATAATTAATGGAAGACTACTCACTACTTAACTGAGAACTACTTACAAAGTAAAACACTGATGAAGGGATATCGGAAATCATCTTAGGCTCATATATAACTTCTTTCAGAAGACATTATAACGATTAAGCATGTAAGCTTGCACGATTCCAAGTGTGGAGTTACTTTCCCTGTTTCCAACAGAAAATGACTGTCTCGTCCATCGGTTTCAGCCAGGTCTCTGCTCACAGATCAAAGGTACAAATAAAAAGTTTGCTGAGGGCCATTCAAACTCCAGCAAGTCAACAGACTCATTTTTTAAATGTAGCAGCTAAAGTGCCAGAGTTTGTAAGTGAAAATTGTAGGACTTGGTTGTCTGAAGTTAGGCAAGAAATCCATAAGTAAGTACCGCAATAAGAAACCTTTCTCGGATGATGCAAGCAGTCCTGGTATCTGGGGGGCCTGAGCATGTCTAGTGGAAATCAGGCTTCCTCATGGGTGTAAATAAGGATCTGGATGTGTAACTTCAGGCATTCCAATTTGAGAAGTTTGGTCTACCACTCTGTCATTTCTGCTTTCAATGCTGAGTTCATCGCGCCACACTGCTTGGGGGTGTGTTTGTTGGTTTTGAAATCATCACAGTTATAATTTTAACAATAGCTTCCTAGAGAAGACCAAATGGGGATGTCAACTGCGTGAGCAGGGGCTGTGGACAAGGAACATGTGATTGAGTACGTACAGATACAGGTAAATTAACCTTTAAATTAGACATCATAGCACCGTTAGGACTCCAGATATAATGTAATAGATGTCACAGATTTTTGCATGTGTGTGTATGTGTGCATACATATTTTTCCAGACTTCCCAGTCATGCATCCCATCTTACGGAACTTCTCTGTACAGAAGATATTTCTTCGTGCCTCTTGTCGGGAAGGGCCTGCAGAATGTCTTCTGCAGAGTCTCCAGCGAGGCCAACATTGTGTTTGGTGCTTATGGAAAAACATCTCATTCAAGGCTTGCAGATTTGGTGCGTTTGTTTAAATTTCTTAAATGCGTCACAGTGATAACAGCAGCTGAACAGCAGTTGTCCTGTGTGTATTTCTGTGTGCAATATAACTTTATTGTTTTGTTTTGTTGTATAAGAAAATATGAAACACTACAGCAAAGTAGTATCTGTGAATCCTGCCCAGGGTCACTCAGATATCCATGTAACATTTTACGGTACTTTCAGAGAAAGACGTGAGAGCGGATAACAGACATTAAGCAATGAAATTATGAAAATGTTTTCTATTTTTTGTTCTTCAGATCCTGGTACAGTAATTGTTCTCTATCAGACGTAATTGCCATGGTGTTAAAATATAATTGTAAAATGCATTACTCTGATCCATAATTTGAACCTTTATACAGGTCATGTAATTGTCTACAAACAGAGCTATTTGTCTCTAACTATTTAACAGAATTCATACCTATTTTTTTTAAGTTGAACCTAACCAAGTTAACCATTTTTCAGCCTCCAGTGCTGCAGTGCAAATGGACTGCCTTAAATCTGGTTTGCTTGCAGACAGAGGCTGACACAGTAGATTTAGTACAGCTGCAGTATTAATGTTCAATACTCCCATGCTGCACAGTTTTCCCACATGCTACATAAAAATGCTGTGCAGTTTCTCTCTCCAAGGCTCCTCTGTTAGGGCATTAACTGACTGTAGGCCTCCAGTTTGGTTAATGTTTTCATTAATATATAATACAGCTTTACACACTCACTCAAATTACTATTTATTGTAAAATAAGTATGGTAAAATAATAATTTTACTCAATATTGGCTTAACATTAATTTTCAAACTGGAAATCAATGGAAAATAAATCTGGGAGAGGATTGGTGAAATGAAAGATACAGAATCGTGGAATAAATGAGTTGCTAGAGAATAACTCATGTTTATATGTATTCTTCACTAGTTATAAGAAAAGAAAATGGAAAATATTCCACAATTATAAAGGAAGCAGCATGGATTTCTGTATCTTGTAATAGTGGCATGTGGGGAAAATGCTCAAGAATCTGGGTCATTGGTTTTAACATCTCATATCACAGCGCTGAGTTTTGTTAACCCAGTTTCAGAAGTGCAGCTTTTGGATGGTTTTGGTGGTTTTGAGGCAGGTGTAGTGTAAGAGCTTCAGAATGTAGCCGTGAGTTTTTGAAGGTAGGTTTGTAAGTTACGTTTCAAAGGGTGATAGAAGGAAACGTGGGTTTCTTCAAAGGCCTGAACTGTAGAATCCTGATGGTTTGGATGTGGTTGAGTTTCTGGTCAAGAACAAAATGGACCAAACCAGATTTCAGCCTTTGATTTTTTCCTTCCGCTCGCACGCGATAGGACTCTGTGCTTTCCCAGTTGGAGGCCAACCCACCTCTGTGGCATTTCACCCTTCTGGCAATGAATGGCTTCGGTGCCCCGTTACCTTTACCAAACTGGAGAGTAGTCCACTACAATGAGCAAAGCATTTGAATTCATGCTTCAAGTTAAACTGTTTGTCTGCAAGATGTGCATTTTATAGGCTGGATTTAATTCAGATGTTTGGAAATGTAAATAATTTGGTTTATGGACTAGGTAGATTTCAGTGCCCTATGATAGGTAAATAACAACAGGAGTACGGTCTCTTCCATTTCTTTTAATGTCAAAAGAAGTTTTGTTGTTTTTATCATCTAAATAAATATTTCCTAACATTTATTTTACCAAGAGCCCTTTTTAGCAACTGACTACATTTTTTGTACCTTTATCAATTTTTCAGTCCATGTTTGGAAATAATTTTCCCCCTCTTTATTCGGCCTCTAGTGGTCCCTCCCCTACAGAAAATGCTCAGCTTTGATTTCTATTATTTCCTATGGGGTGGGCAGTGGAGGAGCGGGAGCAGTGAAAAATTCTTGCTGGTGCTGCTGCTGCGTCCCCAGCCGGGAGCGCAGAGTCCTGCAGCCACGGAGCCCCGCGGGGAAACGGCACAAACATTCTTCATAAAGCAAAGAAAATAGGTACAGGCAAGTATTTTAAATTGGACTATAATGAAATTATTGTTTATGGCCCAGTTTCTACCTTACATCCAGAATCTGTCATTTAGGTGATTGGGCCAGCAGGTGGCAAATATAATTGAATTCAAGAAAATAAATAAGGAAGTAGGCTGGGGATTGTTTGCTAAAAAGAAGGCATCTAGTTTACTAATTAGGAGGATTTATAGGATGCTGTACTTAAAAATAGATGATTATTGATAGCTCCTCTTAATCATGAAAGTTACCTTACAGTTCCCTGCTGCAGCCACAGCGCTGCTGCTTTCCAGAGGCGCAGCCTAAGTGTGTCAGTGCATTGGGTTGTGCTTCTGGCTGCAGTGGAGACATAGGGGTAGAAAAGAAAGAATTGTATCTTGTTTTGTGTGAACAATAGCCAGAAACAACAGACCCGCTGCACTAGATGCTGTTCTTTTCCATCTGGATACTCTGTGAAAGGGTGCACAGAAACTATGTTATTAATTTAAAGAGTAGGTAGCAAAAGATATGGTATGTTACGTCCGCCTTGGAATTAGGCGGTGAGAGTAAGGAAGTTGCAATTTCTTTTAATTGATTGGAGTGTAAAAATCATAGGACTATAGAAAACTAAGATGGAGATTGCTTTTGAAATCCTCTGATATCTAAGTAGCAATCTAAAAGTATTTCAAGTGGAAAAAACAATGCCGAAGAAAACAACCCTTATGTCCGGGTGTCAAACCCAAGGCGTGGGCAGAGCCAGCTGGTGGGGACTTCTGAGCAACTGCGCTGGATATTGTTCGCAGTTCTCTGCTGTGACAGTGTTTCCGCTTTGTTGTTTGATTTTGTGCAGGGATCCACTGGCATCATCTCCACCGGGGGAGAGCGTTTCCCCTCCCAAAGAGTTTCTGCAGCACCTCCTGCAGCACAAGGGTTGTGCTGGACCTTTCAGCTGGCTCCTACAAATTAAGGCCTCGTGTAGCAAAAGCATGTTCTCTACGTTGTTGTTTCGCATTGTGTGCCCATGAAGGGTCCTTCTGGACTTAGTTCTAAAGGAATAATTATACTATTTAAATATTAAACATCGAAGTTCTTCTTTTTTGTTAAACCAATATTATAGTGGGACAAAACTGATTTACAGTTTATGGCACTGCATTCCAGAATCGCTGGCGTTGCAGCTGATGTCCTGTTTCAGCAATATTGGCACTGCCAGGAGGCTCAGAAATGTAGATTTTAATCAAAAACTTTATTTGAGATACCCTTCGCTTAAATGATAAATTAGTATTTCCTTGTAAACTTCTAAGCTGTTAAAAAGGGCAAATGGCTGCAGCTTCCTTTGAAACAATTCAAAGCCTGCTTTTTGTCAGTATGTGATTGCAGTATAATGGAATTGAAAGTCGTGTGGGTTTTTTCGCGCAGATTGTTATTTAATCACTATATATTAGCTTTCATTGCCCTTTTGATATATTTAAGCTCATAAACTTCTCATTGAATAGATTGAATTTACTATTATGTTGTTACTTTTTATGAATAGAATAAATCAATATCAGATACGTTAGTTTGCACCGAATTGTTTATTTGAAGGGATGTTTAATCTTTACTGAAAGAAAGTGCCCAGTCCTCCACTTTAAACCTCATTATTTGGTAACACTTTGAGCTACAACCTGCCTCAACCAGCAAGTGCTGAACATGTTATCCAGAGATACAAGGCTAATAAAATATCCCAACATTCTTTGAGATGAATTATATTTTGCAGTATTCCCAATATATAACATTTAAATACTTGCAAGTTGTTTTATTATTTGAAGCACAGTGTTAAAAAAATATCATTTGGTTCATTTTATCATTGACTTTTAGGGATGTCATTTCTCACTTTTTTGTTTGTTTGATATGTGTTTATTGTTATTAATCAGGTGATATTCCACATGGACGACTGCAAAAGTACATATAGTGGCTATAGAGGGAATTCCTGCATCGGTGCAATCATGTAACAGCCCAGGCTTTGGCCTTGAGGGAAGGAATTTTTTCAGATTTGGTGTTGCTTCTGCAGTCTTTTCCTCACCAATTATGCATGCATCTTTATTATCGTGTTAAGTAGCTAATTAAATCTGGTCAGGTTAACCTTTCTTGATGATTAGAAGTAGGCATCTCATCCACAGAAAAAGCTGATCATTTGGGGTGGAACATCTTGTTCTTGTTGGAATAATTATCTTTGTTTACATTCACCCAGCATTAATCACTTGAACCAGACATCTTTTGGAAAAAAAGGAGCAGTACCCATAGCAGGTTTTCAAATGCTGTGTATGTAAGTTATAAAGAAGGTGCGTTTCCCTTTGTTCCTCTCTCTGAGCGAAATAGATATTTGGAATTCATAATCCAGAATAAAAGTTGTCCTTTCGAAGTACACAACGAACTGCAGTTTGTTTTCAAACAACTTATGAAAGCAAGACCTCCGGGCTGATCAGCTGGACTAAGTCTTGTTTCCTTGGTGAAAATTCTTCAGCAATAGCATTGCAATATTTTCCTGGTATTTTTCATTCTTTCCCAATTATTACTGTTATTATTTTATAACTAAAATTGTCTTCATTTTGTGGCCTATATTTTTTTTTGAATGCTAGTGAAAGCTTCTTGGCCATTTTCCCTTTCCTTCCCCTCAGTTCCAATTCCTGATGCATTTCCCAACTCTGCCCTTATGTTCTGACAGAATTAGGAAAAACTGTATTTTTCATATCTTCTTTTTAATCTATTTCTTTATGTACCTTCTGTTCTTTGATTCTCACTTTATTTCTTGTTTCCTTATCTTTCCCATTCTTTGTCTCTTTTTTGTGCATTTGGGTACATTTGTGGCTCTACCTTGAACTTTCTCCCAAAACCTTCTGTTTTCCTCTTTTCAGCTAGACCTGAATATTCACATTGAGTCGTCATTTTTTTCTCCTTCCATTTCCACTTCCTTTCCTCTTCTACTCCAGTATTTGTATTTTCCCCTTTCCTCCCTGATGTTACCACTTTTTCCTCAGCATGTGTTGATATCTCTCTTTCCCAAGTACTTTCTCTCTCTCTCTCGGTATTCTGTAGTTTAGCTCAGGAGAGGCTGAACGGGGATTTGAACTTTTGAGCTTTTTGTTAATATTGCAAAACCGGGTAGAAACTACCTTAAAATCGTGGTGGGTGGCGTATCTCGTCACTGACCTGTGGCATGAGGATGACTGAGAGAAAATAAATTCCTGTTCAGCAAATTTAACTTCTCCTAAAAATTCAGGCTCCATCCTTCCAGCTGGAAACAAGATAATATAATGGGTTGTTACAAGCTGTTAAAATTTGAGACTGAGGAGGGGGAATAGGCTGAAGTTATTCTATGAATTGTTCCATTCTTTGTGGGAGGCTGTTAAAGTAAAGCAACAATATAAAAGATGAATTATATACAATTTAATGTAAAGCTGTTTGATGTCATTATGATATTTCTTCCTTGATTGTCTAACATTTGTGTACTTTTAAAAAGTTTTACATTTTTTTGGTTCTTTCTAAACATTATGAAAATGTACTGAGAGGAGTAAATTCATCTGCATAAAATTGACTGCAAAGAGCAATTAGTCCTTCATTAATATGCAAATTTGGTCCAGTGCAAATTCATCTATATATGAGGCTTAAATATGCAAGTCAGTCTTGCTGTGCGAGAAGCCCAGATGCTTTTATTTACTTTGAAATTGAGGGATTTGGTTAATGATGTTGTTGACAGGAAAACTTGAATAAATTTGATGATCACCATCTTTCATATTAGACGAGGCCCATGGAAAAAAATTACCAAGTAAAATAGCAATTTTATTCGGTAATTTCCTATTACCAATCTAGTAATAAAATGTAAGATACAAAGTAATAGAGCTGGATTTCCTGACGTGGTTATCCTGAGACTTAAACTGTTCCCCAAAGATAGAACCATTTTTCTTAAACTTTGTTTTTCCAGAGGGTAAAGACATCTACATAAGCTGTATGAATAACGTACTGCCTAGAGATTTAATATTGGAAAGTTAGCTCTGTTGCTTGTTTCATTTGGAGAGAGTATATAAGCCTGGGAATTAAAAAGCAGGAGCTCTGGAAATGGCCGTCGTCATCATCTCCCGTTAATTATCTGCGTAGTCGTCTCAAGATTCAGCATTGAGGCCTTTGCTCTGAACTCTGGAGCCGGACTGGAAGCTGTCTGAACCCGTGGCCAATTAGATTTAGATCACCTAAGCTAATGAATAAACATTTTCTTAAATATCTTTCAATCTTTACAGCCCTCAGAAACACAACTTTCTCGCTGCCATCACTCAACATGGACGGGCTCAGAGAAGCAGGATGTTTTCTTGCTGGTAAATGTGAGATGTGATGTGTGCTGCCCCTTCCCTCCTCACTGCGGCCGGCTCTTCTGGCACATCCAGGATTTCCCCAGGTTTGTCCCTTAATGTCGTGTGTGCACAGGGTTCCCTTTGCCTTTGTTACTCTTGGTTCATCAGCAAGGAGAGGGTGCCACACACTGTTTATTCCTCCTGGTGTTTCTTCCTGTATGTTTCTCTCTGGTTCTCTCAGGCCTAAACCCAGCTTTGGCTTAAGCAACCTGGTCTTTCACTTCAATCACGCACATTTTTTCCTGGACTAAATTTGGTCTCCTGTCTTGCCTGTGTGGGATTTTGACATTTTAAAAATAACACAGAAATGTAGTTTAAATGGACTGAACTCTGTGGCAATTTATGAAGCTCTAGTTGTAACTGCCCGAGGACAAATTAATAGATTATGCCATTTGATTCCTCTGACTTCTTGGCACAGCTGTTTGGGATATAAATCCACACAGTGGTGAACAGTTAAGTTTCCAAATCCTTAATGTGCTGTACTAGGCAAAAAGTTTATAGAACAATACTAAGGAAAGAAAAAAATTAATGAGACTTTAAAATTGATGTGCTTGTTCACCACATGATGTAGTCCTGCAGGTTAATCCAAAAGCAGGAAAACAGAATCAGAATTGAGTATTTGGGGGGAGCAGGGAAGGGGGTTTTTAGTCTGGTTATTCTGCAAAGGAATCTGCCCTTTCTCCCCCTCAGAATAAGGCTTTGACAGCTGTCGGAAGGCACAGTATAGAGGGTATATTTGTAGTATTTAATAGTTTAGGTGACAAATGGATTAAAAGGTGAAACTTTAAAAACACAATGTCTGAAACTTAATTATTCTTTGCCTTTGCGAACAGTTTCTAGTATCGTTCAGTACCATCCACAGCAATCTTGCCTTTCTGATGTAGCTCCCAAAAGAAGGAAAATTATTAATTTTCAAATATACAAACAATAGGCATCACCGTGCAACCTGAGGTTGTCTCCTATCGACTATATAATCTTCATCTTCTAGATTAATAAACACTTCAGCCTTGGAGTTTATTAGTCCAAAATATATTTATTACCTCATAAATTCTAACCCCCTCCAGTTATCATCTAATTAAACTGCAGTACTGTGCATGCTATCTTTGGGGATGTATTAATAATGAAATTATCTTCTGCAACAGTAATTACATACTTTGTGCATTCTTTTCCATACTTTTTTTCAGAGGTGACGTGATGAGTGGGCACACAGTGCTCCATTGTTTACGGCTCCTCCAAACTCTCTAAGTAGCCAAGGGTAAGCAGATTTTTTTTTCCCCCTCTTAGTAAAAGAAGGAGAAAAGTTTGTGCATTTTTGTATTTGGAAAAGGGAAGGACCAATACCACTAGGCTAGGAACAGTTATGAAACATGATTGTGCAAGTAATTTTAGCTCATGTTTTCTCCTCACTCTTTGAGGAGATTGTTCACAGGAATAAAATGTACTTATGGGATCTTTTCTGTGAGGCAGTTCTTACCGCAACTGCCAAAAAGTGAAGAAGATCACTTTATTTGCAAGAGAATATTTACTTACGGGACTTCACTGGTGATCTAGATTTGGAAAAAGGAAAATAGTCTTAAAGCCTTCCTCAGGAGAGAGATTTACTTACTTTTTTTTTTTCGGTGGTAAGTGTACTGACTATATTCTAGTTTATATATGTCTTGGGTTTATCTGTGCTTGTGCTTTATCATGGTTGTCCTCCCATCTCATCATACACCAAATGATTGTGTACTGACAATATTTCTTTTGTTCTTTTTTGTTTGTTTGTTTGTTTGTTTTTTCCCCCCATTTACAGCAGAATAAAGTATTCCAAATCCTGGCGAGTGTGCACTTGCCCTATAATGAAAGAGGCACAAAAGGCAAAAGAGTTTGCACATTCCTTCTGTGTATTTTTAAGCAGTTTGTCTCTCTAGTTCGAGTACATCTGTTGAGCAATAATACGAGCACGTGACTCTGGTTGACATACGCTCCTGCTTTACCTGGCAGACGTGGCGGTTTCATCTCTGTTGTATTTCTAGATGCTGTAATCCAGAAGTTTGTGTTTTCAGAATACTTGCAAAGAAAGAGGTGCATGATGTCGAGCAATTGTATCAGAAGAGACATTCAGAAGGGTAATATAGTCTGAACATATTTTAGCTAATTTGTTTTGCCTTTTTTTTTTTCCCTTCCCCTTGTCCTCTGTATTTTGCAGTAACTTTTTTGAGTCTGTAAGTTCTCATTAAAAACCTTGTGGCCGAAGGTATGAAGAAAACGACATTATTTTTGCCCACTTATGGCTGTTATTCCGAAGACAAACATAACTCAGAAGACAAATGTTATAAGGTACCTGTAAGTTCTGGTTCACGAAACAGACAAGGAGCCAAAGATACTTCTGAACTTGCAAAGGAAATTTGTTCTCAAGGTAATGGTTGAGCTTATTATCTGCTGCTCTTTCTAAATGTAAAGTCAGGAATGAAACACCCATATATTCCCTGTCTAACAACTGACATGTTTTCTGCGTTCCTGTGTTTGCCTAGAGAGTCATGGATAATCAACTTAATTTGATGTGCAAAATACAATGCATGGATGAATTCTGATAGATATCACTTGCCATGTCTGTGCTGTTATGAGAAGCAAAAACTTCCAGAAAAGAAACAGCAATGAAAGCCTTCCTGATAATTTTCTCATTGGTTTTTCTCCAGGAACGTATCTGTAGTGGATTCTACAGACAGGGTCTGGGTTTTTTCCTCCTGAACGGCTGGTTCTGTATGTGTCAGTTATTTTCTCACAGTCCTTGCTGTATTAGAAATCAAACCTATCTTATCACTATAATCTTAAACAGGAAAAGCTAATCTGAGACATTTACCTCTCAGACTTTTTTTATTATCTAAATATATGTTTAAAATAATTTTAAAAAATCCCTACATGTTATCCCCATGTTATTACTGTTGTGAAGCAGAACAGGCAGGAACCAGCAGCAAAGACAGATGTGATTGTAACAGAGATGAGTGTTTTATAAGTAATAGCCTGAGTGTAATGAGACTTGTGGTCTTAATTAACTCTGAGAATGTTTTTAACACAAGTAGAGCAAATAAGTGTAAAATCTAATTTCCTTGTCCTAACCCTATCAGTTTACTTTTTGCCTTGCTTATTTTGGATGAAAAAAACCCAACATTTTTTTTCTTATTTTTAGAGGATTTCTCACAAAATATCTATACATACAGAGTATCTATAGTTCTGGCAAAAAGGGAAATTTGTGGGGTTAAAAAGGATGACTGATAATCCTGATTGGGTGGGAAAAAACCCAAAAACACAACAACAAGAACCCAAACAAAACCAGACTCTGAGGTTAGATTTAGTTCTGTATTAGTCTGTTCCTTTCTTGGAAATCTGTACTTTTCGCTAGAATACCCATCAGTGTGATGTAGACTGACAAAATTTGGTCATAGCATCAGATAGTTGGTGTGTCCTTTTGCTGGAAAGAAACAGCTGGATATTTTCTGTCAGAACGTGACCAATCCACCTCTGTTGTTGTCATTTTAATTGCTGTGGCTGTTTTTTTAAGTCCTCTACAGAAGGTCTTTGTAGTGACAAGCGAACAGTTTCTGCTTCATAAGCAAACATAAAGAATGCTGCTGCTAATTGGAGAGGGAGTAATGCAGTTATGATTCCATCAACATCTAAGTTACGTTGTTAAAGGACACAGTTTAGTTGTGTTTATGTTGCCATATAACATTTTACTCAAGGTGAATTTGGTGGGGAAGATTTTATAACAGAAAAGACTAATTCTAGGATTAGGTGGAAGGGAGGAAGGGATAGACGTTTAATAATGTATACATGAGTTAGAAAAATTTAAGATCAGCGTTTTATTACTCTTTTTGTTTATTTATTATAACTCTTACTTAATTCCTGTCTTGTGGAGTAGGTTGTCTATCAAAATTGAAAGACTGTCACAGCCTCAAAAAAAGCTCACTTTAACCTGCCAGAAGAACTGTAGCCACAACTGAAGAGGACTCTTCGGAAGTCACCAGTTTCCCAAAGGAAGGAGGTTGTAATTCAGTAATTTAGTTGTCTTTCCTCTGCCCCCTTAGATATTTCACATGTTCTACCTGTAGACCTTCCAGCTCCTAAATGTCTGAAGGACCTTGTTTTAAACCTTCCTTTTTTATAAATTGCAGTTCCATGGAATACCTGGCTATGGATTAATAGTTTTACAGTGACATCCCCAAAGTTGTTTCCTTTTAATGCTATTTTTTTTTTCTGCTTACATCTCTTTTTCTCAGGTGACAAAATCCTTGCAGCCTCATTTTGAAAGGTTCTCCCTTCTCCAGTTCACCAGCTAGCTGGTCGAGTTTTAGGAGATACAATTTTCCAGCATCTAACCAGGAAAATCACAGTTATTTACATGAGGAGAATCATGGAGACGACGGGGCTTCCCCCCAGAACTCTCTGTGTAATTGCTGAAGACATTCCAAGCCACTCTAATGAAGTGCGCTGTCTGCCAGTCATTATGCTGCTCTTGGAAGACCATCTGTTGCACTTCAGATACGGCAAGCTCTGCTATCATTTATTGCACCAAACAAATCGGTTTCTTTGTCTGACACGCTGTAACTCCTGGATGTGGACTAGAGGTGGTTTGAGTCGCAAAGTGCAGGATATTCTCTTTTGTTGCCCTACAAATGAAAGGTACTCATTCACCTTGAATTTCAGAAGACAAACTAATTTTAATGCATTTGAATAGTTTCAGTTTATTTGGCAACAAATTGTTAACAACAACAACAACAAATCTGAAATATATTTTCTTTTGACTCAGCCAGAAGCACACTGTAAGATTTTTGTCTCTGGTGAATGAACCTTCTCTTTGTAGTAGTACCCAGATTTGATATATACTGACATTTGAATTAAAATTACCTTATTTTAACTAAATTATTTAATTAACTTATTTTTATCTGAAACTAGTAATTCAAGTAAAAAATAGATTTAGCAGCTAGAAAGATTAGAAGCTTTCTTCTGATAAGCATGTGTCCTTGCTTGCACGGTCTTTATTTATATGAGTTAATTAGGATCCTTTCCATGAGTAAAAGCTGCAAGATCAGGCATTAAACGATGATTTGTTTTGGTTTTCCTGCTGCAGATTTAAAGTCTGTACAGTCATTCAGATTGGAGAAAATAAGCTTTGTGTTTTCACTGCAAAGAAGTTGTGCTCAGAGATTTCCAAGCAGAGAAACACATGACTGTGGAGCGGTGCGATCTTTTTCTCCTTCCCTTCTCCTTGCTGCATAGCAGCTCATGTTCTGGTCGGAAGGAATAATATGTTAGATCTTGGAAGTCTGTAGCCCCAGAGATTCTGACAAGACTATTCATGTGCATTCATACGTCTTAACCAAAGCTGACACTAAAGAGAACAAGGATTCTCATATTCCTCTTTTTATTACTGTGCATTAAACTCAAATCTTCTCTTAGAGACCTCTGCTAAAAAATGACATTTTCACCATTTGAAAAAAGCATTTTTGCAAAATCTAAACAAAGCAGCTGAACATCAGTATGGCAGAGAGCAGAGCCTCCTGTGAAAACTCTCAGTGCAAATCTAAATTGTGTTTTACAGCAATTATGGACACCTTACAAATGCTGCAAGATAAATGCTAATGGGAAATAAACAGTCCCCCTAATCTTATCTCCTACGGGGGCTTTGCTATTGTCATTTTAAATTAAAAAGTAAGTGGTCTTCTAATTTCTTGAAACTATATGGCCTGCCCTTATAGGAACACTTGGATTCCAGTAATGTGAGCTAGTTGTTTTCTGAGCAACACACACTGGGTACGTATTCTGCTGTAGCTTTTATTCAGGACATATTTGTATTCTTGTAGTCTGGTGTACGGTAGGTGTCTGCAGTGATCTGATCATATTGTTAAAGCTGGATAGACATTTTTTTACAGCAATGATATTTTTTAATGTTCTTTTAAAAGTTGTTTAGTAGTAGTGACTCATGCAAACTAGGTGGCTCTGGGCATCTTGCCATTTTTAGGTAGTTTAATTTGTTAAAAATTATCTTTCTTCCCACCCAAATCCCCTTGACACCACTTGGAGAAGAGAACTCTTGAAGAGTTGCCAATAATAAGTCCTGCTGAGACCTCTGTATCCTCCTGATAGAACTGCTGGTGCCAACCGGAGACTGACTGGCATGAGTTTGAACTCTACACTACTTGATATATTTGCTTCACGTGGGCCAATTACAATAATTACCACCGCTGTAGCTGAAGTTTGAGCATTCGGTCTGCACTTCATACCTCAGGTTGTTGGCAATATGTTCAATCCTATAATCTCAATTTTCTTTTGAACTAATTAAGTAGAAAATAAACACTTTGAAAAATTAGAAGAGAGTCTGAATTGGAGATTGAATGCTAAATAATGTCATTGTTTTTTGTGTTGCAATTGTTCTCAAGCTGCATTTCTTTCTTTTCAGTCTTTACTGCTAAAAGGCAGCATCTCTTAAGAGATTGTCTAGGAGATGCTTCTGTGTCCATCGACTATATTCAAGAGCGGAATGTCGTTTAATGTGAATGCAAAAGCCATATGAAGTCCTACTTTTTGTTCCAATGTTTTTCAAGATATGATTATTGCTTTCAAGAGAAATATTTTTGGCTAAAGGGGAAAATCATCTGTCCCTGCCTGCTTTTGGCTGTATGTCTCAATGGGACTATGTGAGAGTGGGAGGGTGCAGCACCAGGACGAGTGACCGGCATTTACTGCCCAATTCCCAGCAACTCCATCGGTATAAATCTGATGCAACGGGGATCATCTCGCCCCCACCCCCACTACCCTCATCTTTCCAAAAGACTAGTTAATTTTTAAATTGGATCGGCAGCATTTTTTTTAAACTGGTGAAGTTTATATTACACAGAGATGAACCTAGGAATGAGCAGGAATTTACTTGACTGTATCTTTCCTAATATGAATGCACTGCACAGTGTATATACTGAAATTTGTATTAAAATTTCTTCATGCAGTTTCCCTCTAGGGAGAGGAAGTGGGAAAGAAAAGGCTACATGTGACAGATGCTAATTACGCAGCTTAATGCACTTCTGGAAGTTGCAGAGATGAGAACTATAATATGTAAGAACCTATATAAAAAAAAAAAAGAAAACATTTTAAATAGCATTTTTTCCACTTTTTTTTTTTAAATCTGGGAATGACTCTTAAAATATCTAGTTGATGTGTTAGTTTTCTTTCCTCTTTTGTCAATATTTTATTCTTTATCCTGTATTTATATTTACTGGAAAAATTATGTTCTGCACTTGACTGGGCTAGGACCCTACGTTAGTATTTATTGTGACTAATATGTAAGTACTAATGAACCAGATCTCAAAACGCATTTCACAAGGTAGTAAACTGTGACACAGAAGTTGGGTTCCTCAAAGCTGTGAAGTGAATCAATGCCAAACCCAGTGGTAGACACTAGATTAATTCTCTTCCACACGTTGAGCCGTGCTGTTTCAGGCAAAAAAAAAAAAGGGGGGTGATTCTCAGCTAGTGAAAATGTGGTGTTATCCTGAAATCCGTGGGGAAATGTGGGAGTACGTCTGCTGTGCATCCCGAGTCATCACGTTGGGTTTCTGTTCCCTCTGCCAAATCCCAGTTTCACCAAAGAATTCTTTTTCCTCTTAGAGGGAAAACCATAATGGTTCTTGTCTGCTGATGTCAAATTCTGCTTTCTTTTATTTCCTTACAATATCCGTTTTGTCCTTCAGGAGGTGTGATCTAATAGCGTGTCTCTGCGCAGTGAGATAATTGCTCTAACGACCGAAGCGGCGAGCTGGAACGTCGGAGGGTCTTTGCGAGCGGGTTCCTCCTCACACCACAGTCTTCGTCTGCAGCCACCATGGAGAAAACCATCTGTTCCACTCGGAAAGGGGTTTGGTTCCACGCGCCCTCCTCCTGCTTCCCGGCTCCCTCCCAGCTGCCGTGTTCCAACGAGCAGCGAGGGAATGAATCTCCTGCGTTAAAAATACTCTGGTTCTATTTAGATAAAAAGAAGAAACTTGCTTGCCTACACTGGCATACAAAAATAGCCTTAGTGTGAGTAAATCTTCAAAGTTTCTCTTGGTGAAAATATCTAGCCTCACCTTTTTTTTAACTTATCATATAAATTTATTTATAGCGTGTCCTTCTTTCCTCCTCCTCTATCGAGACATTTGCAGAAGGTAGCTGCTCGTCTTGTTCATGAGTCCTGAAATAATTTGCAGGGCCTTTGAAACATCATCATGTTGCATAGTTGTGATGCAATGTGCTGCTGTTGCATGAACGTATCATATTTTAATGTGAATATCACGTTAGCTGAGACATTCAAGTGTGTTTTTTTTTTTCTTTTAGCACTTTATGCTGGTTTGTATTTTCACTTTAACTTCGCAGTCAAAGAATTATGTATATAGTAACTTAAAATTTTGCATTCTACATGCAAACTGTTGCATGGATGGAAAATTAATATGTAATATGAGAGGATTAACGATGCATATACTTTCCAAATATGTCTTAAAAATAGCTTTCACTGTCACTGTAGCATCTTAATTCTGAATAATGTCAAAGTCCTTCTGCAAATCTGTGCGTATAGTAACAGAGGAACCACCTACTTCATTCTCACAAACTGCACAATATGAATCTGTGCATGAAAAAAAATTGCATTTTGGAGCACATATCTGCTCCAGCAGATACGATGTCTGCGGGACTAATGAAAGCATTAATGCTTGCATTAAGTATTAATGCAAGCTTTCCAAATACTTGCATATATTTTTTTAAAAAGGCTCTGAGATCCTTAGTATGGAATTTGCTCCACAGTGCAAAGTACCAGCACAGTATTGAGCACAGATTTGGGGAACCCTCTGCCAAGAGGTGGAATTTGCAGAACTGGAGTAGGGTGAGCGTGTTCTGTGCTGGTGGGACAGCCCGTGCCCGGACTTTGGCCCCGGGCTGACCAGCGGTGGTGGATGCATGAGCAACGCCTCCTGTCCAGCCCCGGGATGATGCCAACGAGCGGGTGGGCGCCACGACAGCCCCCGGTAGGGGGCGGTGGCATTTTGGGGGGGACACATCGAGCTCGGGGCGCCGCGGGCCTTGCGGGGAGGCGGGACTCGAACACGCGGCCCCCCTGCCGCTGCGCCACTGCCCGGCTCGGCCGCTAGATGGCGCCCTCCCAACGAGGAAGGCGGGCGGCTCCGCAGCGCCGCCCTGGCCCCTGGCGGCTGCGCCGCGTCGCTGCACCCTCCTTCCCACAGCAGCGGCGGCGGCCATCGCGGTGCGGGCCCACGTGACGGCGCGCCGGCCAATGAGAGCGCGGCAGGGGGGCCCCGACTCTCGTCCCTGTGGCCGCCATTAAAGAAAAAGGGGCTCGGAATTAAACGGGAGAAGAATCTCCCCTCCCCCTCCGGCCGCGACGCGACATGGGGGAGACGCGCTGAGGGGAGCTGGCTGACCAGGATGCCGCGGCCGGGCAGCCGCCGACAGAGGCACCGCTGAGGGGAAGCGAGGAGGAGACCCGCCGGCGGGGGCTTCGGGGCACCGACTCCGCCAGCAGCAGCAGCGGCCGCCGCGTCCCTCTGTCTCGGCGGCGGCGGGGCCGGGAATTGTGGGGCTCCGACCCCTTCCCCCGCGGCCCTTCCGGCTGAGGAGAGCCCGGGGCTCGGCCACCGCCTCCCCGCCCTCCCGAGGAGCCCTCGGGGAGGGGGCCCTCCGCCCACTGCTCCCGCGGGGCCGCCGCAGCGGAGCGGAGCGTTCCCGCGGCACCGCCGGAGCCCCCTCACCTGAGGAAAGCGGGGGCCCCCGCCCCGCCGGGGGGTCTCGGGGCTCGCTCCCCTTCCCCCGCAGAAGAGACCGCTCCGTTTGAAGACTAACATTTTGTATTTTTCTCCCCCGCCTTCCCCCCCCCCTTTTTTTTTTTCTTTATTTTTTTAAGGGACCCGCCTCGCAGCTGGGCTGGTCCCTCCCCGCCTCGCCTCGCCTCCCCTCCCGCTCGCAGGGGTCTTGCGGGGTTTGGCGCGGTGGAGGGGCCCTCCCTGCCCCGGATCCCCCCCCTTCCTCCGGCTCTTGGCGGTAACTTGGCGGGGTCCGGGCTCCCCTGAAGAGACCCGCCCAGCTGTGTGGACTTTGTGGGGCTCCCTCGGCCCCGGAGGACAGCTGGGGGGGGCGAACCTCCCTGAAGACACTCTGCGATTTCCCCCTTCCTCCTCCCCCGAAAAGACTGGGGATCGGCCTCTGGGAGACTCCTCCATCCTTCCCCGAAGAGACTTCGAGGGTCACCCGCAATTTCCTCCTTCCACCCCTCTCCCCCTCCCTCCTTTCCCCACGGAAGGATTTTTACCCAACGGAGGATATTTTGGTTTCGCCCTCTCTGCGAAGAGTATTTCGCTTTGGGGAGGGGGGGTTTCCACGGGGGAATTTAATCCCCCGCTGGGCTGCTGAGGAGACTTTTGCGGCCTTTCTCTCTCAAGGAAAACCTTCCCCCTCCCCTGCCCCCGCAGATGTTTTTTTGGGGTACACCCCAGGAAATTTTTCTTGTCCTGCCTTTACGAATTCTTCCGACTCGCCTTGCTTCTGGCCCCCAAAGTTTGTTTTTATGATTTTAAATTTTAATTTATTTGGAATATTTTTGGAGCAGGGGAGAAGAATCTGACCCGCCCCCCCCACCCTGTTGCCCTCGGACTCCGAAGAGACGAGCCTGGATTTTTCTCTCTCCCACAGCCAATCCTTCCCAGTCATTCCACAATTTACCCCTTTCTCATCTGATGACTAAAGGAACAGGAGGAAGAGGAGGGAGGTTTCTGGATTAATTGCCCCCACTGGATTATTTATTTTTTTCCTACTTCTCTTGCTTGGCATCTGAGAAGAGAGCAAGGAGGGATGTCAACTGATTTTTACCCCTAGCCCCCTGGATTAATTACCCCATTTTTATTCTCTTGTTGGATCAACTACCCCTTCACTTTACCTCCTCTCCCTCCCCTCCTTATGCGAATGAGAAGACAAGAGGAACAGGGAGGATTTTGATCTTAATCTCCCGTCGTTGGATTACTTACCACCTCCCTCTTTCTGTTCTCCCCTTCCACGGTGGCTTTACCCCCTCGTTTGATATCCAGAAGAAGAGAAAACGTTCCGAGTTTCTCTTTTTTTTTTTTTTTAATTATTTTTTTAAAATATATTTTTTTACCCCTCTCTCCGATACCACTCTCCTCCCGGCTTATTTATCCTGCCACTATTTCGCGTGCGTGTGTGTCTGTATGTAAATCCCTTATTTAATTGTATTATTATTTGTGCGTGTGCATAGTCCCCCCTCCCCCCTTTCCCTCTCGGTGTCTGTCTCCTCTCTCTCTCTCTCTCTGTCTGTCTCTTTCTTTCTTGTCGGAGGCTGTGGGATAATGGCGTGTGGGTTGTGGCTGTGAGGATGAGTTCCTGCTTCGTGCCGAACGGGGCCAGCCTGGAGGATTGCCATTCCAACCTCTTCTGCCTGGTAAGTCTGGGCCACCGGCACCCACACGCACGACAGACACAGAGTGAAAGAGAAGAGGAGGTTTGGGGGAGGGGAGGAAGGGGTAGTGGAAGCAAAGCAGCCATTTTTAGCAGAGCTTCTGTTGGATGAGTCCTCAGAGTAGGCCCTGCCTGGAGCCAGCCAACTCTCCCATGCCCCTCTGGTTCCCCCTCCATCGCTGTCTGTCTTGCCTCGCCCCTCCCTCCGCTTTCTTCCTGGATGGTGGATCCTCCCTGCAAGTGCCTTTTCCTTCCCTTTCCCTGCCTGCAACTTTTCTTCCTTTCTCCATCTCCATCTCATTTCTTGCGGAAGGTAAGGAGATCCGCTGCTCCTTCTTCCTTCATCCCCACATCTCGGGCAACTTTCTCTTTTCTCTCCCCACTTGTGACATCCCAGGCAAATCTGAGCCGAAACCTCCCTTTCTTCCTTGCTTTTCAAGCGATGTATTTTGCTGGTTGTTTTTATTCTGGAGGTCTGCTTTTGGTGACGGACTCGCTGTGAAGCGGTGGTATCCTATGTTTTCTTGTGCACCATTTTGTAGTATTTTTAAACCTAAGGATGAAATCGTTCAGATTGTTGACTTTGGTAGCTCCCAAAGTAAATTTGGTTTAACTGGACTCTGATGCAATTTTTGGTGGCTGTGCTGAGCTGTTTCATCTGTTTTTTAATGCAAATTAGCTAATCTTAGCTGACTGCCTGGTATTTATTATTCTAGAGATTGTTATAAGTAAAAACCTGTGCCAGGCTGTGGTACTAACGTTTTTTGGATGGAGTGGGACCAGGACGGCCTGAACATGCCTGCAGCTTGCACCAGGCCTGCAGCTCCCTATTAGTGGTGCATTTTAAAATCTTAAAAGTCTTTCTAAAGTATCAACTGTTGCAGACTCCCAACCTTTCGTCTAAATTGCTTCTCCTTCTGAAGGGAGGAAGGCTGCCATGTTAGGTTTAAATGTTGCAGCAAGGTTTTGTGTGTTGTGGTGTTGAGAAGAAGAAGAATTAGTGGCTTCTTTGCAAATGCCAGCCTACCTTGTTCTCCCTTACCAAAGAGAACCCGGGGCAATGCCTCCCCTGTGTGCCTTAAGGTGGCTGTGCTTGAGTGAAAAAACTCAGCGCTAAAATCTGGGTATGGTATTGCACTGTAGATAATCCAGGAATTGTCTTATTTCCCATTACATATAGTAGTAACTCTTCTGCTTTATAAAGTGAAATGAATTTTTGCCTAGGAAGGGATTTAGTGGATCATAACCAATGTGGACGCAAGTCAGATGTATAATTTAATGACAGAAAGAGGATTTAAATTCTTAAAATGTGGTGTGAGAAATGGAAAGTGTGATAGCTCTGGGTAGAATAAGTGTACTCGAGAGGCTTCCTGTGTGAGATACAGAGATATTTTACACTGGAAAAACTTGTGAAATTTTCTGAAGTAGTAGATGGCTGGAAGAATCTATGCTCGAGTTAGATTTACAATATTACCTATTTCCTTAGAGTAATCTTGGATTTAAAAGGTACTGTATGCTTAAGTAAGCAAAAAGAAAGATGTTCTTTGCTAAGGCAAGTGTTTGTTAGATTGGACAGCTGCAGTCTGCAAATAATCACATTATTCACTCATCTTTCACTTCTTTTTTTTTATTTCAAATAAAATCTGGCTTTTCTCTCTGTAATCTTAAAGCTGCAGTGAAAATGAACAGCTCTTGCTTTTCTACAGTTATTAAAGGAGATTTTAAAACAGGGTGCCTGATTATTTCTAGTTTATCTTTTAAAGTACACAAATATTACAAATATGGTTTCTGTTGAATGTTGTTTGATTAATCCCGCCTTTCTTCCTTCCACCCACCTCTTCCTGTGCCATCATCTTGTTGTAGTAGAATGGTTCTGGTGGGGATGCACCTACCCTAAGTGGCTGACGGTTCTTCTTTTCCTTCCCCTAGGCTGATCTAACTGGGATTAAATGGAAGCGATACGTATGGCAGGGTCCAACATCTGCCCCGATTCTCTTTCCGGTCACGGAAGAGGACCCTATTTTGAGCAGTTTCAGTCGCTGTCTGAAGGCGGATGTGCTCAGCGTTTGGCGCCGAGACCAGAGACCTGGACGCAGGGAGCTGTGGATATTTTGGTGGGGTGATGACCCCAACTTTGCTGACCTTATTCATCATGATCTCTCAGGTAGGAGGAAATGAATACCATATTTTGGTCAGTGAAAGGATGCTGTTCCTCAGGGCTGTCTCCTGCCAGCCCTTAGAAATTCTGTACTAGGTGGACTGTTTTCTATAGATAAGATAAATTTATTGCTACAATCTGTACCAAATTATTACAGCAGCGCAGTGTTCCAACAGCTGCTGTCTGTGTTTAGGTGGTCTTGGACTGCTAGATTTTCAAGAAACAAGTTTTTTGCTCCCCACTTGTTTCTTTTTAAAAAAACCCAAGCCTATTAATTTTGGCAGCTTCTTCACAAGAAAGCTGTGCCTGAAGCTGTGCCTGTGATTCAGAAGTGTCTTAAACATGTTTTGATAAGATCCCTTTTGCTGGGCAATTAGAATGTTCCAATTCAAATAGTAAACCCCATTTTATTAGGTGATAAGAGTTGTAGAGATCTGGGCAACTCTTGAAGCGTATGGAGTTGTTTTGGTTGGAAGGCAAATCATTGGTGAGAATCCCTCAGAAGAAGGTATCCGAAACTGCCTGGCTGGTTTTGTGCAAGAATCTCTAAACCTTGTGTTTTTGTGGTTTCTCTCTCCCTCTTTTCCCAGTGCTCTGAACCTGTACCTGCTTTCAAACTTGGACTTTTGAAAGACTGACAATATTTGTATTTCTCAATAATGTTGTACTTCAAATTTGACACCTTGTTTGGAAAATGTTTACTTGTTGATTTTGGTTCCCGAAGTAGTTGGCTTTCCAGTTGCTTATCAGTAAGGTGACCAAGTTAGGTTTTTAAACTGTGTGAGTCTCGTGGTGAGACTACACTAATTCTAGAAATAAAAAAGGTCACATCACTCCAATTTCCTTTTGAATAACGTACAGTATTCAGATTACTGAAGTGTAAAATGAGACCAAGGTTTGGTGACCTGGTAACCAGAAATTGTGAGTGCTGTCTGTGGATAAGCTGAAGAACAAATATGAGTTTGAAGTGCCACTGAGGAAGCTAACTTGAAACAATTTAATAATGTGTGGAATTTTCATACAAAAATAATAGGATCTAAAAAACAATTAACACATTCAAATGATGTTTATTTCTTTGAATAATTGACTTCAAAGATTGGGATGTTGCTCGTATTCCCATCTGTCCTGGAACTAGAAACTCTGCATCTTAAATGCCACTTACATTGTAGATTACTTGATATTTTAGTGTATTTAAGGCTTCTTTATTTTGCCCCATGAATAACCTCAGTCTTGACCTGCAGGGAACATCCTTTGTATGACTGAGATGTAACTTAGACTAAAGGCTATTTTTGGCCTGGGCCTGCACTCAGCAAAGACCAACACTTGTATGAAAGTATCTATGTAAATTTTGTATACTGCTGGCTGGTGGGATTAAATTGAGACAAATATGTTACTTGGTTTTGTTTTTTCTGATTGGGAGATCAAATAACAATGAAGCTGCTTGGAGAGTGTATTTGTGCGCGACCTGGCCATCAAAATTATTTGTTCGAGCAACTTTGTGTTCTCTCTTGAATCTATCTACTAGTGATATAGTGTGGAGGTACCTTTTGAAAATAGTGGTGTTTTGTAGTTGAACTTTTAGATCAGCGTGTAGTTGTGCTTTTATGGAATTACACTTTTGCGCAGGTAGATAAGCACTTATCATCCTAGGTGCTTACCAACTCTTAATCTCTCGCAGGGTATAAGGGAGAGCTGGTGTTAGATCAGAGTCTCCCAGCCATGCCGTTGGAGTTGTTTTGGGTGTTTTCCTTGTTCGGGTCACCTGTGGGTGTCTGTGCTTTGGCAGCAAGGCTGTGCTACACGTCTTGCTGTTAGATATTTTTCTGCATAAATGCTTATCACGAGACTGTGACCTATGCTATGTCTAGATGTATCTGACATCTTGGTTTTTGCAGGCATATTTTTGTCTCCTTTTTAATTAAAAGGAGCCATTATAATTTCTTGGAGTGTGTTAGTCTGCTTGGCTCTTCCGACCAGAAGTTGATAAAGATATTAATCAGCTAGATTGTGGAGGAGATGGCTGAACCTGCACCTGCACTTTTTCTCTTTCCGTTACACAAAATCTTAATGTGAACCTCATATAAGAAAGAATTATGGCCGAACCCAAACAATGTTATCTGACCTTTGTCATAGACCTAATGGATTTTTTTCATTGGTGGACAATTTCTCCCTGTAATGCGCACTGCCCTGCTCTCCCAGTGATTGCTTGTTACATTTTCAATGGGAAGGATAAATTACTTCCTGGCAGAGGCTCATTACCTGCGAAATTCATTGGAAATTGTTTGCTGCTGACGATTGAGGTGCTGCCTCCTGTAGAACTTTTCTGCGTGGTAGGTGAAGAACTGTGGTGCAGAACAGGGCGAGGGAGGGAGAGAGGGGCCAGTGCAGGCTGTGGCGTGTCCCTTGTTGCCAGAGCAACGTTAATAACTTTTGATTCTGGCTTCCTTTGGCATGAAACGATGCCTGTTAAGTAGAGGTTGGTATTTTGACTTTTTTTGATGATTTGTAGTTTCAGTGAACACTGGACAGTCAGTGTCTAGAACACATCTTGGTGATCAACCCTCGGGGATTTGAAATGCGGGAGCCTCCAAGAATCCTTTTATCCCCTACAGGGCGCGTTCCCAAAATCACTTCAAGAGGGAATGCACAGTTTTGTGGGTGTGCATCTATCCATATCAGATTTTTTTAAAAAGTGTCTCGCTCTCTTTAGCCCGTACATTCTAGAAGTTCATTCTTTGCCCCGGAGGTGTGTTTGAATGCCTGCTACTGGCTATATCTGAATTCTAGGATCAAGCCTTGGATAACTGTCTTGTTGATGGTCAGGGTTTGTTGTTGCCTGGGGGCATGTCAAAAGGAGACTTGTTCAGAGATGCTGATTGATCAGTAATATTGACTTCACTCAATCATTTTTTTTCCCTTCCCTAGGAAGCTGCTTACTGTATATAATACAAAAAAACCCTCCACGTAAGTCTGTTTCTACCCCAATGTAGCTAGAGGCAGACAGAAGTTAGTGAAATGTTGTTTTATCCTCTAACAACCTCAAAGGTTATGTTTTTGTTGTGACAGTGAGGCTTGATTATAGTAATTCCTGCAACTCAAACCTTGAAGTAGGACATCTCTTCACATTTCAGAAAGCCGCGGTCTCTCACTGCTCTGGTCAGCAGTTATTTTATCAGAGAGGTTCTTTCTTGGTTTAGAGTGGATTTTTTTTTTTTAATTGGCAGTAGATGAATTCAAACCTCTGAGCAGTTGGGTATGAATTATGTACAAGACATAGTCCCAAGGAAATGGTTACAATTTGATTACTGCTTGGATAGGGGAATGCTTCTATATGCCTTTGACCTTCAAATTGCATCTTTTAAATGGTGAGCTATAAGATGCGTCTTTTTGTTCTGGTGTCTATTAAATTTTGTTAATTTGCTTTAAAAATTAAAGAGTTTTCCTTGTACCTGTCATGTATCAAGTCAATCAGTTTTTGTTTGCTGAACAGTCTTCCTTATGCTTCTGTGAGGGATAGGTGTGTAAAAATGATGCCAGGCTGAGCTGTACGGTGGAAACAGCAACAGTTGTGGCAGCAGAGACTTCTGTGTGTTGTGTAGTTCTCAATATATGTGCCCTATAGGTCAAATCCTCATCTCCGAACGAATCTGGGAGTTGGTTGGTTTGTGGTGATGTCGGAATTTGGCGTCTCCTTACTTCTAATATTATTCAAAAATTACTGAAGTAGCCTTTGTAAAACTTCTGTGACTTGGTGTGCTCACCAGCGCAAAGGTGATGTTTAACTTTTTTCCTTTTCCTGACTGTGGAGTAAGGTGAAAAATCCTCATTTACTGTGACAAAGTATTTTGCATCATATTATGTTGGTTTTACGTACAATGACATGTACATAATATACCTGTGTAAGTAAAAGCAATGACTCCATGAGCACTAAGGGTAAGATTTAACAATATAAGTAAAATATATCTGCATATAGAGTTACTTAAAGACAGTGTGAAGGGGGATGTTGGAACATTTAGCTAGAAAGTTTTTCAATTTTGCTTTTCTTGTGGCCGTGCAGACCAGACCAGACAAACTTACACCCAAGAAATAGTGAAGGAAAGCTGTTAGCTTGTTATCCTTGTAAACAGGCATAGCTACACATTTTACTGATTCAGGTGAACTGTATGAAGAATGTAAAGTAGGACATAAAAGCACTGAAAGCAAAGAGCCTCCTGCAGGTGTTCAGTTAAAACTGGTTGGTGGTATTCAAGGAGGGCTTGGCTGAGAAAGTTTGTTTATTGTAGGATGAAAATTGCTCTTTCCTGGCCGTTGTTTCCATTAATTCTTCATTTCCTGATAGTTTTTAGCTTTATTTAAGGAAAAGTCTCTGCCTAATATGTGGTATAAAGAGAGCAGGAACTAAATTCAATATAGTGGAATGATACATGTACAACTTCTTGAAGGCTTTGACATGAAGTATGTTGCAGAGGAGCTGAGTGGTTTGGACAGCTAAGAGAACTAATGAAAAATAAAATATTTGTAACCTTCAGATTGCCAGAGCACTTCTGTGGATAACGCTTGTCTGAAGTGAAATTGTGGCTTAACACCTTCTTCAAATGAGTCAGCAACTTATTTTGGTTTATTGTCACTATCAGATTGAACATTTGAAGTTATTGTGTTGAAGAAAGATAGGAAGATGCAAGTGCCTCTTCTTCTCTCTCTCTTTTTAAAAATGGTTTACTTTGTACAATTTCTGTTCAATAGGATGATTTTTCTCATGCTGAGAAACAACAGTTTGAATGAAGAAGAAAAATCGTTGGGAGATGTGAACAGATGTCATATTTCTCTCCTTCCATCCACCACTCTAAAAAAGGAGGAGGGGGGGAATGACTAAATAGACTTCAAAAAGACACAGAACACTTACTGTTATTTTTTTGCATGAATTTGAATAATGTTCTGAAATGAGGATATCTTTAACTGTCATCTTATTTAACCTTCCCTTTCTATAGCAAGATGCACTTTGGTTTGAACAGGTGGTCTTATTTTAGGTACCAGACGTTTTTCCTGATCAGTCGGCGTGCTTACAGCACGCTGGCTTTTTAAATATCGGCTTTAATTGTCATTTCCATCTAAAGCCTTAATAATGTGCTTATCTAAGAGCTCTCTGTTTCAGCAATAAACTAGGAGAGCTCATAAGAATTACCGTCTTGTGGCAAGTTCTCGTGTCTAAACTTTTGTTCATAACTTGATTGTCAGCACAACTATTAGTGTTAAATGAAAAACGTGGCACTTTGTAGTGTCTTCAGAAGACTGAAACCTCTCCTTTGTGTCCATAGTATGACCATCCAAAGACAAGCTTTGAATTACGTTTGTGTCTTTGCGATGTCAGCATCTTACTTCTTGTTGATGCACTAATGTGTCAAAACAAAATTAGACATAAAGGCTGGAAATAGCTCTATTTCCTCTTATAATCAGTAGTTGATGCAGGGGATGTTCTTGGAATGATTTTTTAAAATTACGAGAGCCATACAGAAACCAAGTATTTAACCTTTGAAATGGTGTGGAGTTTATTGTGCAGTTAAAGTCCAATATCATTAAGCTTTGTAGTTAATGTTTGCTCTGTTGAGCTGCTCGTTTGCCACTGGTGGAGCAGTTTGTGGGACAGGGTGACAACCTCCCAGCTGGGGAAAAGTGTCTCCTCTTGGCACAACCCTTTTATACCCTTTGACTTTGGACCTTTGTTGCTTTTTGTTACAAGCTTCTTGTACGATGTTTCTTTGGGGAGTTACTGTATTATCTTGTAGCTTTATGGTTTCCACAAACAAGCTTTTGCTGAATTTCGAAACTGGAGTAGGATGGTGGAGTGAGAAACTCATGGTGAGGTCCCTTGTTTAGGAAATGTGGATCCTTTTCTAGAAAATTATTTCACGAAGTGATTCATCTTTAACGGTGTGCACTTCTTCATTTATAAATTAGGAGGCAGGTCTCTTTGCTCTTCTGTCCTTCAGAGGAAAGGATGCTGGGAGTAATTTTCTTAAACTCGCACAATGGATCTTGAGTGGAAATGTCCTCTCGTTTGTGTGAATCCAGCAATATATGAATATGGCCACCAGCTGCTCTTTGCAGTAGTGTCTTGAAATACCTTTCTCTGTCATCTTTGTCTTGTAGGTTGTTTATTGTAATAATCTGTAAGTTCTTTTTTTTTTCCCTAAATAAAACTCCTAGGTGTCTGGTTTTCTACACGCTCTCTAATTTAAGGATATTGAGACTTTAGTTAATACTATTGCAACCTTTTAAGCTTGTAAGTGGCTTCTAGATAAAGGTGAAGGGGGATTTAAAATGCAAGGACTTGGCTTTATTACTGAGGTTTTCTGGCCGTTGAGCAGAGCAGTGGAAAGCTGTTTGAACCCCAATCCGCTGTGAAGGAGAGCTGAACAGACAGGCCGCTGTTGTAAGAACTAAACCTGAACCCAAGCCTCGCTGCTCGGAGGTGTGCGGGGCAACGGATGCGAGGTACGAGCACCCTGCTCTAACTTTGAGCTCTGAGTGGGGGCTGGAGCCGATGACCTCCGCAGGTCCCTGTCAACCTAAATTATTCCATGACTACCCAGAGACTGAAGTAAAAATATGTCTTCTTATCTATGTCAGACAATCTTCTAGACTCTGCTGCTACCTGGAGTATAAAAGCCATGGTGTTGTAAGAAAAACTATGCTGGGTTAGTCCAAGGTGACCACTAGCAGATCCTTAGGGATAAATGTAAAACGTGATGTACAAGCAATTGTAGGCATCAAGAGTGCCTGATTGCCAGTGATTTAAGGACAAGATCTCAAGCTTTCCTGTGTTATTCTCCATATTAGTGTGTTGCTGGGAGTGAGTGGTATCACTTAAATACTGAGAGACGCTACAGGGGCTTTCAAGTGGCTCTCATTTTACATGTGTAATGTAACTATAATGCCATTATAATTCTTTGGACCGGTACATATATTTCTAGGGCCTGTAAACTATGTTCAAACACTGATTATGAGCCAGTGGTTGAAGATACTACAGCTTCTTTTAATGAATCTGGCTTTCCGATTTGGCAAATCAACTTGGCTTGTATAAGTTGGATTCCACGACTGTGTTTGATTTCTCAGTGTTTCCCTTCAGAATCCTATCAGTATGAACTGGGTTTTGTCTTTCTGCTTGCTATTTTTTTTCTTCTACATATAGATCAGAAAGCAGGACTAGCTTGCTTAAATATCTTTCTTATTATTATCTTATTTTGAATTAAAAGGAAAAATGCAGTTGTGAGAATCCTCTGGGGAGAATCAGGTTGCTCTTACTAGTTTTCTGTATCTAGCTGTTTTTCTCTGCCCACCCCCTTCTCTAGCAAGTTGTTGAACACTGAGGGTCAGTTTATTAATGATATTCGTGCCCAGCTTTCCTCAGACAATGCCAGCTAAAGACACTAAGATATGTTAAAAGTTTGGCTTTGGGTAATTTATTTTTAAGCATAATTGTCAACTAACTCTTCAGAATCAGTAATCCAGGCTGCCCCAAACACGAACCACCTTGCAGGTAGATCTTGCAGGCTGAAATATATAACGTGCTGAGGCTGGTGGTTTCCTTTTGTGTACAAATAACTGTTGAGTCTTTTTCTTGTGGGAGATGAGATATTTTTGTAGCTGATTAGTTTTAGCAGTTATACTATTATAATGTGAGTAAAGTTATTATCGGAATGTTACAGGCTTTGTTTGGTTGTGTGTTATGCTGAGGATGTCTTTAAAAGCTTGTGGGAGAGAAAAGGATATTGTGATATGTGCATGAAATAATAGGATGGAATTCAATGCTAATTTATTTTTTCCCCTTGCCTTATAGAAGAGGAAGATGGTGTTTGGGAGAATGGACTTTCTTACGAATGTCGCACTCTACTTTTCAAAGCTGTTCACAACCTGCTGGAGAGGTGTTTAATGAATCGGAATTTTGTACGCATTGGGAAATGGTTTGTGAAGCCTTATGAGAAAGATGAAAAACCTATAAACAAAAGGTAGGATGGCTTATTTTGCTTTATTAAAGATGTCGTAGGGTTTATTTAAGCTTTGTGCTGGGAGAAACGTTTAACTAAGAGCACTCCGTTTATCATTTATTTTGGAACCTGCATCTCTGATCTTTCTTATTTTTCTTTCTTTTTGGAATTCTTCAGAACTTCCTTATGATGAAAGGAAGTAACACTAAAGGTGGTAGGCAGTGTTTTCCTTACTGGTCCTCATATACAGGCCATGCATAATAAGGATGGATTGGATAAGAAGCTAGAGTCTTCTAGAAAGGAAGAAAATGATGATTGTGTGTAGAGAGACCTTCTCTGGACTTGCCAGTATAGTGACCGGGACTAATTCTGCTTGTAAATACTGTGGAAGACTCGTTCTCTGAGGAAGCGGGATCTAGAGAGCTATTTACAGGCACCACATGAGGTTTGAGTAAATTGCATCTTACGGGAGATGCTGAGAAGAGGGTTTGAAATGTCAGCTCGTGGTCAGAAAGAAGGTTGTCTGGGAACACTGGTGTTAAAAGAGTACGTGTGGCCTCCACATTGAGGAGGAGTGTGAAAAGAGAATTTTTAATCTAAATTGGAAGGACTTCTCATGGTTCCAACGTGGTTTGACACGGTCTATGTTGCCTAGCAATAAATAATGAAATGAAGAAAAACTAGGTTAGCTGGAACAACTTTAATCGCTGTTCCCAAATCAGCTTTTAAAATCCAAAGTAATTTAAGGCTTAGACGATTTTTTTGGGGGGGGATATGGGGCGAGGGGGGGAGTTGTGTGTGTATATGTATGTGTTAAATCTTGCATGCAGGAAATTTTGAGATCAGTGGCTTTGCTTTTGGGGTGTGGAGTTGGCCATTGTTGGCATCTTCTGCAATAAATTTAAACTTGAAAGAGAAGAAGAGCTGTTTTGGAGCAAAAGAAGCAGAAGCACATATTTGTGTGTGTTTCTATTACTAGTTGTGAACTGCTGCTTTTAATTTATGTATAAACTTGTGCTTTAGTTCTAGGCATCTCTTTCTCCACCCTGGTCAGGGCAAATGTTTTCTCTCTGGGGTGGCCTTGTCCATCCATTTCTGCTGTGTGTTGTTGATACAGATCAATAGTAAAGAGTTTACTTTTAACTATTTAGGCCAATATTGTCTTGGCACAATCTGGGCTTTCTTCGTTTGAGGAACTGGTTTTCCAAATTGCCATTTGAAACCAGCATTAGTTATGTCATGGCATCTCTTACAGTAATTCTATAAAGCTCTCTACAGCAGCTGGAAAAGCTGATGAAAGCTTTTAAAATAAAATAGCAGCGTTTGTTTAATTTGGAAACTCTGATTCTTTTTTTAAGAAGGTCAGAAGGTCAGCGTGCTTGATGAAAATAACTGAAGGAATTGTATGCTTACCCACAAAACAACTTTGTCGTCAATAGTCCAGAACTACTGGAAAAACATGTAGAAAGGTTTACACAGATCTGTGTGAAACAATTTGTAGAGAAATCTTAATGTTTCGTACCAGATCGCTCAATACCATGTGATGTTCTGAGTACTGGCTTTTATGAAATGAAGCGAGGGAAATGGTTAGCATATCGTTATGTACGCTTTCCTTTCTTTGGGACTGTTCTTTGCATTAATATGCAGAAACCCTGAGATCAAATTCACGTGCCTGTGTAATCTCAAGGCACGTAGTGTCCTGAGGATGTGAAGTCTGCTACCAATCTGCTTCAGATCACCGTTCATACCGCCCGGCACTCTGGGGCTTGGCTGGCCGCTGTATAGACTTGTTCTCTGTGTATTGTAACTGCAGATTTGATAAGGTTGGTTGTTCTTGCTGACAATCTTTAATTTCAAAGCCTACGATTAGAGACTGAGTAGTCGGTGCTCTTGACAGTGGAGGTAACTTCTTATCGTGTGCTTTTGGAGACCTGAGCAATGTGCGGGACTTTACTCCCACTTTTTCACTTTCTTTCTCTTTGAAGGGTGCATGGGTAGAGCTATTTCTTTCATTTGAAGCTGATCCCATCTGTTTTTTTCCGAGTTGTGTTTGAAAGCGTGTGGTTCCAGAAGAAGTGAGCCTTTCTATTATCTGCTCTCCCAACAATAAAAGTCAGTCGTGTTGCACTTTTTGTTTCTATGTGGTAGTGCAACAGACACCAGGCTGTGATTTCCAATAGGCGTTTGGCTGTGATGACAGATCCTCAGGCTCCCTGTCTGTTGCTCTGTTATTTTTCCTCCTTGTATAAGGTTATGTTAAAAAAACCAAAAGTCTATTTCGTTATTGCGTTGCGTACGTTTTAATTTTAAGAGGACAGTCCTTAATGTTGATAAACTGATGCCACTGTGGCATGTGAATAGATGACCATGAAAATAAGAATTACATGGTTTTAAGTGTTCACTGTTTTAGTAATCACATAATTATAATTAAAGGTAACAAACATGGTCTGCTCTGTCCTCCCTCCCCCTGCTGCTCCCCAGCCTAAAACCAGCATTGAGAAAAGTGAGACAGTCGTGTATTTGGTGAAATTTGATCTGTTAGAACAAGTCATTACCATGCCCGAGGAAACTGTCTGAGGTTTTCAAGTATGCTGGTTCCATTTCTGTTTATAGATAGGGCAGGAATGGAGTAGCTGACTCCCTGAAGTGTGTGTGGTGGGGTTTTTGTTGTTGCTCATTTGTAAGTCATCAATTTTCAGGTTTGGGAATGGGTAATGGGGGTCAGCACGAGAACAACAGTAGAATAAAAGACTAAAGGGAATGTTTTGCTAATGGTCTTAGTTGTAACCAAACAGGAAAAAAAATCGTTGCCTCAGTATTTCTCACAATGTTTTTCAATCACTTAAAGCAAGGTAGATTACAGAAGCTCAGTAGTGTGGTTTAGATGACTGCATATTAAATTACAAAGTCTGACAAACAGCAATGTCTTTCTCTTTTCTCCTTTCCAACGTATCGTGGTGTTATTGCCACGTTCAGAAATAGGGTTGTGTGTGCTTTCTTCAAAAATCGCCCTGTAAATGTACCAGACGGAGATTGTGATCTGCTGCATCCAGTTGTCTGTCTACCTTTTCTGGTTAGACTGCTCAAATAACAGCCTTTGCGTGAGACTTTTCCTCTTGCCAACTGGATGCTAAAATAGTCGTGTATACCTGGAATAAATGTGATTAGGAAACTTGTCAGATCTAACACTATTTTAGATACAATTCCTTTATGAAGACTAAATCTGAAGCTCCTAATGAGATGAAAGTATGAAGTGTGTACGTGGAGGATATCTCCTGGAGTTTTAGTAATAAGTACAACTTGCTAAACTTTAACACAGTTGAAATACCACTAAGCAAATAATTGAGTAATCCTGATTTTGTGGGAGGATCTGATAGACAACTGAAAATCCAGAATACTAAAAGCTGCTGTATTACTTGTAAGGTTGTTTTGTGTGCTTTTGTTGGGTTTTTTGGTTCTTTTTTTTTTTTTCCTGCTTGTAAATAGGAAATAGTATAATCAATTGTAGTGGGTGGCAAACCAGAACTTGTGTCTGACAAGTTCACTTAAATAACAAAATGCCAAAAAACGACACACACAAAAAACCCACCACACACCCAAAACAAACACAAAAGCCGCCCCAAAAACAAAAATTCACTTGGAAAATCATAACTGATAAGCTTATCGTAGCTTACAAAATGAAACTTGCTGCACAGGTTTCACAGGTAATGCTGTTTAGTGTGAGTCTGGGTACAGGGTTTTATAATGCCAGTCCACCATTTTTACATGAAAATACTATTTTATCTACCTGATGTAAAATAGTAAGTATATGACTTCCTGGGAAATAACTGCTGAAAAGTATTCTAGATACAAATTTGGTTTTGTTATAAGCCTTTGTGCATGTAGCTATCCCGATTTGGAGGTTTGCTTCTCACAGATCTGAATATAGGTATTTTTTTTTTCCTCTCTACCTCATCTTGTTGGGAGGAGGAGTGGCTGCGATTCCCAAGTTTGGTGCAGATCCACAGTCTCCGATGGTTGTGGCTGCTTGGGGGGAGGTTGTTTTTTCCAATGGGGCCATGGAAATGCTCTTGCTGTCTGCATCAGGAACGTTAATATTGATAATGTAACAGCAGTTCCGCTGCAAGAGACCAGCTATTGGCCTTCTGGTCTTCACTGCCCTTAAGACAAAGGGGGTGCCATGGTTTCCGTCCTGAGCCCACGTTCCTGCCTTATCCCTGTTCGTCTCCCTTTGCCCGTTTCCCGGGGGCCCCCTTCCCGTAGGAATGCTCTGCTTTGCTTCTTGCTCCCTCTAGAACGATGCTGTGAATTATTCAGGAACAGTATGAGGAAATTGCTGGATGCTAGAGCTCAAAAGCCTCTTCACGCTCAAGAGAGTTAAATATATCAGGAAAACATGTAGCCACAGGTTTTGCGTTTATTTCTATTATTTGATTTGAAACCTTAATAGCTGAAAATATGTGGCTCTTCCTTGATACTGTTGGAATATTTTCTATTAAGCCTATTCAACCTCTTTTTTTTTCAGTGTAAATTCCCTCCCTATGTTAAACTTTAAGTCAAACAATGTCAACATTTTTTTGCAATGGCTCTAATGAGGCTGTCCTGGCATCACGTACCGGCAGGAGAGCAGGTGATGTTTTTCCTTTGCCTGTAGACAGCTGGAATTGAGAGCTGCTGTAAGTAGGACAGTGCAGGATAAACAGCAGGAGCTGAGAGCATTGATCACATGATTGTCTCTTTGGAATATTGGGTTGCTACAGAGACTACAAGCAGACAAATTTAGCACTTTGCATCACAAAGCAGTTTTCTCTTATTTAGCTTAAGTTACGGTGGTGGTTGGTTCATCGGGAAAAAAGAAAAAATGATGTGGCTCTTGGTTTTTGGCTTTTGACACTAAATCCATGCTCTTTTTTTTCACTGAACAGTAAGATGATACAAAACCCACACAGATACTTCAGATTTTGTTAAATGAAAATTTTACAATGTATTTCAATTTTGAACTTTGAAAAAATCTGGCGTAACAAGATGTTTGTAAATGTTTCAGAATGGGAAAGAGCAATACATTGAAAGCTGTTACACTGTCTTTGAAACAGAGTAATGTCTAGCTGTTATCTGTTTTCCAAATATGTTCTGGATTCTTATTCTTTATAGCACACATGCATTTCATTTTGAAAGCTCAAATTCAGAAAATTGAGATTTGCATCCTCAATAATTAAAGGATGCTGAAATGGAAGATGACGTTTGTTAGTGTCATTTAAGTTCTGAAATACAGGAACATGAGTGAACTCCTTTTGTAATATTGCTTATAATCGTTGTATCTAGAGAGATAGGTACTTTTTAATGTGTGTATATATAAACTCCTAGTTGCATTCTGAAAAAATCAGTTTTGCTTCTTTGTGAGGTGTGATGCTATAGTTTTAGTAGCATACAAAAATAAAATAGTTTTTTTGTTTCCACCTTGTTTTTATTGGGATGAAGCTAAGCTCATTAATAATGGAGTTAATTTTAAAATGTGGAAATCTTTAAGGTGCATATGACTTATTCTGGAATATAGGTCACTTGCCACATTTATATTTGTTTTAGTGCACATAACTTGGCTATGGAATAAATAAATATTTTTAACTCGCAGGTCTAACTATAGTCAAAACATCCTTAGCTATGTGAAAAGTATTTTGGAGAGCCTTTTGACAGTAGCCATTAATGATGTGCTTTGAACTGGAAGGGCTTTTTTTCTGCTTTGCTATTAGCTGTGTTTTTTGCTTTGTGTTACCATCAAAATCAGCTTTCTGCTATATTTACCTTCGTGACCATAGGGAGTTACTCAGAGCTGCTTAGAAGAACGTCGGCTGTTCCATCTTTTTGTCAGTAGCTGGAGAAGCGTCTGTGTTTTGAGATCTTATTACTTCGCGTTAAGATAAAGAAGATGTTACTTGCTAGAAAACGTAGATGTGCATTTGTTTAGATTTCTTTGTGCTTTCCCATTAAGGATATTAATGCCACTCTGTCAGCTTGAAGTGCAGCTCTCGCGATGGGGCTGATACAAACTCTGCTGTTACAGGGGAACTTGTAGCCCAGGGCGAAAAAGGCATGTTGGTGAATTGATTAGTGATGATTCAAATTCTTATCATAGAAAGTAGTGCTACAATGTAATGAGTATGTATGATAGCATGTTCTTCCTAGAGAACTAGGAACTCATTTCTCTTATCTTCTGTTTTCCTCAGCCTCCAGCACTTAAGAAAGCAAAACAACTCCCCCGAAAATAACTAAAACAAAACCAAAGACAGCTCCTGAAGTATTCGATAATGGAAACAATTTGTGTGCTTGCCTTGCGGGGTTGTTGTTGTTGGGGGTTTTTTGTTAGTTTGCAACCATTTTTGGTGCTGTGGAAATATAAGTATCTGATTTTAGTATTTTACTTATTTTGCTTATTAAGGCAAAAATTTCCTGCTCCTTTCTAGTCCAAGTTAAGATTGTGGATTTTTGTAATTTGGGTTTATGGGTGGTGAGTGGAAATGGAAGATGCTGTGTGTACAACCAAGCCCGGCTGCTGAAGCGGTGCAGGTGCGAAGGTGGCTGCGTTTCTCCGTGAGCACATCGCAGCGTTGGGGCTGTACCTGCAGGTGGATACAGTCACCAGGAACTCCTCTGAACAAGCGCTTACAAAGACAAGGTGGTTGATGGATTATCTTGGGGAGGTTGCTGCTGCTTTTCTCCTGTGAGCTCCCAAAGCCTCGAGCACCTTGGCAGCCTCGCTCATTCCTCCCCGCGATGCGAAGCCCCAGAGGGTTCCTTGGGAAAGAACAAAAAAGCGCCTGTGGTGGGACGTGTCGCGGGGTGGAGGACGATGGGGCGTGTTGAGCGTGTGGTCTGGGCTGTGACTCCTCCAGGTTTGTTTTGCAGTGAAGTTTTGGTTTCTGTCTCGTTGCTATAGTGTTGTTTCTCAGCCTGGTTAAAGGAAAAAGAAAAAAGCAACAAGCAAATAACTGAACATGGAGGTTCTTGGGGCTTTGTGGTGTGTGTGTCACCTTGAAGCTTTTTTCTATTTAAATTTCCTAAAGAACCTATTTAATTAAAAGACTCTGTTCTCCAGCGCAAGAATTGACTACAGAAGACTACCGTCACTTTTTTAAAAGGAACTTGTTTGATTTGAATTTATTTGAGTGTCATACCAAAATAGTCTGTAATGAGGAGTAACTATTTGGAGATGCTTCTATTTGGGCAGCAATGATGCATCAGTTGGAGCCTCTCAGCGCTGCTGCTGCTGGTGGTTGTCAGCCAGTCGGGGTGTATCGAGTCTTGGTTGAAGTTCCCCAAAGGACTCGGGGTGCTGGCTGAGATGAACCCGTTTTTGGCAAACATTTTACAACAGTCTGAAATAACGATGCTTATTAGAGACTTCAAACGGTAGCTGTTGTGTTTGTGCTCCTGAACAAGGTGTGTTCCGTCCCACTGAAAGGGAAAGGGGACAGTCCTAATTGTGGCAGCCGTTAGTTCTGGACAGCAATTTTACTTCGTAATGTCCATTTTCCTCATCTAGGAAACAGCAGTAGCAAGTATATAGTTTCTAAGGGTATGGTAAATATTTGGATAGGGTTAGCAGAGCTTTGGCTGCTCCTGGTTCAACTCAGAAGTGATTTACAAATGCAATCTAGGAAAATATGAGATAGTAATTAAAAAAAAGCCAAAAACATTCTCTCTTTCAGTTGAAAGATGGGGATGCATTTTTGATTTTACTGTTGTAATGCAGCTCATGGTTGTGAGGCTCTTTGAGATAGAAAGCTCTATGGAAGTACGAATGTGGGGGAAAAAACAGACCTAATTACTTTTTTATTGAGGAGGTATTTTCAGATTTGCTAAGGGAGATGTAGAAACCTCATGTATATGTAAATTTTCCTGTGCTTTCCCCTCCTTCCCTTCAGTTGCTTTTACAAAGGTGGAAGTAGAAAATGTATTGAAATTTTTCACATCAGTTTCTGTTTCTTTTCACATAGAATCAGAATCCTTTGTCTCGCAAGTGAAAACATCTTTGCCTTGTATGATGAGTGAAGAGGGAGCATGGGGGAATAAAAATTGTTGTTTATAGAAGTGCATGTTAATGGAGCATAGGTGGGATCTGAAGGTCGCTTAAAATAGCTTCACGTCCAAAGAGTCTCTTTTTTCCAGGTTGCTCTCAGTATTGACATTCATTCTGGCTGCATTCTGTTGTGTTTAGATCAAAATTCCTAAAGAATGCTTGCTCTGCTGACACTTCATAACAGCTGTATTCAGACTTCAGCTGGAAACTGGATTATTGATATTTAAATTCTGAGATGAGGACTTTAATGAAATTAGGTTAATTAGAATTTCTGTATTTCTACTATGAAAGTATTTCCTATTGTGTATAAAATGACTTTGCTTCACCTCTGAAAGTACTGAAGGAAAAGCCTGAGGTGTTGTGCATCATTCTGCTGGTTAACACTTACGTTTTATCCAGAATTAGTGAAAATTTTATGCTGTTTGGATTTTCTAGAATAGATTGTACTGTAGCAAATCGCAGGGGGAGAAAATGGTTTTAATGGGGGTGTGTGTGTGTGTGTGTGTGTGTGTGTTTATGGGTTTGGTTTGGTTTGGTTTTGGTGGGGGTTTTTTGGTTGGTTGGTTTGTTTTGTTTTTTTTTTTTTTTTAATTTGGCTTTTGCATGATGACCTTGAATTTTCCTTGCTACTTCTTAGGGCTACTTTTGCAGTAATGAGTTGAAATACTTCTGTTATCATGCTGATGCTTCTCTTTGTCTTAGTTTATCTGAATTCCATCAGATTATGCCACAATTGTCTGCCCTTCATCTGTGTAATAATGTGGTGTTTACAAGAGACAGAGCTTAATTGCATTTAAAGTGTATTTAAAGAATATGTGCTTTTATTTTTAAACTTTGCCTCACATCCTAAGCTTCTAAATTATGTCACTCAGAACCAAGAACACAATCCACTCTTTTCACCTTAAACCGTACAATATGATCTTAAAATAAAATTCAATTTGAAGATCACTCTTCAACTATTTGCATAAGGATTAAAGTTTAATCAGGTTTCCATATAGGAATTTACTGGTGTTTGCTAAACATGTGACTTCACTTGAACTTGAAATCATCAACGAGATGCTGAGCTCCATCATCTGCGTTTGGGAGAACTTTGCTGGGGTTCTGAGCAGGGTGTTATCTCATCTGCAGGAGTGTTCTGGCCAGAGCTGGATTGTTGAAACACTTGTGCAAAGTAGCTGTCAATGAACAGTGACAATTCGCTCCTCAGTCTGGATCTTGCCTCTTTTTGTTCCCCAGACACACGAAGTTGAGCAGCAGCTCAGCTTTGCCAACTGCTGTGCTTGCTCAGGGCCCGCCGGAGCGGTTCCGCCTCGAGTTCACTTGTGTTGAAGTTCCTGTAACAAACCGTGTGCTGCCTGCGCTTCCTGTTCCTCCGTCAACCGTTTGTGGGTTCTCTCATCCCTGAAGTGTTTTAGGGCCCTAATTTGAAACCTGCTGGTAGGCAGAGGCACTTGTGTAAGCCCAGCCTTCCTTCTCACTGTGGTGACTGCCCGCTGGCTGCTGCTTGAGTCACTGAACCCATTTATATCTGTTTTCACAGATTGAACAGATCGTGCCAATTCCCGAAACTCCTTTTTCCCCGTACTGTTGACTGTCCCACCACCTGCCTGCTGGTGGAGGAACGAAATGACGCTAAAGATGTCCCCAGTAACTGCGCCTGTGCAGGCCGCGTTTTGAAAGGGCTGCTCAGGTGCTTGGAGTTCGGTTCTTGGTGCCCTGGGGCTCTGCTTGGATCGTTTTTTCGGGACCGCAGAACTTGCTGTGTGTTCTCACGCCAGCGTTTCACCAGGTCAGGGAGCACACACGCCGTCCTGGGCCTTGGCTCGTGGGCTCGGGTTTGGTTTTGCGGAGAAAAGGTGTTGCACTCACATGCAGTGTCTTTAGGGTACGGTAGTTCATGGAGTGTCTTTTCCATTTGACCTTGCAAAAAATGTGCTAGTATCTGCTGTTTTAACTGACTTAATTTCATCTGTTTCCCTTGAGTTGTTTATTTTTTTTTCCTGAGATGGAGCAGGTGCTTGCTGCTCTCCTCCTTACAGGGAAGGTTTTATCTTCTGTTCGGTAGTTTATGAAGTGCTTTTGACAAGTTCTCCTTGACTTTCATTCTTCTATTACTGAGATGGTGGACCTAATTTAGTGTCCAATGTTAACAGCATCTTCTTGCTTGTAAACATCTGTTCTTTTCCTATGGGAGTGTATTAGTCTGGCAGACACTTGAGATAACTTGTAGCTAACATAAATGAAAATTACTGTGCTTGTACAACTTCTTTAAAAAGAAAAAAACGGAATATTTGTCAGATGGAACTGGGTATGAAGACGTGCTGCTTCTGCAGCATCCTGGCAGGGATCCGGTTATTTTGTCTTCCTGCTCTATTCGTGCTCTTTAATTAAAATCAGTAAAACATATTTCACATAAACGACTGAATTGATTTGGATGCAGCGTAAAATATTTTGATAGTTGTACTTGCAGGGGTTCATCTCTATTTTTGTAACAAAACAACAGCGAGCGGAGCTGCAAGATTGGGAAGTCTCTGAAGTGTGATCTGGGGAGGTAGATGATTTCATGGAGCTGCTAGCTAGTGACTGTGGACAGCACTGTGGAAACAGCATTTAATTCAGAGTTGTACGAAGGAGATGTGTTTATTGTTGGAGTGTGTTTTGCTATAGAGAACTATGTGTGGGGTGGGTTTTTCCTAAAACTCTGGACTGAGAGAAGCTATCAGTGAAGCATCTGATATTAAACATTGATACTTGCTTTAATAACTTTGATTAACAATGACTTAAGCTTTGTTTTTATTTTTTAAATGATTTAATTAATCTTCCCTTTGGTGTACAGGTAAGTGATTTCATATTTAGCTACTTGTTTGGCTTCAGGAGCATGAGAAAAGATTCAATTTTAAAAACAAACAAACAAAAACCCACAAACAAAGCAAAACCAACACTTCTCAAAGCTATTGCCATCCTTCCTGCTTTTAAATAAATGACTTGTTGGCCTAATATTAAATATAAATCTTAAAATATAAATTCTGCTTAGTGGAACTGTGACAGGATAACCTAGATATGACCTCATTGAAACTAATATATGTTCAGAATTGTTTGTATATTTTGAATAATATATAAGATATAAAAGTATTAAGTTATAGTTTTCATTGTCTTGCAAAAGTTGTGGTTTAAATTTCCTCCAGACTTCACAATACAAAGCATCAGTCTAAAGAGATCGGCAACTTAGTGTCTGTTGTTTTCTAACTGGTTGATCTTTGGTTTCGTCTCTACTGCTGGAATACGTTGTAATTGCTCCAAGGGGATGTCTATTTAGCATTTTCTTGCAATTTAGGTAGGAGGGATATTTGCTTACTTCGTTAATGACCATTTTTGCCCTCAACCTAGTGAGCAAGCCATCAACTTATTTTAAATTCTATACTTAGGAACTTTTTTCTCCACAGCGAGCACTTGTCCTGCTCATTCACCTTCTTCTTGCACGGAGACAGCAACGTCTGCACCAGCGTGGAGATCAGCCAGCACCAGCCCGTGTACCTGCTCAGCGAGGAACACCTCACTCTTGCCCAGCAGTCCAACAGCCCCTTCCAAGGTAGGGTTTGCCAGTCAGTAGTGAATATTGAAATAAATCAATCCTTGAGTTGCTCAGGGTGAGGACTTGTGGCACAGACTGGAAATGGGAGCAGAGGCATCGTCTGGTTTGCATTGGTTACGCGTTCTCCCCAAACGTCCCCTGTCTTGACGCAGACAGAAGCCAGTTGGTGTGTCTCAGCTCTTCTGCAGGTGGATGATTTCCATATTTGCCTCTTGGCGTGTAGCCAAATAATTTGTCTTTGCGGCACAAACTTAATTTCCAAGTACTGTCCTATTGGTGACTTAAATATTTTGCTTTTTCGATGTGTTTTATAACAGCCACATATCTTTGTCAATGCCTCTTTTAGAAATCCATTTCTGATGCAACATACTTAACCTATTCCCTCCCCCTGCTCCTTTTATTTGGGTCTTCCTTGCCTGTACATTCCTTTGGTTCCAGCGGCAGATGCGTGCTACGCTCTCCAAGACAAAGGAGCGATGGGGCCTGAGTCTGGTCAGTGGGCTGTTTGATCTCTCCCTGTCTCAGACACGCTCATGTTCAACAGAGAAATCGGTTCTCCCGCATGACCACACACTGCCCTTGTTTATTAATGCTCAGTGTCCAAACCTGCTTTTTTTGACTGCAATTTAGCAGCAGCTGTGCTTTCCCAATGTGGACAAGACTAAACATGAAACAGATGACTTGTCAGAATTTGAAATAGTGTTTCTTTATCCCACCTGTGTGTTAGAGATTCCTTGGTAGCTAAGATGGAAACTTGCTTGTTGTTTAGTTAGATTAATTTGGAGTTGTTATTGTGGTACCTTGGTTCTTACAGTACACATACATTTAACAATGTATATCTATTACCAAGAACTTGTGCAGTGTAGTAAAAAGTGATCAGGGTGCATTCTGACTTCCTGATGGTAAGTTGTTTAATTGGTGTGGCTGAAGTAACAGTAATGCTATTTCAGTGGAGAAGAGAGAGGTTTCTTTAGATATCATCTCCAGTGTATTTTTATTTATCTTTTCAGTTATTCTGAGTCCCTTTGGATTAAATGGCACGCTCACAGGGCAGTCATTCAAGCTCTCTGATTCATCGACAAAAAAGCTTATTGGTGAATGGAAACAATTCTATCCCGTCACATCTAACTTGAAGGAGGGATCTGAGGAAAAACAGGAAGAAATGGATTGGGAGGATGATTCTTTAGCTGCTGTTGAAGTCCTTGTTGGTGAGTGCTCTGACTACCTTTAATGTACTTATTAGGTCTGCAAAATTCTGAACGCAAAAACGACCCCGTTTTGTTCTTTTAGCAGCTATTTGCAACCACTCTTGGTCTTTTGTTTTCCTGTTTAGTGCTCAGGCCTGTCTAAAATGAGCTCTGCTTAAAGTGGGTTTTGCAGACCTATTAGTAGGAGGTACCTTTATGTGCCCTGAGAAGCAAGATTGTTTTAAAAATAAATAAATAAAAATCCAAACCCCCTAGACTATCACTGTTGACATCTGAGATGCATCAAAAGCACCCTGTGCTGTTTCAAACAGAACAGACGTGCCTTTCAGGGATGTCTTCAAAAACCACAATCCTGGAGAACTTGATGTACTCAGGCACTGCATTTATCTGCTGCTGTTCCTAAAATCTCCTCCGCCCCTGGGACGCAGCAGTTTGTTCCTCTGCTCTGGGCTATTGACATTTGATTTGCCAACTAACGTAATCGCTTCTCTGTAGTGGGTGTTCAAGCTTGTGTTGCAGTGATGGCTGGAGACCCTGATGATGGGGAGGGGAGTACTGTCAGCCTTGTGTGATACTGAAGAGTATGTTCTCAGCAAACAGTAGCATGTAGATGCCAGGGCTGTCTCTGCCTGTATGTATAAAGCCCTTTTTATTCCTTCACCCAAATCTTTTATATAAAGCAAATCATAAAGCAGTGATGAGGGTGATAACAAAGATGTTTTTTCCAAGAATAATGCTTTAGTAGGTAGAAAGAGTAGGTAAAGTTCTGAGTGACTGGTAAACCACTCCATTTGTTGATGATGTTAAATGTAAGTTTTTGGTAAACACCTGTAAAATGGATTTGCTCTCTTTTTCAGCTGGTGTGCGAATGGTGTACCCGGCGTGCTTCGTTCTGGTCCCGCAGACAGACATCCCTGCTCCCAGTACTGTCGGGGCATCTCACTGCTCAACTACTTGCTTGGGTGTCCACCAAGTGCCTCCTTCCACCAGAGATCCTGCCATGTCCTCAGTGACCCTGACGCCACCCACATCCCCAGAGGAAGTTCAAACAGGTAGAAGAAAATTAGCTTCTGTGTGTGGAAAATAGTTTTGATGGCTTCTCCATTAAATCTAGCGGTGTTTGGAAAGGATTCAGATGTTCTCTGTACAACTGATGTTCTCTGTACAACTGACTTATGACTAAAGAAATGTGATTTTTGGTTACAAGTTTGTTGTAGTAAAAACAATTTTTATTTTTCATTTGTGGGCAAAACTGCCTTTTTTTTTTTAATAATACTGTTAAATTTGCTAACAGCTTTGCTCAAGTTGTCCTGATGTATGAGCAATGTTATTTTCTTTTTCAGGTCTATAGTTTCTTGGAAGATAAAGAATAATTGTAACATAAACATATGGATTTCCCTATGAGAGGGAACCATGTTATAATAATCAACTACTAGGCCTAAATTTTCTATTTGTGTTTATTTCATAACACTGACTTAAGAAGATGCTTTTCTTCCTAAGATGCTCCTGCGGGGGCTGAATTGGAGCCATAGTGGTTGTGAGTGTTATCGCCTCATCGCCTAAAACTGTTTCCTCTGATGCTGCTTTTCAGTTGATGCTCAATCTGCCCAGAAATGGGTGAAGTTTTCTTCAGTTTCTGATGGATTAATCTCTGACAGTACCAGCCATCATGGTGGCAAAATCCCTAGAAAGCTCGCCAACCAAGTGGTGGACAGAGTTTGGCAAGAGTGCAATATGAACAGAGCACAGAACAAGTACGTACTCATTTTGTGATGTTAAGAAACCCCATGGTTGGTATCTTGTGTGTTTGTTGTAGAGAGTAGTTCTGTTAAAGATGCTGTGACTGCTAGTAGAAGGCGCTTTACTAGTAGTCGTAACATGTTTAAAATAAGTTAATTTGTTCCTGACTAGTAGTCTGTTTAGGTCTCAGTGTAATATGTTAGTAAAAGGCTATTTATAGTTTCTTTACTGAATCCTGTGTCACAAAGCTGCTCTTGAGGTTTGATAGAAAATAAGGAAAGAACATATGTTGATCCCTAATAACTCTCCCGATATTGAATCATAGGAGGAAGTATTCTGCTACATCGAATGGCCTGTGTGAGGAAGAGACAGCTGACAAAGTAGCATCCTGGGATTTTGTTGAAGCCACGCAGAGGACAAATTGCAATTGTTCAAGGTACGGGACTTGGCAAACCTGCTGTCCAACAATGTACGTTGAGGTTGAAGTGCTCAGGAGAGGCCTTGCGATGACTCCTTTAGGAGTAATTAAGCAATAGCTGCTTGTAGGAAAGCTGTACCAAAATTTGTATCCCGTGTCCTTAATGTCATTGTAGGTCTTGAAACTCTGCCCAGGAAGACAATGCAGAGTCTTTATTCAAGTTGAATCATCTGAGTGAACCTGCAGGCAGCTCAGTAACAATTTCTTGGGCTGGATTTCCTTGGGCTGGAATTCCTTGGACCTGTATATGGTTAGAAACTCACTGGCAACTTTCTTGGGCTGCAACTGAAAGGGAATGCCTATTTATTTGGGAATTAAGAACATTTTCTAGAAGGCTGTGGCACTGGCCTTGAAGGGAGAGAATTGTTAATGAACAGCAAGATGACGTAGGGGTTTTTTCATATGTAGGATTGAGCTTGGCTTCTAGATTTTTGGTGTTACTTTTCTGCTCCTTAGCCCATAGAGACTTGGACAGCACTATTGGTTAGTATCGATGCTTGAATTCAAGAAGTCATTCGCTAATTCGTATGTTGTTCTACTGATTCATCGGTGTTGGCAGGAGTTAAAAGTGACAATGTGTTCATGTGACTATGTATTTCTGTTAAAAGCAGTTACAAAATATTGTCTTCAGTTCTGAGGATTAGGTGCATGTTTGGCTCATAGGACAGCTTGTCCATTTTTTTTATTTGATGGTATTCTAAAATCTCGCAGTGCTACTCAAGTCATTCAAATTAAGTTATGGTCAGAAAGAGGCAGCTTCACTTCAGAATGATATCAGTTTCAGACTTTTATAATTGGCTGTTTAATGGCTTAGAAGCTGGTTCTTATCTAGTGAAAAAGAATGTGATAGACTTATTTGAAAGATTAATGTGGAGTATTTTCCCCTATATTAATTCTGCAGGCACAAAAATCTCAAACCAAGAAACTCGGGTCAACAGGGGCAGGCACCACCTGTGGGCCAACAACAGCAAGCGGCTCCGAAGCACAAGACAAATGAGAAGCAAGACAAAGGGGATAAGCCACAGAAACGCCCTTTGACTCCTTTTCATCATCGTGTATCTATCAGCGATGATGTTGCCATGGAGGCAGATTCAGCGAGTCAGAGGCTCGTGATGACTGCACCAGACAGTCAAGTGAGATTTTCAAATATCCGAACTAATGATGTAGCAAAGACTCCTCAGATGCATAATGCTGAAATGGCAAATTCACCTCAGCCGCCGCCACTCAGTCCTCACCCGTGTGACGTTGTCGATGAAGGGGTCGCTAAAGCCCCTTCTACTCCTCAGAGTCAACATTTCTACCAGATGCCAACACCAGATCCCTTGGTTCCCACAAAAACAATGGAAGACAGACTCGATGGCTTGTCTCAGCCTTTTCCAGCTCCGTTTCCTGAAGTTATAGAGCCTACGATGTATGTTGGTACTGCAGTGAACTTGGAGGAAGATGAAGCTGATACCACTTGGAAGTATTATAAAGTTCCAAAGAAAAAGGATGTGGAATTCTTACCACCTCAGCTTCCAAATGATAAGTTGAGAGATGATCCAGTAATACCTGCTGGACAGGAAAACATAACATCAGTTACAGAGTAAGTAGTGTTCGATAGTACAGCAATAACGTGAGAAGGTGAGGAATCTGAGAGGCCGAAGGCGGTAGTTTCTTTTTATAAGCAAGGTTGTCACTAAAGCGTAATGTTGTTGTCATCAGCTTGAGCAATAATGCTGAGTGTGAGCACAACTGGCTGTGCTGTGGGCACACAAGAAGGTGATACTGGTGAAATGTGAGTACAGAGCACACTCAGGTGTGCAGTAGGACTTGTCAGCTTCTTCTCATTAGAACTCTGATGTAGCGGGTGGCAAAGAAGTTTATTTTTCTACTGTAAAATTAATCCGTAGCCAAATTATGCCTATTTAGGACATCAAGTCCACCAAAAAGAAAAAAAGGGAAATTACTTTCTCATTTTAATATTTGCTTTCTTAATTATTTTTAGAAAGCAGCGATGGTCTTGGCTGCAGACCTACCCTATTAAAGTTTCTTCCACCTCAGTTCTGCTGTTGCCTTTATTCAGAAGAGCTGCTATTTAAATGGCTACTGGGAACAATGAGGAAACTAATCTGGTTTCCTGGAAGATGTTAGCTTTAATGTAGGCTGCAACTGCTTTAAATATCCAAAATTTACCTTTGGATAAGTAACCAACTGGTGTTCTTGCACACAGTGCATTCTCTCTGTGTTATTGTTCAAAAGGCTCAAGGGTTTGAGGTTATTCTAAGAAACAAGTGACTGGTGTGTCTGTTCCTGCGCTTGGGTGGCGTCACATGGGAAACCCTCGTTCATTATACAAAGCTTGTCTGACTTAAACACCGAGACAGTCAGACGAGATCCTTGTTAGAAGCTCAGCCTTTGAGCTCCAGGAAATGTATTTGACAACATTTCTTATTTTATTTTATTTTATTTTGACTTAAGCTAATACTGTTTTGAAGTAAAGTATGTGTAGTCTATAACTATTTAAAAAAAGGTTCTGGTTGAATAAATAAAATTTATTTCTGAAAGCTATTGTTATCTAGCACCAGGTTTTAAAATGTTCTACTCTGCTGCTGTCTGTTTCAGTCAGGATAAGGAATTGGTCACTTTTTTGATACTGCCTAGGTTTCAATAAATTATGGAGCTTTGGAGCAATGCAGGAAAAGAATAACACTAGTGCTTTTAGTATGAAAACTTATATTTGAGCTCTCTTTTACTGCAGAATGAATCAACATGATTTTCCTTACCAGTTAAAGCAAAAATACTGCCCCACTCCCCCATAAAAGCATCACCACTTGGCCTTCTGTGTTGTGTCTCCTTTGCTGTCGTTACTGCACAAGGAATTCTTGGGGTCACCCCGTTTCCCAGCCCGTCCTGCGTGGTGCAGGAGGAGGTTGGCGGCTCGGCCGCGGGGAGCAGCAGGTGCTGGCGGGGCTGTTAATAGCGGTGTCAGTTTAACGTGATTGGGACCTGGATGCAGAGGTGACAAACACCGGCTTAGGGTTGTGATCGAATAATAAAAACGCATCTCAAATGCACCCGGAGTTGCCGCTATCAACTCACTGTTGATTATTTTTGGGCCAAATATATATATAGATGTTTGTGTTTTTTTCCTATTTAGGTGAAATGTGATGAGTATCAAATTAGTGAGGGTTTTTTTTCCCCTTATTGTTTTAGGAGTTAGTGTACTTAATTTGCGGTAAGAGAGTTGAAGCAGCTACTCACAAGACTGGGGTTTGAGGTTGATTTTCTGTTTTGTCTCCACCTTAATGTGGCTGCGAGATGAAGTAAATGTGCTGGCGCTGTTGGTCTGTTCTCATACACGTTTTCGTAGCCGTGTCTTTTGTGTTCGCTGTTTAGGAGTTCACATTAGCTAGCGCATGTCTCAGCTCTTTCAGGATGTGCATTTATAGGGTTTTTAGTACTTTTTTTGGTCTTGAATTCATTTCAGCCAACCAAAGATATGCTCTACTTGAAAATGTTCTTTTTTCTGTTCAAGATACAATCTTTCCTCGTACAGCTTCTAGTTTGATTTAACAACTTATTGAATGTATTATTTTTTTTCCCCTGGAATATCTGCCTATTAACTTTCCTTCCTCTTTGGTGGTCAAAAATACTGGAATTTGCTGCTTGCTTTCGCTGTGTGTTTTTCCTGGTGTTAAAGTCCCTGTTTCTTAGAAGGTCATTCCCGTATTAATTTGTATTGATATAAGTGATACAAATGGACTGCTATAATCATGGTAGAATTCGTGTGCTTTAGTAGTGGTTATCGGGCTTTTTGGATAGCCAGGCTTTGTGTACAACACAGCACTGGTCTATTAGACACAGCCGGGCGTGGGAAGCCTTGCTATACTTTCTACATTTAAATGAATTAAATGGCCAGGAATTAGATTCTTAAAATACGGAAAATTCAGGTTTAATTGCTTCTTTCTGATCATTTGTTTGAACGTTGACGGGGAATGGCGATGAGTAATTTTTTTTAACCTGGTGAGTTTCTTTTAGTGGATATAGTTTAATACATTTGTACTTTATAATAAATGACAGCTATGACCTGGGATAAATTACTAATCTTTATCTGAATTGGCAGTGCTTGAGGAGAGGTGGGCAGAATGAGTCACACTGCTGTGGCTGACGTGTGTGAGGAGGTTACATTAAATGACTAATGGTTTAATCTTTTTCCCAAAAAGTTTTCTGAAGCTGGGGTGGAAAGGAAGAAAGTGGGAAGGGAAGATGAAGTCGTTCTTATAAAGGTTGTGTGACAACAGAAATATTTCCACGTAATAAATGAGAAATAATATTTTGTGATTTTTATTTTCCTTCTGTTCAGATTAATGGTGCAATGTAGGAAACCTTTAAAGGTTTCAGATGAACTGGTGCAACAGTATCAGAGTAAAAACCAATACCTAGCAGCAGTAGCGACGGAAGCTGACCAGGAACCCGAAATCGATCCTTATGCCTTTGTTGACGGCGATGTGGAATTCCTGTTTCCTGATAGTAAAAAGGACAGGCAGAACATGGAGAGGGAAGTCGGGAAGAAACACAAGGTGAGTAAAGGAGTGAGGATACAAATGAGCGATGGGATTAAAACAAATTGCTTTAGGCACCAGATAGAATTTAAATCCTTCTCTATGTATTTAGAAGTACAGTAAATATATATAGAAATATATATATTCTAGCAGAAATGATCAATGAAATTATGCAGCGTGACTAACTACACCTGAAAGGTTTTTTTGGTACACTGGTGGTGCTATTGCTGTGGTGGTTATGGCTTATACTGGGAGAACGCTGCTGGGGCGGAGCAAGACCCAGTGTGGCTCGGTCACCTCTCTAGAAATGGGTGACAGCAGGTGCTCGGGGAAGGGACGAGGAACAAGGCGAGTGTTTTGGTCTGTTTGTGTGTGGAAGGGTTTAGGCTTTGGGTGAGGTGAACTCTGACTGGTGGCCTGTGCAGGGAATTGAATTTGTGTGTGTTTTAGCTAGTACCAGCTGTCTGAGGCGTCTATTAAACCAAAAGCACACCCTCCAAAAAAGGAGAAAATATAACTGCATTGGGAGCTTGTATATGAATTAAATTTGCTTATTAGGGCTAGTTGTGTGTGTATGCACTCCTGATATCGAGAGTTTCATTCAATAACTAGTATAAATAATGTATAGCATTTGATATCAATAAGGTGTTGTAGCAAGGATCCACAACTTGCTTTTTTAATTTGTCCCCAACACAGAACCTGAGGTTTACATTCTTGTTTGTGCTCATCACGAGTGTGTTGTTGGCATTGTCTGTGTTCTGAGCTTCCTTCTCCCTGAGCAAGTAGCACGAACCAGACCCCCTGACTGCACCTCGCTGAGCTGGAAGGATAATGAGAACCTGATACTTCTGATACGGACAAGAATTCGCATAGGGAGATAAAAATGCCCCCCACCTCCCCAGTTAATTTAAAGCAAACTTTTCCACCCTTTTTTTTTTTTTTTTTTAAATAGGCTGAGGATGGGGCATCTAGTGTGACAGTTTTATCCCATGAAGGAGAAGATGCTATGTCTCTATTTAGTCCTTCTGTCAAGCAAGGTAAAGAGGCTTTTTTTTCCTCCTCTTTTAATTGTGTTCTGCTAATGATCTCTTGAATAGTCAATAGATTCTAATAGGCTACTAAGCTTCTACTTTATGGTTTGTGTTTCCCTGTCCCTTCAGAACTAGGAATCTGCCTGGAACACAGTTGAATGGAACTGAGAACATTGTGTTTTTTTAAACTTTTTTCCCCAACTGTGGAAATAGTTCTTCAGATGTCCTTATGTTTTTGAATGAATATATATAGCCAATGTTTTTGTAATGTTTACTTTTCTTTATAGATGCCCAACGTATTGCTGCTCATGCTCGTACTGCATCAACGAGCCTGTTCCACGAAACAGATTTAGTGGTGTCTTACACTGACCTGGACAATCTCTTCAATTCGGATGAAGATGAGTTAACAGTAAGTGATATGCAAAAGCAATGGCAGCTGCTAGACAAAAAACTGCAAGGAACTAGTATGTATTTTTGTGGTTTTGGGTTGGTTTGGGGTATTTTTTTGGCATTTGTAGGAGAGGTTGCAAAACACACGTGTAAGCAAGTGCCTTGGCTCCTCAATAGCAGACGTACTGTTCTGGTTGACTCATACAATCACATTTTTGACTCAAACAAGCATTTATATCCTTACTATTCAGACAGTATGTGCTTCTTGAATATACCTTTAGTTATCGTTTTACAGATTCAACACTGGTGCTAGTGCTCTTTTCCTATGGTCTAGGTTCTGTTTAACTAGTCCACAAAGGTAACACTCAAACAAAAAAAAATTTCTGAAAGAGAAGAGACATTTAAACACGTGGACATTCTGCCAAATAAGCGGCTTCGTTGCAGCTGCTATTATCTTGGAACAGTTTCTCTTGCAGTCTCTGATGGCTCCGAATCCATTATCTTTTGTAGTTTCTATTTCAATACTGTTTGTAATCAGTTGTCTTTTCTGAACTGTGCTTTACTCCCTGCGTAATCCTAAATCCCCTTACCCAGATAAAATGCCCATCAACTTTAATGGGAGCTGTAGCTGAGTAAGGGCTGATGGATCTCAATAGCCATCAAAGGTCATCGTTATATAAAGCAAGTGTATTTGCTCTTAAACATGAAGGCTCTCATTTTCTGTAAACTTTAGTACTGTCTAAACATTGTAAAATGTATTTCTCATTCTTTTAATTTCAAGAGCTTTTTTTCCCTGGACCTCTTGTTCCAGGATTTGTCCTTATCTTTTCTGTTCCTGTTCCTGTGGTAACCTCAGTAATGTTAGCATGGCTTTGGGAGTGCGTATGGGCTTTTTTGATAGATTGTGGGCAGCCCTATTTAGCTCTTTTTAATAAGTTTGCTAACAGGCTGAGAGTTGTTTTATAAATGCTGTTTCATTTTAATAGCATCATGTTTTGATGGGAGTGCGTTCTCTGAGTTACATGTATTAAGGGAAAACAAGTGTAACCTGAACTGCTAGCATTGGGCTTCTGATTTATTTTAATTTTTTTCTAAATATTATAGAAAGTCTCAGTTTTGTGCGTCCACTGCACATGAAATTTCTTGTTAGCAGGAAATACGAACACGTGTTCATGCCTGAAGTGATTTGATTACAATACTTTTCTTTCTTAGCCCGGATCCAAAAGAACAGTGAATGGCGCTGATGACAAATCCAACTGCAAAGAGGCAAAAGCAGGAAATCTAGACCCACTGTCATGCATAAGTAAGCTTCATTTTTTCTTTGCTAAACAGAATACTAGGTTTAAACATCTGATTGCTAATATGTTGTGGGAATTTGGAAACATATGCTTCATTTGCCCTACTGCAATTTTAAGACAAAGGAAATACTTCAAAATGCATTCATGCTCTAAAGCTTTACTTCTAATCTGAAATTAGGCACTGCAGATCTACATAAAATGTATCCAACTCCACCTTCATTGGAACAACATATTATGGGATTTTCTCCCATGAACATGAATAATAAGGAATATGGCAGTATGGACACTACACTCGGAGGAACGGTACTCGAAGGGAATAGCTCCAGTGTGGGAGCTCAGTTCCGAATTGAAGTGGATGAGGGTTTCTGCAGCCCCAAACCTGCTGAAATAAAGGTAGGTAGTGCTGATAGTCCCAATTAATGTTTCTAATGATTGTTGTTCAGTTTATTACTTAATCCTGAATAGGAACTATAGAAAATCAAGTGCAATTTGTAACTTGGGTCCTGCATTATACTGGGGTAGGTAATACGTATTCTAGTAAGTAGTATATAGTATTTTACTATTTATACTTAAGAGTAATACATAATTACCCATTAGTAAGCTGAAGGAAGGCATTTCAGTAATCATAGTTCATTATTTGTTTTGTGTTGGCATATTGCGTTTTGGAGAACCATGAGTGCAAACGATGTGTGTATAAATCTAACTTTCCCTTTTACAGCTTGAATTTAGTCACATTTTTTGAGAAGCATTTTAATTGCTGAAGTGATCTAATCTACATGCTGATGCTTTACCATGTCTTAACTTCTAGGATTATTCTTATGTTTATAAGCCTGAGAATTGTCAAGCTTTAGTGGGATGTTCCATGTTTGCACCGCTGAAGACACTTCCCAGCCAGTGTCTTCCTCCCATCAAGCTGCCAGAAGAATGCATTTATCGCCAGAGCTGGACTGTGGGCAAGTTGGATTTGCTTCCTCCAGGACCGGCCATGCCGTTCATCAAAGATGGGTATGACCTGTGCCACAAGTGTTTAAGCTTCGTCAGGCGGTCAGTTATCCACACCATAGGAATTACCACCCCCCCTTTTTTTTAATAAACCTGTAATGAGAAATATTTGTAAAGACGCACTGTGTTTTTACAACTGACGAGAGGCTTTAAAAAAATCCTTACGATTAAACCTTACTGTAAGACACTGTCTTCTCATATAGCTTCTTAACTGTGCATACATTTTATTTGTTGTCTCATTTAAAGGTTTCCTGGGGAAGCTTAATGGTGCAAGTCCAGTTTTAATAAGTAATGAAGATGGTAACAATCAAGATAAATGTAAACTTGGGACTTGCTTTTGCGGTGGTGTTGTAGGTACTGTAAGGGCTTAGTAGGTGGTGCTTCTGTTTCTTAAATTATTTTCTTAAATAGCAGCAATCTCAGACATACTAGGACTTGGAAACCATTTCCTTTGATTGGAAGCTCTGCCCAGCGTGACATTGCCTGGTAACAGCAGCAGTGCAGGAGGCATTTCTGTGAGCTGCGTTTGGTAGTGATGGTCTTGCTGGCAGCTCTTCTGGAAGAAAATATTTATTCCTCTTTCTCTCCTGCATTAGTAGCTGGTAAAAATACATAGTCTCCTTGTTGCCTGATCCATTTATTGATAAAATTGCAAGAATGTTAAATCTTGGAGTAAATACTGGCGTTGCTTCTGTTAGGGTCATTCATGAGCAGTATGTTTCCAGGTCTCATTACCTTTATAGGTCTTTGGAGATACTCAGCTGCTTAGGAAAGAAAATGTTAAACGTTTCCAGGTGATACTTTCCTCATGGATCCAGCTGAATCTGCTCTTGATAGACCGCATATATTTTCTTAGTGTGTGTCAACACAATGTGTAAATAGAACATGAACAAAAAGTGTCCTTTAGACTCCATACAACCATACAATTTCTAATTTATTCTGACCACACTTGTTTCCTGGAAGCTTTGTGCAAAGATGAAAGGAGGTGGGGAAAGATTCTTTAACCGTGCTGCCAGTGGGAGTCCTGCAAAGTCATTTAGAACAAATGCTCTTGAAGTTCCTTAGGGAATGAAAATCTTGCTGTGGATTATGAAAGACTTGTTCGAAAAAGCAAATATTAGGAAGGTCCTTCTTTAGAAATAAGAGACTTCAAAACCAGTGTGCTGGGTACTTAAAGTGTTTTCTTCTTCTTGTGGCTGCTATTAGTGATGGAAGTGCTATGGATCAGGAGTACGGCCCTGCCTACACACCACAGACTCATACTCCGTTTGGGATGCCACCAAGTAGCGCACCTCCCAGTAACAGTGGAGCTGGAATTCTCCCTTCTCCTTCCACCCCTCGTTTCCCAACTCCTAGAACACCAAGGACTCCTCGAACACCTCGTGGGGCTGGTGGACCTGCAAGCGCACAGGGTTCAGTCAAATATGAGAACTCTGATTTATACTCGCCAGCTTCCACGCCGTCGACGTGTAGACCACTTAATTCTGTCGAACCTGCAACCGTGCCTTCCATCCCGGAGGCGCACAGTCTTTACGTGAATCTCATCCTCTCGGAGTCTGTCATGAATCTCTTCAAAGACTGTAACTTCGACAGCTGCTGCATATGTGTTTGCAATATGAACATCAAAGGTGCTGATGTTGGAGTTTACATTCCTGATCCAACACAAGAGGCCCAGTATAGGTGTACCTGTGGTTTCAGTGCTGTTATGAATAGAAAATTTGGCAACAGTTCTGGACTGTTTCTTGAAGATGAATTGGATATTCTAGGACGTAACACGGAGTGCGGCAAAGAAGCAGAAAAGCGCTTTGAAGCTCTCAGAGCTACTTCTGTAGAACATGGCAGCGGAGGACTGAAGGAACCTGAGAAACTGCCCGATGAGTTAATACTGTTGCTACAGGATCAATGCACCAACTTGTTCTCACCGTTCGGAGCAGCAGATCAAGATTCCATTCCCAAAGTCGGTGCAGTTAGCAACCTGGTACGCGTAGAAGAACGGGATTGTTGCAATGACTGCTACTTAGCCTTGGAACATGGACGGCAGTTCATGGACAATATGTCAGGAGGGAAAGTCGATGAAGCACTTGTGAAAACTACTTGCTTGCACCACTGGTCGAAAAGAAATGGTAAATATTGAAACCAGCTTATTTTCTACTTATCCACCTATGAATTCTTTTAAGGGTTCATTTTTTGTGGTTTTCCTTTGTGAATATTGGATGCTTAAGGCTGTTTTTCCACCTGCACGCTTGCATAAACTTCTATTTCAACAGTGTTCAGAATAACTGTTCCTTTTATGTTGTGTGTTGGTACCATACACCAAGTGTAGGCCTTGCCTACCATCAGTAGTAAATTCCTAACATAAATCCGAAGTGTAATGTAAGAACACAGTAACTGTCTGCAGCACTTTGCTAGACTTATGCTTTTAAAGCAGCTTTTGGTGACAGCGTCTACCGAGGCTCCGTGGAATGAGTGTACGTAGGAAGCGTAGGTGGTTCAAATGGTGCCTGTGTTGTCAGGGCTACTCTGGTACAATTAAACAGGATTTATGATTCAGTTGGCTTGCCCCCGTCTTTAAGGGGGGGAGGTATTTTAATGGCATGTGTGGCAAATAAAGCATTATTGTAGCCTTCGCTGTATGTCGGATCTGCCAAAGATCCTTGGATTTTTTCCTTCTAGGGCCTGACTAATGATATACGGTCCCATGGAATACCCTTTATTGTGTGTATTTGCATACTTCTCCTCTCAATAATAGGCTTTTCAAGCAGCAGCTCTAGCAGGGTGAACAGTGAAATATGAAACTTTGGTAGCAGTTAGTTGTGATTCATCATTGTTAATGAGGATGAGGAGGACTAAACAGTAAAACACAGCCAGGTCTCTGTATCGGTGGGGGATTAAGTTTAAAAGCCCAGGCTATAGATAAATCAATATCTTTCAGGCACCCAGAAGACTCAGCGTTATTGTGACTCTTGGTATTTAAGAGAAAAAGATGTAAAGATACTTTTAAACAGAAGGCTATGAAATTATAGCCATACCAAATTCTGCGTCAGCTTTTTATTCTTAAAATGTTGTCCATGAAATGGCACAGTGGTGGCAAGCTGCTGAAATGGGCTGTGATTGCTGAGGCTTTCCTCAGCTTCTGTGGAGTGAGCACTGGGTGGCAGCCTCCTTCATTTAGATGGAAAATCCTGTAGTTTAAGGACTGTAGAACTTGTTGGTATTTTTTTAATTTACTTTAGGATTTTTTCCCACAGTTTAAGTTGTAAGATGCTAAGGCTTTCGAGGGAAAAAACTCTACAGAAGAAAAAAGAATTATAAAAAACACAGATGGATTTTTTTTTTAAAGTGGCTGAGAGTGGAAAAGGGCGAACTCTCAAATCTGTGTGCTTAACTTTTGTATCGTGACCTTTGGGTGGCCTGAGTGCACTTTTCAGAAGGGAGTGACTGTATAAAGTCCGGGTGCTTTAGGATTCTGGGTGGTTTGTGGAGTGCTTTATTCTCTCCTGTTGTTGCAGCAGGCCTTGACAATTGGGTTTTTCTTGTCCTTTCAGTTGTGGACGTGAGCATGCAGTGTTCCCAGGACATCCTTCGGATGCTCCTCTCGCTCCAGCCGGTTCTGCAGGACGCGATTCAGAAGAAGCGAACGGTGCGGTCGTGGGGTGTGCAGGGGCCCCTCACGTGGCAGCAGTTCCACAAAATGGCTGGCAGAGGCTCCTACGGTAACGTCCTGGCCGGTGACAACCTGCTCGTCCGGCCACCAGACCCCGGGGGCTGGATGCTCTTCAGCGCGTTGGGGTTCTAAACAGCTCTTGGCCTTTCTTTAAACTAACAGGAGCTATTGGACATTTCTCTTGAGAGAAACAGAAAACATTTATACTCCTTAAAAGAGTAAATGACTTAAAGATACACGTATTTAAAATTAACAGCTTCAGTTGCACTGTTTTATATACAGCTGACGCTTCTTCAAGTGAGGGGCTGATGTTGCAAAGATGGCTTTGATGTTGAAACCAGTAATTGCTCTGTGTTTTTTTTACTCGAAAGAATACTCCACTTTAATTACTCTAAAAATAGTGTAGTTAAAAATGATAGCTTTGAAATGCTTGAAAAAGTGCATTTTATTGCTCAGTAGTTTCAGAACTATGTTGAAGATCTGGGGTTATCCGGTGTGTAGACTATGATAAATATTTGAAGTGGCCAACGCGTGATGCACATTTACAGATACAAGGTAAATTTTGTGCATTCAAGATTGAAACTGGCTCGTTAGCGTATGAGGTTGATTTACCACTATGTACCAGAGCGACCTTTCACCAGCGGATCTTTTGTAGCTATATTTAGAACATGGCAATAATACATTTAGGGTACATGTAGGTGCGTGTTTTTAAGTGTTTTTCCTTTTCCTTCTGTGGTCCTTCTTATATCTGCTCAGCCTATTTACTTTTCTTCCCCCTCTTTCTGATCGCTCTGTGGGGAAGGCTTCCTGGGCACTAAAGATCTGGTCCAGTTGGTTTGTTTACTGATAGAAATATTAAACAACCATGGAACTTCTTCTTGAGGCCTATTATTTCAAATAAAAATAATTAGCTGATGCTTTTATGCAGAGGGTTGGGCGATGCGCGCAGGTTTTTCATTTCTATCTGTTAAAATGAGAACTATTCCGTTGATAATCGGTGCTACTTCCTGTTAGATGCTGGGAAATGCCAGTGTTTTTTCTGTTCATGTTTCCTAGAAGCAGGGTGTTAATTTTAAGCTTTCTGCTTAATATATTGGAAAATGTGTCTTCCTTTTCCAGGAACTGATGAGTCCCCGGAACCACTGCCAATCCCAACGTTTTTGTTGGGATATGATTACGATTTTCTGGTGCTGTCCCCGTTTGCTTTGCCGTATTGGGAGAGGCTGATGTTGGAACCTTACGGATCTCAAAGAGATGTTGCGTATGTTGTGGTGTGCCCTGAGAACGAGGCTCTGCTGAACGGAGCAAAAAGCTTCTTTAGGGATCTGACTGCAATATATGAGGTACATTATTTATGGCAGTTACCAGTGAAATGGATTTTTGAAAGACTGCTTCTAATACATACTCACAACTACGTATCAGGCTTGTCTCAGACGATATAAATGCTTGCACAGAACACTGTCTGGGGAAGCTGCTAGAAAGGGTTTTAGGAATGGGCACTTGGAAGGTAAGGGTTGTTCATGCTGCTCACCACTCCTCCTACTAAGAGCTGGTTTGAGAGTCTTTATCTGATAAACGCCACTCAGTGGTAAAACTCTGTATTGCCACTTGTACTTGTTTTAGCTACATTTAATTAATTAATTAAATGCATGTATTACTTGGATTGGGATTAAGATTAGAATAGAGATGATGTATCAGCCTGTTTTTTCTTGCCTTTAGGAAGACTTGAAAACAAACCATAAAATCACTATTAAATATTTCACACTGGGAAAATGTTACTGTGGAATATCATCGCTAAACTATGAGTCTTCTGTCTTGACATGTACGCTCCATTGTGTGATATTTAACAGGCTTACAAATTCTTTATCTTCAATCTTCTCTTTTACTACTTTGCAGTCGTGCAGGCTTGGGCAGCACAGGCCCATCTGTAAGTTATTGCCCGATGGGATCATGAGAGTTGGTCCTACTGCTTCAAAGAAACTTTCGGAGAAGCTGGTCACAGAGTGGTTCTCCCAGACAGCTAATGCCAACAATGAAGCATTTTCCAAACTCAAACTATATGCCCAAGTTTGCAGATATGAGCTGGGTATGACATTATTTTTAGTGTTTCTTATTTCATACAATTACCTCGTAATCCATTCCAGCAGAGAAGAAACCATAGCATTTATTCTGTGAGTGTTATTGTTTGTTGCAGTTTTCTGGTTTTAAGCTTGGGGAAAAAAAAAAAAAAAGAAATAATCCATACCCCCTATTTATTTAGATATGTGCTAAAATGGGTTGTTATTATCTAGCAGTGTCTTTAGAGAGTGCGGTGTTGCTGCCTGGCAGCAACTCTTGTCTTTTTTGTATCGGTGACTTAAATCGTGAAGCAGTGATTTCTAGCAATTCAGCGTGTCTGAAAAAAAAAATCTTGAAATAGATTTCTGGATATTTCTGAAAGAGTCTTACGGGAATATTAGAATTTAGAAATTGAATACAGGTGTTTTGGGAGGTAAAGTGTATGCTAAGGTTTTGGTCTCTTTTGTTAAAACTGTCGACTTACACAGATGCTTAAAACCAGCTCCAATATAAAATTTACGTGCTTTTTTTTCTGGTTTTAGGTCCTTATCTTGCTTCTCAGCCTTTGGACAATTCTTTACTGTCCCAAACCAATCTGGTCGCTCCCTCCAGCCAGCCGGCCTCCGCTCTGCCTGCGGCGACGGCCGGCGCTGGGAATCCCAACACTCCATCGGCTGCTCCTGCCGCTCCCACCAGCAGCACCGTGACGGCAACATCCAACAGCACCATGCCTTCTGCCGCTACCACCGCCAATTCCACGCTGACCACCACTGCCCCGGCGTCCTCTTCTGCCGCTATAGGCAGCGGGATACCAACAAACAAGCCTTCTTCATTTCCACCTTTTCCCAGTATGAACAATACGGCTCCAGCCTCCCTGCCCGCGCAGGCTGCGTCGGTGCAGAACGGGCAGGCGGGGGGGCAGCAGCAACAGCCAGCACTGCAAACAGCCGGGATGGCTGGAGATGCTGCTTCAGCTCCTGCACAGCCCCATCCAGAGGTTTCTGAAAGGTAATGAGCTGCAGAGTCAAACCTGCTTTGGCTTAAAAAAACCCCCTCAGCTCACTGTGAATGCTGCTCTCGTCCCCTCAGTAAAAATCCTGTATTTCTGTTCTAGTCACCAGGCTGCTTTTTAGGGAGAATGAGAGTTCATTCATGGTGGAGCTGCACTTTTTGGTTCCAGTCTTAGCTGCAGTTCTAATTGCATCTCAGCGTCTGCTGTGGTACAAAAATAAACTCTCTGTTTTCCCTTCCCTCTTTAAAGAGAAAAAAATTCACCAAACTACTCACTTCTATGTTTTAAATGGGGGTGGTGAGACTACGTAACCACCATCTTAAAGTTCTACTTTCTGTTATCAAAGTTATAGCAGTAAAGACAGCTCTGACTGAGAGAGTGACCTTGTCAGTGTTCTTGTTCCCCAGTTGGAGCAATAGAACTTTGTGCTGTTGAGCTTCTGTAATAAAGAAAGTTAAAGAAAAGACAGGCGATACTGAGTTGCTGATAAGCTCACATTAAAAAATTGGAATAAAAAGACTTTTTGACACCACAGTTGATTCAAAGGTCTTTCAGATGAATATTTGACAGTTTGATCTTAGTTTTAAAGTAAAATAAATAATCATAAACCTTAGCTTTTTGTAACTGGTTTCAAAATTTCATTTCCAGCACTATGGATCGTGATAAAGTTGGAGTCCCTACAGATGGAGATTCACATGCTATCACCTATCCACCTGCAATTGTAGTTTACATAATTGATCCTTTTACATATGAGAAAAAGGATGAGAACAGTAGCTCATCTAGTTTGTGGACACTTGGACTTCTGCGCTGCTTTTTAGAGATGGTTCAGGTTCTTCCTCCTAACATCAAGAATATCATTTCTGTGCAGGTGAGGCAACGTTTATAGAAACATGGCAAACACAATATCTTTGGCTGTGTTTTGGAGGCGATAACGCCCTCAAGGTGAAAGTTCCGTTTGCTTTGTAAACATTACTTACAGTTCCACAGCTGTTAAATCGTTAAGGCTGTAGTTTCTGGAGCAGTTTGGGTCTCCTTAACCAAAGCCAAATCGTGTAGTAGATTCCAAAACTCATCAGTCTTATGTCTGAGGAAATGTCGTGGCCCACTCCGATAATGAGTGAAGTACAGGAAAGCTGCTTGTCCCATCACGGGAACGGGATCTGCCAGCCTGACCCCGCTGAGCTTTAGGCAGCGTTCCTTCCCGATAGACGGCCCAGCCGATGCTGTCCACAGCTGCACGGCTCCTTCACAGGGGCACCTTTTGGAGGAATCATTTAGATTCTCATCTGAACAGATTCTTCTTTTTCTCTGAAAAAAACTTCAATGAGTATAATTGCTTGAAATCCCACATAGCTTTGGAAGAAGTGGCAGGAGATATCCGAAAACCAGAGAAGTTTGATTGCAAAGTAGAATTCTAAAAGCACTGTACCCAAATACTATCTCAAAAGCCATTTTATCTGATGGCGAAACAGTAATTATTTTTTTTCCCCTCTGTAATCTGTTCTAGATTGTCCCATGCCAGTACCTTCTACAACCTGTGAAACATGAAGACCGGCAGATTTACACTCAGCATTTAAAATCTTTGGCATTTTCAGCTTTTACTCAGTGTCGGAGGCCTCTTCCAACTTCCACCAACGTGAAAACTTTAACTGGCTTTGGCCCAGGTTTAGCCATGGAAACTGCTCTGAAGAGCCCTGATGTGAGTGTTGTTCGTGTCGTTGTGTAAATGTGCAGATCAGAGAAATGTCCCTGTTTATTAAATCACTGGTGTCTTTCACATTAACTAACTAGAGTTCTTAGGAATAATTGCTTCCCAAAACTTCACTGTCTGTTCTGTCATCTTTATAGAGACCTGAGTGTATTCGACTCTACACCCCTCCTTTCATACTGGCTCCTGTAAAGGACAAGCAAACAGAACTAGGAGAGACTTTTGGAGAAGCTGGCCAGAAGTATAACGTACTTTTTGTAGGCTACTGTTTGTCTCACGATCAAAGGTGGCTCCTTGCATCCTGTACAGATCTCTATGGAGAACAGTTAGAAACTTGCATCATTAATATTGATGTACCAAACAGGTAAGAACAAAACTGTTAAATTAATTTTTAGCGTGTATGTCTTCTTTCGGTGCCCTGAACAATTAGTTTATGATGCTGTAAGAATAACTCTTGACTTTTTTAGGCGCATTATATTCTAAAACTAGCTAAAGAAAATGGGTATTTTCCATATTACGTGCGTATCGTTCTGAGTTAAATTTCTAGAAGAACATTGTTTGGTTTCATGTGATTCTTGAGTTATGTGTGTGTGTTAATACACACACCCCTCCTTATACTGGCTTTTTATGTCAGTGTTAGAATGTGATTAATCAAAAAACCCCAAACAAACCAAAGTTGCAATTGATGTACTTGAATAGTGATGTTCTTGGGTCCTGTCAGTATTCAGGTCAGTAGAAATAAGTTCCAAATATGGCAATAAAAACTTGTTGCAGATGGGTTCTAGCTTTGTTTTCCCTTCTTTCTTCATTCTAGAGCTCGCAGGAAAAAGGGCTCTGCCCGCAGACTTGGGCTTCAGAAACTCTGGGAATGGTGCTTGGGACTTGTGCAGATGAGCTCTTTGCCGTGGAGAGTTGTAATAGGCCGCTTAGGAAGAATAGGACACGGGGAATTAAAAGGTAACGTTAGTGGTTTTAGAGTCTAAAAGTTGATTTGAAGCTTGCATTTTTCAATAATATAAAGTGTCTGTCCCTATTTCTGGAAGAAAACCTAAATACTTCTAGAGTTCCTTTGTGTATTCAAAACTTAACAGACATTTTTGCACCTCATGCTACTGCACGTAAGATGTATATTCTGCAGCAAGCACTGTTCTTATGTCCTCAGACTGGAGTTGTTTGCTGAGTCGCCGAAACCTTCAGTCCCTTAGTAAGAGACTCAAGGACATGTGCAGGATGTGCGGGATCTCGGCTGCAGACTCTCCCAGCATTCTCAGTGCGTGTTTGGTGGCAATGGAACCACAAGGGTCCTTCATTATTATGCCAGGTATTGGAGAAAACTCTCCCTTTTTTGGCAAGGGAACTAATAGTTTGGGTTTAGCAAAACTAAGGAAATACTTGATTTCTCTTTCAAAGATTCTGTATCGACCGGCTCTGTATTTGGACGCAGCACCACTTTAAACATGCAGACGTCTCAGCTGAACACCCCCCAGGACACGTCGTGCACTCATATACTGGTGTTTCCCACATCTGCATCTGTGCAAGTAGCATCGTCAACTTATACCACTGAAAACTTGGATCTGGCCTTTAACACAAACAATGGTTAGTTGGTTGGATATACTCGTTTTAAAAACAAACCAACCAAACCCTCCTCATTACTCCCCCTGTAATAAGACTGTTTATTCTCATGAACCACCAGATTTACATAGAAAATCGCTTGATTTCAGAACACATTTTCATATCTTGTACATAGGGAACCTGTAGAAATTCACTGTTCTTGTTCTTTTTCAAGATGGAGCAGATGGAATGGGAATCTTTGACTTGTTAGACACTGGAGATGATCTTGATCCTGATATCATAAATATCCTTCCTGCATCCCCCACTGGATCCCCTGTACATTCTCCAGGGTCCCACTACCCTCACGGAAGTGATATGGGCAAGGTAACTACAAAAGTAGAGAGACTTGTGGGTGTGTTTTGTTTGTTTTTCTCCATTTGCTAATTTCCTTTTGTGGAATGAAAGGTTCCTATTAAATGTTTTGAATCAGTTGGATATTGGATTGTGTTTGCAAGATTCACGTAACACTTGGATATTTCAAAACGCATTGTGTTTTTAAATCTACAGATAATTTCTATCAAGTTTGCGCTCTCATAATCTTAAACCATTGCCTGTTGTTTCTTCACAGGGTCAAGGTACAGATCGATTGCTGTCAACAGAATCCCATGATGAAGTAACAAACATTCTGCAGCAGCCGTTGGCCCTTGGCTATTTTGTGTCAACTGCCAAAGCAGGTCCATTGCCTGACTGGTTTTGGTCAGCGTGTCCTCAAGCACAAAATCAGTGTCCCTTGTTTCTTAAGGTACTGTAAATCCAGCAGGCTGGGCAGAGAGTTGTGCAGGGATCTGAAGTATGAGAGTTATTATGTTTAAAACAAAGTTGCTGCACGTCTCTTGGCATACGTGTGCTTTTGCTTCAAGAGAGGTTGGGTTTTAAATTGTTGAGCTTGGGCTATTTATGTTCACGTTTTTTAAGGGAAGAAAAATGACTAATGGAATTGGCAAATATTCTGAAAGATTCTGCTCTACTCATGGTTTCTTCTTGGTAGTCTGGCCTCCTTTCTGGCTTTGGCTTTGTGCTACGCTATTTTGTAAGAATAGGCTGAGCTTCTAGACAGATCTCTGGTTAATGTTTTACTCCCATGTGGACCGGTGGTAGAGAAGGAGATTCACAAGTGTAATGTAATATCTCGTTTACACTGGGTAAAAAAAAAATAAATAAAAGTAAATCTCTTTATGTATTGCACAAAGCATGAAAGCGAGGTTTTCCATGACGGCTGTTGCCAAGTGATAGCCATTGTATCATCTGTCTGGATATTGTCTGATCCCCTTATCTTTTTCTGGCACAATCAAGACATACTTGGCACATTTAAGGCCATACATTACTCTACAGAGAAACTTTCTGTATTAACATTTTTCAATTGTGACTTAAATAGCCATCTCTAATACTAAGCTTTATTTTCTAATGATATAGATATATCTCCTTCAGCCCTATTTGTGTCTGGATTAGCAGTTCCTCTTGGCCTAAGCTCAGCTGTGTCTTTGGTATAAGACATTTTTTTGAATAGAGGATTTATTATTTACCCTAAGCAGCTCTACATATGGAATATAAATAAGCCAGTCTTACAGAAAGCAACTGAAATTCCAAGTCTGTATATTACTAGACATCTTCAGCCACTTGAGTTGCTTTTTGAATAATCACTTAATGTAGCAAAGGAGTTTAAAAAATCCTAGAATTTGTCACACTATTCGCACTGTGCTTTTAGGAGAGATCTGCATGCATTTCCCCTATATTCTGATAATTCCTGAGCTTGTTGATGGCCTAAGGATAAGATTTGGTTTGGCTTGTGTGTCAGAGAATGGAAGGTCAGCAATACAGAGGGAAGGGAATGCGCTGTAGCTGAATGGCACAGTAACTGCTGGCATCTCTCCTCCTTTTTTAGGCCTCTTTGCACCTCCACGTGCCTTCAGTGCAATCAGACGAGCTACTCCACAGTAAACACTCCCATCCACTTGATTCTAATCAAACTTCTGATGTGCTCAGGTATTTATGATTGATCACTTGCGAAAATATTGTGCATTTCACTTGTAATACTGCTGCAGTGAAGCTACATATTTATTTTTCTTGCTGTTAGTTTCTTCTTTGCGCTGCTGATATCCTTAGTACATCATAGAGACAATATCAATTGCTATGCTTTGATTAAAAGATGGCTTTATCGTAGAACAGTACAATTAAACACCTCTAAGCCCTTCTTTAATCAGTGGTGATTACAACTGAAAATATTTGAAAGACAATTAATTTCTCAAGCTAGAAGAGAATTGGAGGTGTAACACAGAAGGTGGTGCATAAATGAGTGGAAGACAGTTACAGATAAGCCAGTCTTGCACGTCAGTGGGAGCACAGAAATGCTGAAGTACAAGAGTCTAGAGAGACTCATACAAACATAGGACACTTGTTGAGAAAATGTCAGAATGTCTTTTTTAATATGTGAACCTCTTGACGTTAATTAAGCGTAGACAATTAAAATGACAAATTTCCACTAACAGCAAGTTTAGCTTTGAACTCCTTGTAATAATTCTGAAGGCATGTTATTTCAGAATGTTGGCAAACCTAGTTTATGTTTTTAATACCAAAGGAACTGGATTATGTTAAATCAGGACTGTAAAATACTAGTGAGAAAATCTGTTGGCTTGACGGAAGCTTGTTTGCTTTTCAGGTTTGTTCTGGAACAGTACAATGCACTCTCCTGGCTAACCTGTGATCCTGCAACCCAGGACAGACGGTCGTGTCTCCCGATTCATTTTGTGGTGCTGAATCAGTTGTATAACTTTATCATGAATATGCTGTGATCTTCATCTGAATTTTGCAAGACAAAAATGAGGAAAAGGGATATTTCACTGCAGGACTAAGTTATAATTCTTCTCAGTGCAAGTTGTTTGTGATGGGGTATGAATCTTGTTACTTCCAGCAAATATTGTTTTGACTTGTGAGAGGGCACCTACCGCCCTGCTGGCTTTGAGTCATCGACTGTGGGGACGCTTTAGAATGATGGTCAGAAAGTGTATTATAACTTTTAGTAGCAAAATTAACCATTTTTCCCCAACCACAGTATTTGTGAAGAGTAATGAGCCATAGTACCCAGTCACGGTTAATGAATATTAAAAGCATGGAGATGAGAAGAAACGCGAGGAACAATAAGTTTCAACCTATGGCTTCGGAACATCAAGATGTTCTTGTATTGGATTATAGTACCTAGTATTCAAAAATGCCTGCATCTCTTATTTATTGTAAGTTTTTAAATGTATAAATTGTCTTATATTTCTTAACCTCTTTTATAAAAATTTTCCTAGAAGGTTTATACTGCCTTCTTGCTTTAAAGCAATTGGTCTAAAATATATGTAATCGTCTTAATTAAAAGTTGCAGTAGGTTGCTTTTAGAGTATTATTTTTTTGTAAGGGGTGGGTGGGGACAGTAAATTTGTATTGTCTTGATGTACAGTTTAATGGGGATAGAGGGGTTAATGTCCATACCATTGTGTGGGGGGGATTTACAGCTAAGCTGTAGTTGCAGAGTACATGTACAGTAATGAAGTTCACTGTGTTTATATAAATTGAAAAGGTACCGGGTCTTACAGCATTTTATATCACACCTTTACAGAGTAACAATGGCAATATATAAGTGATATTGTAGGTGGTTTAACTTGTAGTGAGAATAAAATGAATAAACTCTTCAACTGAAGTTTGTGTTATGGTTCAGAGCTGTGGCTAGATTCTCAGATCTATTTTCAGTATCCAAGTTTAAATATTACAAGAATATCCAGCGTGCGTCGTTGTTACCTAGATATTCTTGGCACCGTGGCGACTGCGTTATTTTCTTCCACATTAGTGATAAAATGTGAATCTGATGTGGAACACACAGAAAACTCTGATCTCATCCAAAGTCTCCTGGAAGGCTGAAATTTAGCCCAGCTCTAACCATTTTACAAACGCAAAAATAGTCAATCTTGACTTTAAGATTGGTGTGTGTTTAACTCAAATGTGGTGTATATAGATTCTCAGTGAATTCTGGTATTCAGATTTTATTCCACTAGTAAAAAAAAAACAGCACGAAACCCTGAACGTTTTTCCTTTCTAACGCATTTTTGGCACTGCGGCGAAGGCCCCAAGTATCGGCGTGTGGCCTTCCCCACCTCCCCTTCCCAGGCTCTGGCTGGGGCACGTGCCAAGGAGGCTCAGCCCTCCGCAAGGAAGGGACTGACAAATCCAAGGCTTTCCTAAACCTCTCCCTCTAGCTACAGTCACCATTTTTTCCTCAGTAGTTTCCTTCCTTTCTCCTCGCACATGCCAAATGTCTGATCCTGCTCTGAAATAGCCCCTACGGGTGCTGAAGAGCAACTGCATTTGCTTTTTCTGGGTTCCTCAGCTGACTGCCAGATTAAAAACTGAAGTTGTGCAGCGCTCCCATGAGCCTGCTGCGCTAACCCCTGTCCTGGGTCTGGACGCTGTCTGTCTCGCTGCTTTACACTGTTCAAGGGGCAAGTTTTAAGATATGTTTGTGCACCCGCTGTTAATCCCCTACAAGGAAGAATTCGCTTGCATTTACCGAACTTACTGTGTTCATGAAAATCATGTTTCGTAAATGCAAAATAACCTGCCTGAGATCATTTTTCCTATAAACAGTCTGACTAAATCATGTATATACAATATTAGCAAGTTTTTTGGTTTTGTATAAAGTTGTACAATTGGTGATGAAAATTTTCAGTCATTTCTTCAAAATACCATGAGTGCAATCAGAAGCTAGTGTATTTTGATAAACAGAGTTAAAAACTAGGTCTGTCCATTACTTTATCCTGGTAATGGTAGTGCACCGCAGATTAAACAGCACATTGTTGTCTTACAGAAGGGTTTTTTTTTCCTCATTTGGCTGAGACTTTTTGAAGTGGAAACGTGCTTCTAAAACTGGAATTTTTCAGAGCATATGTCCTCTCTCTTTTTTTTTTTCTTTGTTTGTTTTTTGAAGCTTTGTTGCTAAGTGGTCGTTTTTAACCCTGGCTCAGTTAGCCGAGTGCCAAGGGCTGGGTTTTGATGTGGCTTGCTTTGTGTGAAATCTGATTTGTATTCAGAAAGGTAAGTGAATCAGCAGCCTGAACCTTGGTGTAATAACTGTATTCTGTTACCTGGACCACAGCCTTCCCTGTGAAACTCTCCAACTGTGAAAGCTGCCAGTTCCCACTCCCCCCTGAAATGCAATTAAAGGAAATTTTAATATTATAACCACTAGAAAAGATTAGAAGGGCCATTTCTGGAGCGATAGTCACCGCCAGCAATGTACATATCAAACCTGCCACCAGCACCATGGAGCCAACTACTTCATTTGGTGTGCTTTTTTTGTTAGCTGCTTTCACTGAACTATTTTAAGGGCACATAATAGCTGGTTCATAAATAAAATTGTCACAAGCCAATATCTTGGGTTCTTTAGCAAGTACAAGCTTAAATATTTGAAAATTTCAGCTCTGGCTTCTCAAAATGTCTTACAAGAAAACGTTGCTCCTGGCAGGGCTCTGTTAAGCAGCAGTGGAGTTTTACCTCCTTTTAGGTATCCCATGAAAGAAGAATCTGAGATCCTTCCATTCCGATTTAAAAATACGTATTTTAACCTAGCTGTTACTGTATTTATCACCTTTGATTTGCAACTACTTGAATCAGATATCTGAAAACCCTGTTGCTGACCAGCAGGCCACCAGTTGTACTTGCCAACAACCCTTCTGTTTTAAGTAGCTGTAACGTTTAGATGTTTCCAACATTTCCTGAAATAATTAAAGGTAAATGAATTTATATTTAAATCCTCAGCTACGTTCTTACTTAGCTGTCAGTTATGGCGCAGATTATTGTATTTCTGTATTTACCTCTGCTGGTAATTTTAACTTCATGTGTCGCTATGAAGACTTGCAGATGTCTTTAATCAAGCACTATTTGTTAATACTGTAATATCAAAATATTATGTCGCATTATTTTAAAGCTTTCAAAAATAAGAGTAAAATGTTTTTAAAAACGCTATTGCACCATATAATTTGCTGCACAGCAGTACAGCACAGCATATCAGTCTGGTTTGATAGTAGCGCTGCATAAACAATGTTCTGATCTGGGTTTCCTGTGAGAATTCGTTAATTAGGTGACGTCGTAATGACATGACTGTCTCGACAGCCTCCAGCTGGGGAAGTTTTTTCTGTTTGGTTTTGTTTTTTAGTAAAGGACCCAGGACTATGCTTCATAGTTAAAAGTTTTTCATTATTATTGGTTGTGGGTGTACTTTTTGTTTTCAGTGGAGTAAAGCTTAATTTACAGTAGAACTGGATTTGGGACCTACCACAATCCTCAGGGTCACTTTTTCAGGACGTTACTAATCTCGAGCTTTAGGTTTATTTCTGAGCAAACTGGACGTGAGGACCTTGCAGAGCGCTCGGGTTGGGATGACACAGCCTGTGGCCTCGTTACTGGACATGTCACCTTCCTCTGGGACCTTCTCCCATGGCCGAGTCGTCGTATTTATCATGACAAAAAAAATAAGACGAATAAAAGCGATTAAAGGAACAAACACTATTGCTGCCGAATGCCATAAACACTGAGTTGTACAAATTGTGATTGAGGAAATGAGAAGGAAAAAAAAAAAAAAAAAAAAGGTTTATACTTTTTAAAAAAAAATTTCAAATGGAATAAATTATTCATGAAGCCTTGATTATGGTGTCGCCTTATTTACAGCGGGGGGAGGATTGGGGAGAAGGAAGGGGCGGGGCCTCCCCTCAGCCTTCCCGCCCGGCGCGCGGCGTGACGTCACTTCCGCGCGCTTCCCGCCGGTTGGTGCGCGGGGGGAGTGGGAGGTGCCGCCGCCGCCATGGCCGAGTGCTCGGGCCTGCAGTTCGTCAGCCCCTACGCGTTCGAGGCCATGCAGAAGGTGGACGTGGTGCGCCTGGCCGCCCTGAGCGACCCCGAGCTGCGGCTGCTGCTGCCCTGCCTGGTGCGCATGGCGCTGTGCGCCCCCGCCGACCAGAGCCAGAGCTGGGCGCAGGACAAGAAGCTCATCCTGCGGCTCCTCTCGGGCGTGGAGGCGGTGAACTCCATCGTGGCCTTGCTCTCCGTGGATTTCCACGCCCTGGAGCAGGATGCCAGCAAAGAGCAGCAGCTCCGGTAAGGCGGAGAAGGGCGTTTTCCGTGGGGAAAGCCGCTGGGTGGCCTTTCCGGCTCGTTCGTTTGTCGTTGCTGCCGAAGTGCCGGGATGAGCTGGTCCGTCGTGTCCGCGTCCCTTGAGGAACGCTCAGGAAAACCCAATTCCTCACAGAGCAGCTGGCGGCCCTGTCGTGATGTCCTTGTGGGGAACTGCCCAGCCTGGCGGGGTTTGGGGAGGTGAAGAGAGGGATGAGGTTCCTTGGGCGCTGTCTGAGCTGCTGGGGAACAGAGGCCCTTGAAATTTTGATAAAAATTAAATTTCACGAGGCGCTACAGCTATAACAGTCTTCTCTGATCGTTGGCACGACAGGAGAAATCCCCGCAGAATTGCTGTCTTCCCTGAACTGATAACGTTTTTGTGTTTGCAGAAGCGTGTAACAGGTGTTGGTTTAAATCCTTAGGCACAAGCTCGGAGGAGGCAGCGGAGAAAGCATCTTGGTGTCGCAGCTCCAGCACGGGCTGACGCTGGAGTTCGAGCACAGCGATTCGCCTCGGCGGCTTCGGCTCGTGCTTAGCGAGTTACTGGCGATTATGAACAAGGTAAATTTCTCCGTTTCTGGACACTTGTGAATTTTGCACTCTGGGTCGGTTGATACGCTGTCTGGTTCTGGTGCTGCTGTTGTGTGTGAATATTCTTCTCCAGGTATTACCTGCTTCACCAAGACTTAAGGTCTTGTTCTGGCTGGAAGGTGGTTTGTGATGGAACCCCTTGTGACCCCGGCTTCCTAGGGGAAGTCTGTCTTCCCAGAACAAACGAGGGTCATATTTTCTAATGTGATACAGACTCTGTATATTCTGTAATATACTGTACTCAAATTTAATGTGGTTTTGTGATGCATCAGTGCAGAAACCATGTTTGAAAACGAAATTATGATGTCTCTCCATCCAGTTCTTTACTCTAATTTCACTATCATGTTGGCCGCTGTATTCCTCTTTGCTCCCCGCCCCCCAGCATTTTATTTTATTACCGTGTTTTTAGAATTGTCAGTGAGCTATTTCTCTTTCTTCTGGAAAGAAGCAATGATACCAGCCATTTGAAGTAGTTCTGTTAGTATATACATCCTATTTTAAACACATTTCTTGCTTGTTCTGTGTTTATAGCAGTACATTTTTGACAGTTTTTAATGTATTAAATCTGCTAAATTTAAAGTAATAAAAGACAGATTGTTTCATAAAACCTGTTCAATGATGATGAACAATGTCTTGTAGGTGTCAGAATCAAATGGTGAGTTTTTTCTCAAATCTTCTGAGCTCTTCGAGAGTCCTGTTTATCTGGAGGAGGCAGCAGATGTTCTCTGCATTTTGCAAGCAGGTGCAGTATTCTGTATTTATAGTGTTTTCTAACTTCTTACAAATGTAAAAAACCCTCAACTTTTGGAGCTGTGTGACTGCTTTAAGGTTCATCTTGGCTGTTTAGTTCTTTGAAAGAGGAATAGATCACAGGTTGATTTTTCCATTCATTGATTTGAATATGTTATTGAAATGCATATTAAAAGCGAGGTTCTAGTTGTTTCACAGTGCAACAGTGTGACTTTGAAAACTCTCTTTTTATGCAGAGCTGCCCTCACTGTTGCCGATAGTTGATGTGGCTGAAGCTCTGTTGCACGTTAAGAACGGGGCCTGGTTCCTCTGCCTGCTGGTGGCCAACGTTCCTGACAGCTTCAATGAGGGTGAGTTGCAGTTTCTTCTTGGCCAGCTTTCTTTTTCTAAAGGTTTGAAATTATTTCTAGTAATATAGTTAATTCTGGGCTAAACCTTGTGTCATAAATATTTGAATGGGAGATTGTTTGGCTTATGAAGTATAGTTTGAATGCGTTTATACTTAGAGGTGCTGGTGGGTTCCTCTTCTCATCACGTTCATGCCCTTTTTTGCAGCCTGCTTGTAGACTCTTGTTGCACCGTTTCACCTGTAGGTCATGGGCAGTGAATGGCTGGGACTCTGAAGCTGCTCTAAGCTTGCTAGTAGCTCTTGTCCCTCAGACAGAGCCGTATTACGGGGTGAAAAATCTGTATCGTTGTTTTCTGTTTAGCATCCCTTACCTCACAATAAGATTTTTAGTCTCCAGGGCTGCCAAATGCACGGGTTATGTTAGAGTACAAGCAGTAATTGAATGATGCCTAAATCTGTAATGACCCTGTGATTTCTCTGAAGAGAAAAAACGCTTCCTTGTTCTGCTTGTATACTGTAGATGGTGAGTTCTTGCCTGAACAACGTTTGTGTGGCCCAGCGAATAAATCATAGTCAGCTGAGCAGAAGGGCTTGGCTTTGTGTTTATGTGTCTTTTTCTTGGAAAGGCCAGATCGCCTTACACCTCCTGTTGGGTATTTAGTCTGTAGGGGTTTGATTAAGAACGGTGAACGGCAGGACGAGGAGAGTGTTGGAGGCCGTCGGAGAACAGAAGCTCTTCGCCACCTGTGTAAAATGAACCCATCCCAAGCTCTGAGGGTCCGAGGCATGGTGGTACGTGTCATTAGTCTGCCGTGAGAATCAGAATTGTGGTCTTTACTGGAGCTTTAAAACCAAAAAGATGATTGAGCCTCGGCATTTTATCTAGGTGGAAGAGTGTCATCTGCCAGGACTTGGTGTGGCTTTGACCTTGGATCACACCAAAAATGAATCTTCAGATGATGGAGTGAGTGACCTGGTGTGTTTTGTGAGTGGTTTGCTGCTTGGAACAAATGCAAAGGTTCGAACTTGGTTTGGAACTTTTATCCGAAATGGCCAACAGGTATGAAAATCTTTGAATATTCTGCTTTTTAAAAAGTATTTTTATGGCTTGCTGTAACTTTTCTGGGTGTGGGCACCCGTATTATCTGAATGCGTATAAATCCTGTCTCATGTCTTGGAGCAACCTTTACATGTAACCTCTTCTTCTGGGACCAGTGTTTCAGTGTATCAAGCTGTTGTAATACGATTGTGTGTTGCCTGTTGCCCTGGTACTGAAAATGATATTTAAAAAAAATTCCTCTTCCCCTTCTGCTTCCCTTGACTTCATCATTGAGGAAGCTCTTATGTAATCCATTGTTTGATGGGATGAGTTTGACATTGTTGTTCTCATCTTTTGACCTCTTACACAGAGAAAAAGAGATAATATCAGTTCTGTGCTTTGGCAAATGAGGAGGCAGCTGCTCCTGGAGCTCATGGGAATCCTTCCCACGGTTCGCAGCACACACATTGTTGAAGAAGCAGATGTTGATACGGAGCCAAATGTGTCTGTGTATTCAGGACTGAAGGAAGAGCACGTCGTGAAAGCCAGCGCATTGTTACGTCTCTATTGCGCTTTGATGGGAATTGCTGGGCTCAAGTAATGGTTGTTTTAATGTGTTTTTTATTCACTGCCTGTCGGTTTAAGCAGAAGTTGAGAGCTTTGGGCACTTCTAACACGAGCTGCCTCAAGAAATGTGTCTTTAACGCTGCAGAATCAGTGCTGCTGACTTGTTAATGAAGTCTAGGCCTGAGTGGTAGGAGCGGAGTGTAGAAGAGAAAGCAGCTCAAAACTCTAGCGACACACACTACATGGATTTAGAATTTATTTTCCTCTGCATTTACTTTTTAGGAAGTGCTAATGTAGCATCATCACGCATTGTTAGTTTTAATTTAGGTATTTTGTACTAACAAGCAAAATTACATAATGGGGAAGTTTTCTCACTGCTTTTATTCTCTGAACAGAGACTTTTATGTCTTTTAAGTTCAAAGAGAATTGCCAGTTAATCTTGATACTCATTTATTGATAGCAACTTTATAAGCAGATTAAGTAACAGAGAAAAACTATTCTGTAACCGTTGTGATGAGGTTGGAAATCTCTTCACTTTTAAATTAGCAGCGTGGTGGGTTTTGTTCTTTTTCTGTCCTGTTCAGGCCAACGGATGAAGAAGCTGAGCAGCTCCTGCAGCTGATGACCAGCCGACCTCCCGCAACGCCAGCTGGTGTTCGCTTTGTGTCCCTTTCCTTCTGCATGCTCCTGGCCTTCTCCACGCTCGTCAGGTACCTCTCCGGAAAGGATGAGCTTTGTAAAGACGTTCTGTTTTAGCACCGTTAGAGCAGTGACCTCCCAGGGCTGAACAGTTTTTTCACTCCTCTTTTTTATACAAATCTCCATATGTTGGTTGAAGGGGTTTGTCTCATGCTATAGTGAGGAAATGGATATTCTGCTCTGCTCTCCCCCTTGTTGACAGCAAATCTTTTGGGAGGGGAGCATTGGTATTAGCTGAGTTTGGAATGGTTTTTGAAGGCTCACATAGGCCTTACTAGTTCACTTTTCCATTAAACAAGTTTATGGCTAAATTCTTCAGAGACCCTGTTCAGAAGAGTAGCAATATAGGTGTTTAATGGGTGTAGCCCTGTGTGTTCAAGACAGGAAATTTCCTGACAGTTGGACCGAAGTTTGTGCTAAATATCAGCACTTATCAGCTCTTTGATGCTGAAGTGAAAATAACAAAAAGTCTCTTGGCATAAGATTCCTCAAATACTGGCTTTTCTGCTAGTTATTGTTAGTAAAACTAGTGGTAGTCTCAGGAAAAGGTTGTTTAATGATTTTTCTTTGCGCAGCACCCCAGAGCAGGAGCAACTGATGGTAATGTGGCTCAGTTGGATGATAAAGGAAGAAGCTTACTTTGAAAGGTGAGAGCAGGCTTCCCTTGGTTTGCAGTGGTTTTAATCTCACATTTCCTTATGTCCTCTTGGAAATTAACTCTTCCTCTTCGTTATCATTAGCATTTCTGGCGTGTCAGCTTCTTTCGGAGAGATGCTTCTCTTGGTAGCCATGTATTTCCACAGCAATCAGCTCAGCGCTATCATCGATTTGGTCTGTTCCACCCTGGGAATGAAGGTAAATCCTGAACAGTTTCTAGCACATAGAGATCTCTGATAAAATTTTTTAACTGTATATTTATACTCTTGGATTTGATTTAGTTTTGATCTAAAGTTTTGCTAATATACTTAATAATATGCTTAAAGCAAATGTAAAGTAAAAAAATGGGTACCTATCTAACTTAGTTGGTCTAGAAAAATGTAGAACTGTGCATAAACCTGTTGGTACAGAGGAATGTTGTGATAACAGATGACTTGTTGAAATCATTATTTGCGAGGAATGAACTTTCTTAGAAGACTAATTGAAGTGGTTTCCTAATTGAGCTGCAGACTTTTTATTTTAAATAGTTTAAAGAAGTATCTCTATATGTGTTAATTAATTTATGAAAATAAATTTGCAGTACTTACTTATAAGAAAGCTGGAACTTAAAGTTACAAGTACTTTGTTCTTTGTTTCAGATTGTTATTAAGCCCAGCTCGCTCAGCAGAATGAAGACAATCTTCACGCAGGAGATTTTCACCGAACAGGTATTTTATGTTTTGAAGCAGCAGGAAATACTTCACAAATGTAGTACATGTGCTACAGTTTTACACATACTGTATCAAACTATTAAAAAATGTTCTTCAGCTCCCAAACAACCAAAAATAAGTAAATGCCAGAAAGAATGTAGCTGTGCGACTTGTCACCTTCTGCTTATGCATAGTGATAAAGTGGATATTTGTGGTATTTTTCTTGTTAATTGTGACTTCCCTTTAGGTTGTTACGGCCCACGCGGTTCGTGTGCCTGTCACGGGCAACCTCAGTGCCAACATCACTGGGTTTTTACCTGTTCACTGCATTTACCAGCTTTTAAAAAGTCGATCATTCACCAAGCACAAAGTCTCCATTAAGGTATGACCTGTATTTTATTTCTGTTCATAATTTTGAATGTTGACTAGGTTTTGAAGGTAGAATTCTTGCTGAATCTTATAGCCTGTTACCATGTAATTTGAGGAGCAACTGTGCATTAAGTTAGGGTACCCAGTGTTAGTTCTGTTATCCAGAGACCACAACTTAATTAAGTTAAAAATAATAAAATTATGTCACGCTGTGTCTGCGCTTAACGAAATCATGGTCAGAATGATATTTCCAGCCAGGACAAGTTTTATTGGTGGTTTTGTACAGAGCAGGGTCCAGCATGCAGTTTATGACCAGGCCCAACTCTGAACTGGTTACGCTTTCTGAAGTCAGTTACACTTTTTGTAACTCGTTAAAAGGGGATATACTTGCAGACAAAAAATTGCCTTTGAACGTGGACGTGTCACGGCGTGTTTTTTCCTAGGACTGGATCTATCGGCAGCTCTGTGAAACCACCACCCCGCTCCATCCTCAGTTGCTTCCTCTTATTGATGTCTACATCAACTCCATTCTTAATCCTGCAACTAAATCCAACCCGGAGGCCACAAATCAGCCTGTCACGGAACAGGAGATACTGAATGTTTTTCAAGGACTCTCTGGGGTAAATGATTTGTTTGCTGCTTTCATGTACTTCAGTGTGAATGTGTGGTTCAGTAGGTTGTGTATAAGCTTGATGCAGAGTTTGTAAGGTGCCTCAGTTTTTGTCTTCAATGCCCGTATAGTAAACTGCTGCTCCTACTACAGTGACGGTTGTGTGTTTTGAAGTGACTCGTTAGTGCTACTCGGATTTTTACGATTGTCATTCTCCGTATTTTGCCCTTTTCCTTGGGAACCAACCAACTCGTGCTGTTAAACGCAAAGGAAAGCCCTTCGTGGATTGAAAAGTGGAGGCGTTTATGTAGGATTGGTATCGTTTAACTGAAGCGCTCTAGTTGGTTTTGAAAGAAGCATTTTCATTTTGATAGAAGTAGGAGAGTGGTCACTTGGACACATGCAGAGGAGTGGCAAGCACTGGCTTGCTTGAAATCCCAGGATTACTCCTTGTTAGTGTCCCAAGATACCAAAAATACATTTTATGTTTGTAGCTCGTTTAAAAAAAACAAAAGGGAAGGAAAAAAAAGTTCCCTGCAACTTCGAGCTTGGACCTCCTGTGGCTTGCTATTTTTGTACAAGGCTCACTGCCTCATCTTTCTTCATATTTGCAGGTAAATCGATTTTGTTTTATTTTTCTCAAGAATCAGGAATGAAACATGACCTTTGTATCTGGTTTTATATACAGGGAGAAAATACTCGCCTTGGTCAACGATACAGCATCACAACGCAATTGCTTGTCCTCTACTATGTGCTGTCGTACGAAGAAGCACTTCTGGCAAACACAAAGATCCTGGGTACGTGTGAGTGCGTCATGGAAAACAGGTTAACTGAAAATTAGGTGCCAAGAGTGGAATTCTTGCAGTAACCAAGATTCACGTTGCTGTTGGACTCAAGCACAGCATAAAAAGTTTAGATTATTATAACAAATACAGGATGTTGTGTGTGCCAACAGTTCGAATTCCATGTAGCAACTGATAACTGTGTGGGTTTTTTTTTTAATGAAAAACCTTGAGTAAAGAAAGTGCAAATTTGAGCTATCATCTGAAGGTCACTTGGACTTGAGCAGAGATAGTGTGGAGATCTTGCAAACAAATCTGAATGCCAGGAAGGTCCTTAAATGGAAATGTTCACAGAAATGGTTTCCTGAAGAGCTTAGTTTAATACTTTAACAGGAATGAGGTGTGTTATTTGAGATTTTCTCTATTTTGCCTGGATAATATAGAGACAAGTGCTTTACGCTTTCTTTATTGATTCAGTTGGCAAAATAATTTTTGCAACTCTAACTATTATACGTGGTTTCTTGTCCTGTTCCCTTATAGCTGGTATGCAGAAAAAACCCAAGTCCTACTCCTCAGCATTAATGGACCAGATTCCGATCAAGTACCTGATCCGGCAGGCGCAAGGGCTGCAGCAGGAGCTGGGAGGTGAGTCTGTGGCGATCCCGCCTGCGTGGCCGAGGAAGGCTGAGCGTGCTCCCTGCTCTGCGCCTGCCCTGTTTCATAGCCTGCCTTCCTTTCTTTTAAAATCCGTTGGTAGTAACTGGTGAGATCACAGCCGTGTTTGAAGGGTCGGAGTGAAAGTTTGAGGAATGCAGTTCTTATTAGACCAGGTCTCACCTACCTAGGGTAGGTTTTAGAGTAGGAATAACCTGAGAATTATAATTACTCCAAACTGAGTTTGAGTTGCTGTAGGGTTCTCCCACCTTTCCAAAGGTAATTTTTCCTTTCCTTTGAGTTAGAATATCAGGCTATAAACACGCAAGCTCATTGAACTTCTCCGGAGGCATTCAGTTAAGGTCTGTTGTTGCAATGATAGGCACAAATATGTTCAGGTGAAAGATACCGCTACTTAAATCTCAGATGTTTGCTTCCTTCACACCCCGAAAGGTTTGCATTCTGCACTGCTACGCCTTCTTGCAACCAACTATCCGCACCTCTGCATTGTGGACGACTGGATCTGTGAGGAGCAGATCACGGGCACCGATGCCTTGCTGAGGAGGATGCTGCTCACAAACATCGCCAAGAATCACTCTCCCAAACAGCTCCAGGAAGGTAAATAACTTGGTGTGAAGTAAGCAGTGTTCTCTCCAGACCAGATGGAATACAGTGGGTTTGGAAGTGTGTAGCCATTTAATTTGTGTGATCGTAGTGCATTTGTGTAATGAAAATGTTCTGCTGCCAAGTCAGAAAAAAAATGTCAGAAGTGCAGTTTTACCAAGATCCCATTGTCTTTTTTTTATAGCATTTTCCATGCTGCCTGGAAATCACACCCAGCTAATGCAGATCTTAGAACATTTAACGCTTCTCTCAGCTGGTGAATTGATCCCATATGCAGAAGTACTGACATCAAATATGAATCTCTTGCTGAATGCTGGAATCCCTCGGAGGATTCTTCAGACCATCAATAAACTTTGGATGGTTCTTAACACTGTCATGCCAAGAAGGTAGGCTCAGAATACTTTGTCATTGCAGATGGGTGGACTGTCACTTTCTGTTTAAAAAGTAATAACCCAGTGTCTTTGGCTGGGAAATTAGAGGTTGTTACTGAACAGAATGTGTTAGAGTTTCATTCCTTTTTGCTTGTTGAAATGTTTAACCTTTGCATTTAAAAGGACAGTGCTTCTTGTTCTCAGGGGAAAGAAAATCTCCAGTTCACTTAAAATATAGGAGTATGGTTTTAGAGTGTGCATTGTTTATGACAAATTGCTGCTGAAACGTGAAATCACCTTAGTAAGAATGTGACTTTTCTGAGGATCTGGGTCTGCGATTGCAGTGAAAACTGTGTGGCTGCTCTGTTTTCAGTGAATGTAATTTAAGTATATCTTGGTTAACCTCAAGGGCTGCAAATGAAGTTCGGGGCTCTTGCTCCTTGATAGGCCTGGAAAAATGCAGCTAATTGAGATGAGTGAGTGTCCAGATGCTTATGTGATCCTAGTTTTCTTTCAGATTATCTAATAAAAAAATTGTAAAAATAATCTCATTTTAGGTTGTGGGTGATGACTGTTAATGCTCTGCAGCCTTCAGGAACAATAGTCCGACAGCAGAAATACACTCAGATTGATCTGATGATCGATCCTCTGATTGTACTGAGATGCGATCCCAGAGTTCACAGGTAAGTGTCTCCCTTCTTTTGGCTTCTTACAGTCGGTGGTGCTCACATTGACACATAGCGAATGCTGAACGTAAAAGAGTCTCATAGAAAACTTCTAAAAGCTTTCAGTCCTTCAAATTTTCAAACTCATCCGATGAGCTTGTAATTTCCATCTCTTTTGTTGGTCGGAGGGCTGAGTGAGCTGTGCGCGGTCTCAGCGTGTCCTGCTGTCCAGCTGAGTGTCATGTTGCACAACCTTCCACCAAGCGCTAGTTTGGAAGCTTTGGGATTTGTACGTAGATCATCCATTTTAGATTTGTGCGTGTGAATTTGTGCCGAACAGGCGTTGTGGTGAGTTTAAAATGTCTGCTGCCACGCGGTGGTGGTGCTTGAGGTTGTAGGTGTCACATCTGCCACCCCTCCCGGTATTCCGGCTTTTTGGGGAGGTGTTTCTGCTGCTGAGTGCTTGATGGCTGTGACAAGGGGAGATTTGCTTAATTTCCTGACAAAGCCTTTTAGTAGCACTTAGAAATGAGTTCCTCTGGATGTCAGTGACTGCAGAAGAGGATGTGTGATGCTGCTTTATGGCTCCGATGCGGAAGAATTAGCTGAGAATTTTAGTAGTGAAAATGATCATAATTGATAGCAACGGACCAGCTTTTACGGAGAATATGAAGTAATGCAAACAGTTAGAATTTGTAAGTTATAACTTTACTTTTTCCTAGTTATGAAGAAAATTGCATCTGTTATTCTAAAAAAAGATATGGTTAATTATTTTAACTGTACTTCAGCCCCTAGGTTTCTCCCTTGTATATTCTTTTTCATGTTTTCTGTCAGTTGTGGTTCATTTTTCCTGTTTTGTATTATCCTTTTGTTCATTATAAATGGCTGATAGTGAACTTGATTTGTTCTTCATGTTCTTGTTTGTATGCAGTGTCGCTCTTTGCCTTTTAGCAATTGAGCCCTGAATCCAGTTTTCATTTGAGTTGCTACAGCTCTGCTAGACATAAGTCTCTGTTGATAACATCTTTAATCCCCAACCCGGAGGTGAAATTTTAAAATGTCTGTCCCTTCAGCCCTGGATGCAAATAGAAAATCCTGCGTTTCTAAACTGTTAGGGAGATTTATAATGCGATGAAAACTACCATCTGAGAATTGTGGAAGCAGTTCGGAGTTTGTCTGCCTTATTTTTCCCCATCAGTCAGATAGTTATTTTTCCTTCACATCCAGCCAACACTTTTTGGGTTTCCTTTGTTCAGAAATGAGTCTCTTCAGCAGTTCCTTGGTTTCATAGGGTGTACTCATCCATGTGTGTGCGCAAGAGAAGCAGATTAAACCAAATGAGCCTTTGAAGAACGCTTTTAGTTTGTTCAGATTATTACTGTCTTATTGTTCTGCCTGCTGAAATGTCTTTATTTTGTCGTGTGTTCCTGTATCAGGAGTCCTCCTCTGATGGATATCACTTTACATATGTTGAACGGGTATCTTCTTGCTTCCAAAGCTTACCTCAATTCTCACCTAAAAGAAACAGCGGAGCAGGACATTAGACCATCCCAAAACAACACAATGGGTCCAGAGGCCCCAGAAGTTACAAGGGAAGAATTAAAAAATGCGTTGCTTGCCGCTCAGGTAAGGGGGAAGAAATGGGTATTAAATGATGTCAGGTGAAGTGTTGGGGTTTTTTTTAACGTTCTACAGGGTTTGTGATTCTTGAACTGAGTTGGTTTTATTCCATATGAAAAAATCTATAGCTAGAAATTCCAGCCACCTGACAGTCTTCCATTTCTTAAATTGTCGTTACTTTGTATTGGATTTCTTTGATTTCATTGGAGTCCTTTATGCGTGTTCTGTTGCCTTTTTCCTCACAGGACAGTGCTGCCGTGCAGATTCTTCTAGAGATCTGCTTACCTACAGAAGACGAGAAAGCCCAGAGCAGTAACCCCCACAGTTTGCTGAAGAGTGTTTGTGGTGCCGCGGGCCCCAAGAGCCCCGAGCCAGAAGAAGAAGATAGTTTGCTGTGTAACCTTCGCGAGGTCCAGTGTCTGATCTGCTGTCTCCTGCATCAGATGTACATCGCTGATCCCAACATAGTCAAACTAGTTCATTTCCAGGTCTGCCTTGCGCTATTTTAGTTCTTTCGTGGTTTTTTCTAGTTAAGAAGGAGCCAAATGACGTGGTGGAAGGCAGCTGAGTGCTGTCGCTGTGTTCCTCAGGAGTTGTAATGGCCCACTTTTCTGCTGCCTGTCTCGCCAAATTTGTAGCATCTGCATTTCCTCCATATTTTCGTGCTTAGACTCTGTTGTAGCTGAGAAGGGAGCACCTAAACTACGCCTGTTCCTTATCGTTAAACACGTGCTTCGTTTGTTCCTCTGCCCTTTTTTGTACCAAAATAGTTTGTCCATTCTAGGCCAAGAAGAACTGGCCTCATCTTCTTATAATTACTTGTTCCACATCTTTTGCGGGTTACTTTTATTTCTGGCCATGTTTTTAAATTAGTATACCCATTATTCAAAGCTGTAATTTGGCTTCAAATGTCAACATCTCCTTTTCTTTTTGTTAGGGCACAGTTTATCTCTTTAGGGTGGCAGGAGAAAGGTTGTCCCTGCTGAAGCAGTTGCATGCCTTCAAAAAAAGAAGAGGGGAAAGATTAGCAAGTTTTTTAACATAAGTGTGGTTTTAGTGTGTGTTAAATTGCTCGTTGCCAGATGGCAGTCTCTTTAAAAGGAGTTAATTTGCCTCGACCTGGAACTGATTAAGTGAGTAAAAAAGTTGTGCTGCAGGTTTGGAACACAGGGAAAAGGGAAGGGTGAGTGCAGCCTGGTGTGGGCTGGGGAGTGGATGTGCCATTAACACCCTCAGCACTGAGGATAACGAACTGGTTCAGCCCCTGGGTTTGTCACCCAGCCTGCCTCATGTTGCCTTGGGATACAGCCCTGTTGCTTATAATTGTGACCAAAAGAGATTTACAAGTACATTAATTTAGAAAAAAAGCGTTAACGCAGATCTAATTTAATATCTTAATTGAAGGAGGATTTTTAAAACAGCTTTGATACATTAATCACCCAGGGTTACCCATGTGAACTGCTGGCACTGACGGTGGCGGGGATCCCATCCATGCACATCTGTCTGGATTTCATACCCGAGCTCATTGCCCAGCCTGAACTGGAAAAACAGGTACTGTCCAGTCAGAGGGTTTGGAAGCACTGGCAGTAGTTAAACCTGAGGAAGTATCGGTTAAGGGGAGAAGATAAATAGATCACTAAAAAAAGTCCTGTCCTAACTTGCCTGGGATATTAAGGTAATATCTGCAGCACTTTTACCTTAAATTAAAGGCCTGGCCTTTAAATCCTCTTCAGTTGAGGATTGTGACAACTCTAACGTGTCTCTCTACACTTGTTCAGGAAATACTCGTGAATTTTGATATTACCTTCAAGAACACGAATAAAAGCACTTTTCATTAATGACTTTCGTTCATTCTTTATATTGAGTATAAACCAGTGGGGAAGAGTTTTGCCTACTTAGTTTTTATCTGATACTTCATAGCTACAGTAACTTGTATGGAAGTTCACATTTGGAAGACCTTTTTTGCAAAGGTGTTGTGTAGAACAGATGGAGCAGCCTTGAGATGAAAATTTTATTCATCCTCATGAGAAGTTTGACTACCAAGGCTTTTTCCAGGCTATATCGCTACTGATTCTTGTAAATTGTGCATTACTTTATTGCTTATCGTTAATGTCTGTGTGGGAGATTCTGAAACACTAATGCCGGTACTTTGATTAATGTTAAATATATGTGGGTTGTTTTTCTTGATGTCAGCAGAAAAAGTTCACAATAGCTATTAAGGCTTTTCCTCGTTGGTCAAATGGAGAATATTTACTAACTAAGTTATATGAAGAGCTTTGGATAGAAAGTACAAAGCAATCTGTAACTTTGTTCCTTATTTCTCTTTTGCCTTTCACCTGCTGAACAGATATTTGCCATCCAGTTACTTTCATTTCTGTGTATCCAGTATGCGCTGCCCAAATCTCTGAGCGTGGCTCGTTTAGCGATCAATGTGATGGGAACCCTGCTCACAGGTGAGCACCTCCGCAACCCCTAAATACATGAGTGTGTAAATTAGAATGATTTGTCTAGGTTGAATGCAGCTTTGTCTGAATGCCGCTGTGTTAATTATGAGTGTAAAAGTAACAATTCTTGACTGGATTTTTGTAGTAATTCCTTTTTACTTATTTCCTTTTCCTTGCTAGTTTTAACCCAGTCGAAGCGCTACGCTTTTTTTATGCCAACCCTGCCTTGTTTGGTGTCCTTCTGCCAAGCCTTTCCTCCTCTCTATGAGGATATTATGTCTCTGCTGATACAAATAGGACAAGTTTGTGCCTCTGATGTTGCTACACAGACAAGAGACTTCGACCCAATTATTACACGTAAGTGAAGTATTCAAAAGTAATGTCATGGTCTCGGGGAGAAAATGATATTAATGTTTCAAAAGTTTGAGTGCAGTTGGAATGCAGTATGAAATTTACATAGGCGAATGAAAAAGGAATGTTGTAGTGTCTCTAGAAATAATCTCCAGAGTTAAACCTGGTACATGAAACAGGGATGGTGCAAATTTGGAATTTCATGACATAGATGTTTGTGTCATGGCTGTAATACAACAATTTTTAAAATGTATTTATTTATTTAGGTGTAATTCCTTCTTCTACTTAATTTACTAGGTCTCCAGCAACTCAAGGAGAAACCACATGAACTGTCAGGACTCTGTAACGATTCATTTAACAAAAGTTATTCAAGGGATGTCGCATGTTTGGACCCTGATGTTCGGTTATGCCAATGTGTTGAAAATACCATCATTGAAATAATTAACATGAGCGTAAGTGGAGTTTAGGAAGAACATACAATTGTACTGTAGCTTGTCCCACGGTCTGTGGTGCCTAAAATTTGGAGAAAGCTGCGAAAGTGAATTGAGGAACTGGAGCACAAGAGGTCTATGTTTTTCGTTCATTCAATTCAGTTATGTCTGAAAAGAAAAAAGTTATTTAAAGAGGCTTATGTTGATTCCAGTGAAAACTTCTGAGTCTGGTTATCAGGGGTTGGTAGATAATTTACGGTGTAACTGAGCATGATTTTCAGGCTTGCTCAGTTTCTGAAGTGATACGGCAACACACTTGAAAGGGTTTTATAACACCCTGAAAGTAGTGGATACTTAATTAAGCAAACAGCAAAATGATAGGTCGGAAGAATTTAATATTCACGTGCTTTTCTGAAGTTAAATGAACGCTTGTTCCGGAGCCTTGCAGAGCAAGATGGAATAAAATATTCCAAGGAAGACTTGAAAAATGGTGTAAGTAACTTGCACCATGACACACAGCCAGCCTTCATGAAAAATATGAAACCGGTCTAAAAGTTTATTAAAGAAAGTACTGCTACCAAAATGAGCTGTATATATGTGACTTTTTTAAAGAATATATATTTTTCGTGCAGCTCAGGTCGTTTAGTTTGAAAGGAATGAGAAAGACTTCAAGAAGTAAGTGCGTAGGTATCTTAAGATATCACTAAGATAAGATTAAAAAAAGAAATCAGTGTTGAGAGTGACTGTGACAGAAGCTGAATTTCCCCGTAATGAAATGGACGATGGATTTCAGCCGTACCGAAGTGGTTACATGCAGCTCGGAGGACAGGAAGGCTGAATCATTTGTGCTTCGTGCCTGAAGCTGGTGGTTCTTCCATATACAAAAGCTGCAGGATTGAGCCTCGACGGATGTGTTTTGTAGTATTGCTGAAGGGGATGGATGATGCAATATTTGGGAGTTTCTTGAGGGTTGCATAAGCTCTTCTGGGGGGCAGGACGTGCTTTTGTGACAGAAAAAGTTTGGCCGTTGTGCCAGAATTTGGTGTAGTACTTCAACATACATGAACTGCTAAACTTGTCAATCCAGCACTGGCTCTTTCCTTAAATGACAGCATCCAGAGTCCTTAAATTGGTAAAATTTTTTGTCAATTAAGACCAATTTTTATTCTAGAAATAACAGTCTGATTCTTTCGTGTGACCTTGAGGAAGTTTTGTGTAGTTTGGCTTCTGCTCCTGCTGGGCAGCAATGGGGGAAGCCTGGCAAACACTTGGGTTTGAACTCCAGGATTTACCAGCACTGTAACCATCTGATAACAAGTATAATTTTTGTCATCTTGATGTAAAGTATGTAAATAATCCAAATGTATGTATTTTTTTTTCTTTCTCTTCTGAGTGTAATTTTATATGCTGTAGTGGTATTTAAATAAAAGTATAGTGTATGATTTGGATCAAGTCTTAGATATTAGTACTTTTACATTTCAAAGGGAATTGCCTGCATTGATTATGTGTGTTGAAGCTTCTCCCTGCGCCTGTCGTGTGCGGCAATATTTAAAAGCCCCTGACTTTACTAAATTACTCTTTTTTTAGTTTCCAGGACAGTGCTTTCTGTGCACTATGCTTAAAACAAGATAAATAACAACAACAAAAAGTATCAAAGTGTTTTGCAATAGGTTTCACACACTGTAAACGCCTGGTTGCCTAGCAACGAATCCAACGGGAAGCCAGCAACGCCTTCCGTGATTGGTTCTCGTAGCGCAGCAGTGGAAGGCGGGAGCGGCTCAGTCTGCGATTTGTTGATTGGTGGTTCAGGACCCTTTCCTGTCAGCTGATTGGCGCCGGGAGGGAGGCGGGAAGGACGGACGCTGAAGAGGCCGCTGTGGCCTGAGGTGAGCGGCCGTGTCGCCGCTTCTCGCCTCCCGCGGGGCGGAGCGCGGCCGTGAGGGGACCGGGCTCCCGCGGGGGGCGTGGGAAGGGAGGACAGTGGCTTTGGGAGGGGGACACAAACCTCTTAGAGAAGAGAAAGGAAACGCCCAGGTGCTTCTGTGTAGGCTGAGGCGACACGGCCGAGTGAATGACAGCAGCTGCCCTGGGCCGCTGCGAGGCGGAGAGTTCAACCCAGGGCTGGAGCTCCAGCAGGGCCAAGGGGGCGCGGGGGGCGCGCAGAGGAGCGAAGCGGGACGGAGGGTCCAGCCGGCCCTCCGGTGTCCCGGGTGGTTCCGCTCCCCTCGGCTGTGCGGTTGGATCCTTCCGACCGCCCCTCCCAGGCCTTGCTTTTCCTCGGGCGAAGCGCAATTCGAAGTGCTCGTTTCAGCGAACACTGTGTCGGGAAAAGCCTTTTATTGGGGTGCGGTTGCGTTTCTGGAAGGAGGGGCAGGGTGTAAACTCACGTCAGCGATCTCTTTTCGCCAGGATTTTTTTTTTTTCCTGTTGAGAAAGCTGATGATGAAGCTGAATCGTGCCATGCGTTGGTGGTTTTGTGATGTATATGTTTACTCATTAAAAGTCAGATGAGGACGCAGGTTAGTGAGTTAATTTATCACAGGGAATCTGCTGATTTAAAATTGCGCTATTATTTCCAAGATGCTGAAGACCTGTAAGAAAAAAAATCTGTGTCATTTAATCCATCTATGTCTCTTCAGTATTTTTAATTCAGTAAGTTCAATATTTTAGCATGATAGGGAAACTTTCTTTTATTCACCAGACTGGGAGAAATGCGAGATAATACGCACAGAGTAGTGAAGTGAGTGACACCTCATTTTCCCCTGAATAATTGCTCTGTTACTGGCGGACTTTAAAACACCTCATTTCTAAAGTCAGGGTCCTGTTTTATTTTTTGATTGCACAAGCTACTGTTGTCAGCTGCGTCTTTGTCCTTTGCAATGTACTCGAGTTCAAACTAATGGACCTGGAAAATTGAAGAACTGATGATTTTTAGTTATTAAATATTCAAAATTTCTTCTTCCTCAAGGATTAGCATTCTTTTCCCGACACAATTCAGTCTGAGAAACAGAATCTGAAATGATGTGCACAGTTCATTCATACTTTTATTTCAATTGCTTAAATTGCTGATGTTACTCGTCAGATGGTGGCAACTTGCTCATGTTTGTAACGAGGGTCGGGGCTGAACGGATGGTGTGTAGTATGAACTCCTATATGTCATTGCTGGTAGCATCCTGAACCGCTCAGCCCCCTTATCAGGTTAACAGCTTCTACTTGTTTTTGTTGGTGCCATATGTTGTTTCAGGCTTTTCCTGGTTGTTCATGTTGACTTGTTTATTCTGGTTTTTGTTGCAGTTCTAAACCTGAAGTAAACGGGAGGAAAAAGTGGCAATGTCTTCTGATGTGTCAGAATATACTATCGGGGGAGTCAAGATTATATTCCCTTGCAAGGCATATCCTTCACAGCTTGCTATGATGAATGCTGTAAGTCAAATTTATGTTAAGTTGCTAAGTGAATGGACTATGTTTTCAGAGCCTCCAATATTTTGAGAATGTCCGTTGTAACATAATTTACTGTTCTCTGCACTGTACGAGGATACCTGGCCCATGATTAGGGAATGCTGAAGTACGTTTCGGATTTGTGAACACTTATGCTAAGACACAAGTTATGTGTTATATGACATATATGACTATTTATCTAGACATACCGTAATAGAAATTTTATGTAATTTTGCATGTATATAAGGAGGGAACGATTTAGTAAAACATCTGCGTTTTAAACAGGATGTAATATTTCAATATCTTCTCACTTTTTGGAGAGATTTTACAAATGAATTATTACATTTTACATTTAAATATTTTTAAACAGTTTTAACCATTTTTCAAACACGTTTTCTCTGTGGGACAAATGGTTTGTCTGGCAGATGTTTTCAATGTTCTGGTTCTGTAAGACTAGAGGAAGAAAGATATTGCCGTTACTATAGCAGGCAAGTATCTCTCAGCCCCTGCATGTGAGAGAAATACAGCTGAGGTATGTTGACCTTCTGTTATTATTAAAGGTGATTCTGGTTTTGTTCTCATTATTCTCCTTAAAGATTGTTAAGGGCTTAAATAACAGGCAGCACTGTTTGTTGGAGAGCCCTACGGGAAGCGGCAAAAGCTTGGCGTTGCTTTGTTCTGCGTTATCATGGCAGCACTCTCTGTATGGTAAGTTGTGTTGGTGTCTGTTCCCTCGGTTTTTATTACCAAAATATATTATAATGAATTGTTGTTGTTTATCAGCCCTTAAACATTTGGTTTCAGGAATAAAACCAGGGCTTTGTCCACCATTATACGTATTGCCTTATTGGCAACATAAAACAGTAATGCCCAGTAATTCTAAGCTAGATTTAGATATCTGTTATCTTAAGGGAATTATATGGCTGTTGGAACTTTGAATGAAAATACTTGTGGCTTGTAGTTATGCAGATTGAATTGAAAAAGAGGGGTATTTTCCAGTTCTGCAAGTTGTTACAGTTCTTTGCGCTGCAGTTCTTCAAAGGGTGATGATAACTTGTGCAGAATTTGTGGTACCTAAACAAAAGCTTTCATCTTAACTGGTTTGGAAGTCTAGCTCTCATGTAGTCTTGAGCGTTTTTAATGGAAAATAAATGATGGTGTCCTTTATGTTTAGAGAAATCCGTGCTCACATCGTCATGTGAAAAGGAAGAGAGAAAGCCAGAGAGCTCCCCACCCTGTCGCTGTGCGTGTCATTCCCAGTCAAAGAGCAACGAGGCCACGACGAGTGCAAATCCTGGTGCTTCTTGTTCTTGTAGTAATTATGAAACAGGCAGTTCTGTAAAACCTGGAAGCCCACTACCAAATACAGGTAACTTCACACACAGGCAGCTAAAAATCTGTTCTGGAAGTAAAATGCGTAGCCAGTTATGGTGGGGTTTTTTTGCTTTCAAGTCAGGGACGTTTTTTACCATCATAATAGCAGAGTACTACATGATCCGCCCTGCATGGAAATCTGTGTGGAAATGGTGGTTAATGCACCTAGAAATGTCTGATAGTATTTCCTACATGATCTGTATGTAGTGAATTCTATTTTTGAAGTGTTGCCCTTATTTAAGGCATTCCTAGTAGTGGATGTACCTTTTAATTTTATTTTATTTTTAACCACAGGATGTAAAGAAAATGAAACGCTAGCTTCGAAATTGTCTGCCAAAAAAAGGTTATCTGTATGTAACAATGAGAATGATGATTTTCAAGTAGACAGGAAAAGGATTCGCCCTTTAGAAACTGAGCAGCAGGTGAGCAAAGTTTATTGGCAGTAAAATAATGCAGGCGCAGCTCAACAAAGCTGTCAAATACCAATCAACGTTTCAGAGAAGGGCACAGAGAACAGTTGAGTCGTGTCACAGTCGTCGTTTAGATTGACAGCTTTTTGTTCGTTTTTATTACTTGTTACAAAGGAGTCCATTGTTGAACTAAATTGTTTGTAATATCATGTCCTAAATTATATCTTGCATATTTAAACACCCAATATCTGCAAAATATATTTATTCCCAGTTGATCTGTAATATTAAGTCAAAGATTCTACAGTTGGAAGTGCCCTTGCAAAGAATACTGTGAATGTATTAGAGTTCTGGTTTATATCCTGTCAAATGTATTTATGGCCCAGTATGTGGAGTGCAATATTGCTGCCACGTTTTCATCTGTGCCGATACTGCTGTCACATGGCTTAAGACTTGTATTAGGATGTGCACTGTAAATAGTTTTTATGTTGTGTTAGAGTATTGCTTGGATAGTTACTTTTGTTTAAGTTTTTAGAGCAACGTGGCTTGATTTTTCTCTTGTTTTAGTTATGGATGTTTTCTGATTATTTCTATATAGCATTATAATTTCTATCAGTTTTGTAACACTGGGAAATTAAAGAAGAAGGAACTCAGCAACAATTACAGATTGTTGTTGTTTTTACTGAAATTTGTGATTAAAACTTCATAGCTTTTCCCAAATGGCATTTGTGTGGCTTAGATTGGGTCAAACTGTTAGTGAATTATTAGCAATGCACTGTGTTACTGAAACAGACTCAGTGGAAAAGAGTTGAAACAAAATCACAGTGTGAGCACGTACTTCTGGCCAGTGCATTTGAACACGGTACTTTTTTCCCCAGCAGGTTAGAAAACGTCCTTGTTTCGCAAAAGGAGTCCAGATGGTTGATGCTTTGGAAGTCTATCAACAGAAAAAAAATGGAGAGCTGGTTGTGCACTCTGAAAAAAGTGTGAAAACCACTACTGCTCCCACATCAGTAAGTAATACAGTAAAATCTTTCACATCAGGACTGTTAGTTCAAGAGCAATTTAAAAAAATATTTTATTGTAAAAAGATGATGCATGTATGCACCTTCTTTATACAGTTTCAGAAAACACAGTACCTCTGGCTGCATTACAGCCTAATGTAAATGTTCCCGAGTATGGAAGTTGCTTTGAAGTAATATATTGTCACTGTCAGTAGCGAGAACTGCAGTGGCTTTTACTCCTGATGATAATTAGCTTCTATTTTAATCAGTATGTGTTTTAACTTCAAGAGCGTTTTTCCTTTATACTATCCCTTTGTAAACACGGAAGAAGCCAAAAGCTTTGGTATTAGTTTAAGACACTGGGAGCTAAAACTTTTCATGTCAAAACTGAATCTGCATTCTAGGTCATTTAATGCGAAGTAATTTTTATTAGTTTTGGAAAGCTCTGTAGATTTTTGAGTAGAATTTGAAATGCTTTGTGCCACTGAACTTCAATTGGTCATTTGAAATACAAAGGCCAGCAGAGTGTGCTGTTGATTTTCAAATAAAAAGACCTTTCTTCCTTCTTTGATTGTCAGATTTGCTTTGGTACTTTAATGTGGGTGTCTGAACAACTTGATTTGCAACTTCTCGAAACTTCATGCAGTGAAGAAAACTGATTTGATTTAACAATCAACTGATTGTTAAATAATAAAATAGTGAATCATAGTCTGATTTTCTAAGAAAACTCTTCAGTTTTGTAACGGTAGTTGAGCTGTACGTGAGTGTTTTGATGTGCTATCCTTGGGTTCAAAGTGTCAATGCTATACTGTTTGCCAGTTTACTGTTTACCTTTAGAAAGAAGGAACCTAAGAAGGAATACAAGTGTTTATTTCTGTTAAAATTTCTTTTTAAGAATGAAAGAACAAGGTAGTATTTTCCTGTGATTACCTTTTACTTCAGCAGACTGAGATCTTGTCTGGTATCAAGGAGGAGTTGCAGAAAGCAAGGTCTTATTTATTGTTGGTAGTTCTGTGGCTTAACTACATGAAGTTTAAGACATGGGGAGCTATCACAGCATAGTCTGTTAGGTATAAAAATGCTTTTCTAGTGTAGCTTATGAAATAAAGTCAGCTGGGGTTGTGCTCAACACTCTTATCATAGCGGGACTCTATATTTAGGATGATACAATAATGCAATAAAAATGTTTTCTTAACCAGTGAGATAACCTTGCCTTTGTATAACTTGTGTTTTACTGTAGGCAACCCTGTGCTTAAAGCAAATTTAGTTTCTTGTCAAGTCTTTTTTTATAGCCCAACAGATAGGGAATGGGTTGGCTGTTGTAAGAGCACAAGAGGTGCTGCCCAGCGTTGCTGCATCAGAGCAAGACCCGTGGGGAGGATCTGCTGCCCTGTCTGCTCAGAGCTGCTTTCAGCCCAGAGCCTGGGGATCCATTTCTGTCCCTCTGCTGTTAATTCTTGCAAGAGAGGGCAGTTCTAGTGTGAGTTTAGAAGAGAAATTATACCCTCCTGGTACTCTCTTGATTCCTTCTGTCAAAGCATACGGTCTGAGAAACTGGGGCTGCTGGGTTAAGGAATCCCCATTTATACGAGTTAAAAAAAGTAAACAGTAAATGGAGAGTAGTGTAACAAACACTTGGGGTATCAAAAAACAACTGTGAAAAGAATCTGTCTTAATGTGCTAGCCCATTGCAGTTTAACATATTGCTTACAACCTTCACAATGGAGTTTGAGTGACTTCTGTTACACATTCCAGGAGACTGGCAGCCTGTTACAATCAGGGTCTGGACTCCAGAATAGGCTAATTTACCACGATGGGATGAAGAAAGTTGTGGATTTGTATTACACGCTCTCACCTGACACCGTATCTGATCCTTTTCCCGCTGATTGACATTTTGAATGAGCTCTTTGAAGCAAGTTCCAGCTTAATTAAAACGTTTGCTTGGTTAGCAGTGATCTGTGAAAGCCTATGATAAATATTGAACCGGGTTCACCTGCTGGTGACTGGGAGAGGATAAACAGCTGCTTTGTGTACTTTAATCAAGAGGCTGCAGCAGCAGCAGAATACGGTGCTTTTTGAGGGCTCATAAAGGAATAGTTGAAAAGCTCTGGTAATGTCACTGCTGATATCTCACAAGATTTGCTTGTGCGATATTTCACACAAGAGGTATTCACCGTTGTATCATTTAGGTGGCTTTGTAACCGGGAAATGTAGATGAAGATATGAAGAACTCTTATCTCTTTGTGTTTCAAAGATCATAGCCTCGGTGTTTGTTTAGCTCTGGTTTACAGGTAGGACAGGTTGGTGGACTTGATTATTCTTCTTTAAATCAGACTTTCACGTTTTTGCCGTATAAATATTGATGTGATAGGCTGTTTTATCTACCCTCTGACAGAAGTAAAAACAAGCTGGATTAGCCTAAGGTCCATATAGTCCGGTGTCTGATCTCTAACAGCATCTGTTACTGGGTGCTCCTGATTAAACACTGCAGAAAGTAGAAAAGTATCTTTTTTTTTTCCCTGCTCCCAAATGATAATCTCTATCCCAGATTCAAACAGCTGAAAACAGACTAGTTCTGAAGCTAGAGGATGTTACAAAATAGTTCTACATTATCTTAATTATTTCTGCTCAGCCTCCTCCGGTCCCTTAACAAACTCCATACTGGAGTTACCACTTTGCTTGTGCTGTAGTAATGGGAGATTAACAGCACATTAGATTTTGCTGTGTGATCTTGAGAGTAAATTCTTTTTATAGAAATATACAATTAGAGTAGTTTGGCTTTGATAAAATTTTAAGTTGGCCAAGTGATTTTTTTAAAGGAGAACAAAGAATTCAAGTGCAAATTGACACAGTTGAATAATGTGCGAATAACATGAAGAACTCAACTTTTAAACTGTTTTAACCATTTTCTTAAAATTTTCCTTCATTCTAAAGGACTTTCTAAAGAGGTTTTATTTACAAATGTATTTTGGGCTAATGGTGTCTGTGGTTTTTAGAAATGTTACAACTACTGCAGGCAGTTTTCTACTCTTATTAGTTACTATAAAATCAGTCTGAGTTTATAGCTTTTTCAATGTTGATTTATTTTTTTTTAAACTCTTTTCAAAGTGAAAACATTTTAACAGTGAAATACTTGCTAAAGTGCTTCTTAAAGTCAGTATTATACCAATTTCAAACCTTTTAAGAAGAACTTTTAAGGCCACCTGTTGAATACTTTATAATTTATAAGCCTTACACATAAGAAGTCTTTTAAATATTTCCATTAAAAAGACCCATCATAGAACAGCCTTCTGTTTATGTGTATATTTATTTGAACTGCACTTTTGCAAAATAGCTGCCTGATTGGTCCTAATATTTTTCTATTACTTTTATTTGGCAAACAAAATACGAGGCTTAGCATTAGCAGTGAAGTCTTACTGGTATGGCACCATCTTGTAATTCTGGGTATTATTTTACCTCTGAAAACACAATCTGACTTAAAATTAAAAGATAAAAATGTTCTTAAAGGCCCTACACAGTAACTGCTTCAGTTATATTAATTGTTAGCGTGGTAACGTGGTTTTCATTATTTCAAATAGCGAAATAGTCTATAGACGATGGAAATATCAAGGTGCAATTTGCATTGCAGTGTTCTGTGTGAGTACAAACCCAGCATTGCCACATATGTAACATATACCATATGTCAGCTGTTTCCTGCTTCGCCCTTGACAAGAGCCCCATTCATAACTCTTCTTTTTATCCTTTCAGTGAATAAGTAATGATTCAATAGAGCAGGCAGGATATTTGGAACTGGCTATTTAATGTGGCAGCACACCGTAATGAAATCTGCTGGTACTGGCAACTTGAGAGGGGAATGTAACAATTCCAGCATGGGTGTAACTTCATCTGCTTGGAGGGCCTGTTTATTTGGCACATCAGTGAACCTTTTATCCCCGTGAGTGACAGCTCCAGCAGGGTTACGTTTGCAGCCGTTCCAGCACGTATTGTAATATTTAATGGCGGACAAGGCTGAGTAGAACTGAGGGTAACACGAACTTGCTTTTCCTCGGGGCGGAGGCTACAAGACAGCTTGATCCCCAGAATCATGGTGTAACACACGGCATGACTTAGCGTTTGTTTATCATGGATAATCTTACTGATTACAATTAAAAGGGGAGGGAGAAGTATTTGAGTGGGCGACTACATGTTATTACTTGCACTGTCACCTGAAAACGAAATACAAACTCCCTTACACTAGAAGAATTCATTATTTTTTGTGGGAGGTATGTGTGGACATGGTTACTTGTGAGTTATTTTGTTTTCTGTGTGTGTGTTTTCACACTAATTATTACAATTTCACGACAGTTGTTCCAGTATTTTGTATTATGAAAGATGTTGCTTCTCAAGAAGAAAAAAAATGGCTTTTAAAAAATACTTTACAGTATTAGATTCTGTTTAGAATTATTCCCTAGTTTGTCTTTTATTTTCATGGTTACTAGGTGGCCCATGATACAATGGCATGGCAAACATTTTTCTAATGGAGAGTATATGATGGAGTCTGTTTTATCTGCAATCAGATTTCCTTAAACTGTCCAGATTTCTTCTGCTTACTTTAAGGAAAAATTTACTCTTATTTTAATTTGAGAGTGATCTCAAGGTTTCTTCATTTAAGTTGCTGGACGCTTCTTGGTCTATAACAGGAGTGTCCTTATGCTGAAGCTTAAATGCGAGACGTTTATTTGCATTATTCACATGTGTAAATACTCCATTGGAATAATAATTCTTTCTACGATTGAGTTATGATAAAGTTGTATCTAGTGATTGCTGGAAGTTATTTAAGATTTTCAGGCACGAGGACATGGTGTGTATGCTTTTGCATTTTTAAACTTTTTGTAGTTTGATAGGCCAGCCTGGTGATTTAACAGGCTGTCTTGAACTATCCTAGAGGGCATTTTCTAAATAGACCGTAAGCAGATTTAGCACGTTCATCTTACCATGGGATTTTGTTAATCTTTTTTTTGTTTTGGATTGCAGTCTTCTGGTTCTTGCACTGAATGTTCCTGTTCTTCTGGAAAAGAAACTGATAAAGATACTAGTAACACAAAGAAGAAAGAAAATGGAGATCAGTCATTCATTCCTAAAATATTTTTTGGAACACGCACACACAAGCAAATATCTCAGATTACTAGAGAGTTGAAGAGAACAGCGTATTCCAGTGTCCCCATGACAATTCTTTCTAGCCGGGATTACACCTGTATTCATCCGGTGGTATCTAATAGTGGTAGTAACAGGAATGAAATGTGTGTGGAATTGCTGGAAGGAAAACATGTGAGTAATTTTGTTTCAGAAAAGGCGCATTCATTTAGACATATTAAAGTGAAGGGTAGTTGAACAGTTGGAATGACTAACATTTTTGATTTCTTTATACTATGTTGGTTAAATGCCTCTGGTAATTTGGTTTAAATTAAATATTAATTGGTAGAAAATGTTGATACATGGTATAAATTCTGAAAAAATATATGATGATAAGAATACTATTATATTTATGAATGCTTCGTTAATGTTCCTACTAAGACTTAAATTGTCTTTGGCTGTCTTTTTGGGAGAAGAAAGAAGTGTCCTTTATCCATGTACCTTTTAGGAACATGGATTTGCCTGTTTTCCTTCTGACGTTATGTGGTTTTCATGATTGTCTGACATAAAAAGTAGCTGTTAGAAATGCTCCCAGGAAATGAAGTCAAATGCATGTAACAACTTGGACAATTTAGGTTTGCTTGTCTTTCGCTATTTTTTGTAAGCACTAACTACCTGCGTGCATTTGCTTTTAGGGCAAGTCCTGTCTTTACTACCACGGTGTCCATAAAGTCAGCGAGCACCATGCCCTGCAGTCCGCACGCAGCACGGCCCAGGCTTGGGACATTGAAGATCTCGTGCGCCTGGGAAAGAAGCTTCGTGCTTGTCCATATTTTGCAGCCAGAGAACTTATGGTGGGCGCAGACATTGTATTTTGTCCTTATAATTATCTCCTAGACCCACAGATACGGGAGAGTGTAAGTATACTTGTGAGAAGATTACAATAACTGAAGTTAAAGGGAAGTTAGAAACATAACGTACAGTGGCTACAGTCCACTGAAATCCAATCTATATCCAAAATATTATCTGCAAAATAACTCCTGGGTTAAAGATTTTTTTTTTTCTTTTTCTCTCTTCTCAAGCTCTCCCGACCCCCAAAATGAGTATTTCTGTAATTCAGGTAGTGCTTCCACTGGTCTCATACTCTAGCAGATCAGTCACATGTGTTTTTTTTCAATCAGTGGAAATGAAACCCTTGCAAACATCACAATTGTTTGGTTTATGGAGAGTATAGTAGGTTCAGATTATATTCATTCAGGCTGAGATAAGGCTTTTTTTCTTTTTCCCCAAAGCCCCTGATTATTTTCTAGCTTATAGAAATTGGATCAAAAATCTGTTGCTTACACTGTGATGCAAACTGCACACTTTTTAACAGGATCCTGCTAGTTGCTTTTTCTTGCTACTGTCTTTCACTTTGTTTTACTTGGATAATAATTTTCTTTTTTAGATGGATATTAACCTGAAAGGCCACGTAGTCATTTTAGACGAAGCCCATAATATTGAGGACTCTGCTCGGGAGTCAGTGAGCTACAGCGTTACAGAAAATCAACTGAGAGCTGCTCGAGAAGAGCTCGATTTCATGGTCAATAACAACATCAGGCAGAAGGACCATGAGCCCCTCCGGGCTGTTTGCTGCTCTTTGACAAAGTAAGGCAACTCTTTATAATTCCATTTTATCAACTCGGATTTTTTTAAATGACATCAAGATTCCTTTTGCTGATGCAATTTACTGGTTGCCACGTTGCATCAGATAAAACACAACAGCCATCTAGTTCAAATTGTGCGGTCACCGGCTTTTTGTTGAGGAATCCAGAGGGGTTTCTTTTTTGAGGAAGCTAATTCTCCTACTTTGGATACTTCAAATGTTAAATTTTAGTAAAATATGAGAGCAGCATGGCTAGAGGTTTGATTGCCTCAAGCTTTTTAACCTTATCAGAAAAGCTAAGGTTGATTGTCTTGGCAAATCTGCCAACAGCAGAAAAGCAGTTGTTGGAAAGCGCAAGACTGGGTGTAAATAGCCAGTAATCGGTAAAATGCCATTGTGTAGTGATGTGGCTTTGCCAAATGCATGGGTAATTAGAAAAATCTAATTTCAGTTATAAAGATCCTGGGCCCTCATTCCAGAAAGCACTTAAGTATGGGCTTAGTGCCACAGAGGTGCCAAAATGACCTTTTGGAGGAATTTGAAGAGATCCCAGTAGAGGGGTCCTGGTGAGCTTTTCTGACGAGGCGCAGATTTAGCGGGACAGATTTCTGTGTTCGATGGATTAAGTTGTATCGACAATGGGATTTTCTGGTTGGGAGGGAAGGAGCAAATATACTTTCTTGAATTGAAGGCATGTTTGTAACATTTGTTAAGTCTTCCTGAAAGTATTGCATATACCAATTTTCACTTCAAAAGTCATAGATATCTTTCTGGGAATCAAGCTGATTTTATTTATGCTTACTGCTTTACTCGAAAAATCAGCTAACAGGTATTTCAAGCAAATGCTTTAATGTTAGATTTATTTGGCTGGATATTATTCTAGATGTTTTTGTGTGTGTGATCTTTTAGTATTAGGAAGGTCTGTGTTAAGTTCTTATTTACATTTATAGCATGACCGCTTCAAAATTCAAAGTTGATAATGGGAATACGGAAGTTTTACATTGCCTGAAATTTTTTTCCGTTGTAAATCTGTTTCATTTCTGTCATAGTGGCCTCTGCCTTGTTTTAGTTCTAGGTCTTTCTGATGTTACATGTGAGGAAACGGGGCACAGTACAACACTGGTGAAGTTCTGCTTGTGTTAGTGATCATCATTCCTTACTAAGATAAAACAAATGACAGCCAGAGCAGTGATTGTTATGGTAGTATTTATGTGTATTTTGTTTGCATTTAACCTGGTAAAAAGAAAGGTTTTTTTAAATTATTCCATTGATCAGATTATTTGCAGGGACAGGACAGGAAATCTGGAACCGAAACAGTCACTAAGCCTTGTTGCTCTAGTTTCTGGTGATGAACTGGTTTTGCAGGTAAACGTTTTGAGCGGTTGCAGGAATGACAGCTGTCATTCTGATGCCGGCAGCCGGGTGATGGAACAGACAGCTCCGGCATTTGCCGAGCGGGGCAGCCCGCCCGCTTCGCCAGGCGCAGGGAAGGGCTTGTGGCTCTGCAGGGATGGTGGAGGACGCGTTCAGTTAGAGAAGATGTTCGCTCTGCCACAAATGAGATGATCTGCATGTTTAGGTCGTGTTTTCAGAAACTCCTATCACATTTTGCATTGTAGATAGGATTATAATTCTGCTTCATTTTCATACTGTAGCAAAGCTACAAATACCTCTATGTAGCTTAAAATATACAGTTTTTATTGCCCCACTTTCCCTCACTGTGTATAGATATTAAAAGTAGTCATTTAATGCATCAAGATTTGTTCTTAATAGGAAAGCCTGCAGTCGGCAGGGATGATAAATCAACTTCCATCAGTTAGAGTAATAATGAGTGGCCTTAAAACTACAGCAGAAATATTTCTTAAATAAACCTGATATGTCAGAAAAAGAGATTCTGTTTTAATCCTCTTTCTTTATTGTAAAGATAATATATGATGACAAAATATAGATGTATAGGGACAAGTTTTCCTCTCACTTCAATGAGCTGCATCAGGAGCGGTTCTGGAAAAGTTGGTTCAACAGTGAAAAACTGGCAGAAGGAAGAGCAGAATCGTTCTACTTGGATGTAGTAACATTGCTCATGATCATAGAAGTCTGGTGTAGTTTTTGAGGTCTGTTTTGTTTTGTACCTGCAAAATATCTCTAAATCTCCAAAGTTAATGGTGAAATTATTTCTGATTTCTCTCTTTTACAGCTGGTTACTGGAGAGCTCCGGCCAACTGGTAGAAAGAGGGTATGAAACCTCCTGTAAGGTTTGGAGTGGAAAGGAAATGCTCCCTATTTTACACCAAATGGGAATCACTGGTATTACTTTTCCCATTTTACAGGTAATGTATGCTATATAAATGAGTACTAGAGTGCATAATGTTGGTGTTTTAAAACATCTTAAAATGTACATAAGATAAATGCTAAGAGATCGTTTAATTTACTGCAATACTGAAAAGCTGTCTGAAAATGATACCTGATGAAAACCAGCAGTAATCCACTTGGGCTGCTGGAATTTGCGGAGAATCGAGGTTTTAAAGGGTCTAACTCATTGTGTACCATTATTTAACTTGAACCATTGAGTCACTAATAGTTTTGTCTGTTCTATCCATCTGCATTTTTATTGACTGTTGAAATGTATTTACAATATTTTCAAGCTTATCTCTACGTAAGCCAAATAGGTTAAAAGTGTTACTTTTCCTTTCCAATTCTGTCTTCAGTCTGACTTGATAGGTTTATCAGGTGAACTTTTCAAACTGTGCTAGTGGTTTTGTATTAGCTTTGGTTTTGAGAAGACACTTAGAATGTTGTTTCTGTGCAATTTGTTTGCCTCTTACAGAAACATCTTGCTGCTGTTCTGGAAAAAGAAGAAAAAATATCAGTGCTTGGTAGAGAGGAACTTATTGAGATACCAGTTGTGAGCCCTACCACTCAGATTGTGCTGAAAGGGTTATTCATGGTGCTTTTATTTCTTTTTAAAGATAATAGCAGGTCAGTGCAAATATATAGCCAGAGCTATGTGGTGGTTTTTAATTCAGCTGCTTTGCCAAACTGCCTCTTTCATTTGTGCGACACCTCAGTTGTGGGGTCTGGCTTCTGAGCAAAACTAACATTTCCAAAAGCTTTGGAAAATCTATTTATGTGGGAAGAATTTAAATTCTACCTTTTTTTTTTTATTTCGTTCCCAAAGGAATTAAAATATCGAAGAAATTTATTTGAAAGTTAGATGTGCAGTTTCTTGATGTGTTGCCAAGTTAAATATGCACGGGTTTTGTTTTTCTACGTAGCACTTATAATTTGTCTGTCTTGATATCTTGACTACTAATGCCAGTAGTTACTAAAAATTTCAGATTCAAACTCTGCTTTTAAATAGTGTTGTAAATTTTTGCTGTTTTTTTCTGAAAGTATAAAATTATTTTTTATACTTAAATTGTAAATGCATTGTAGCAACACTGTCTTTGCCTTGTATGATCTTAATGCTTAGAGTTTGATTGCTTAATTGTAGTGTTTATTGATATTTCTATATCCCTACATAGGTATGCAGATGACTACAGAGTTGCTCTACAGCAAACCTATGCCTGGATGAACGAAAACCAGCCTGATGTTTCAGAGACAAGTGCCTTGGTTACAAGGCCGAGGCACAAACGGAATTTGCGGCAGAAAACCATGGTCCGCATGCTTAATTTTTGGTGCTTGAATCCTGCTGTGGTAAGCAGGGTGTTGAGTAGGAGACCTGAAGTCATTTGAGTGATAACAAGTGCATAGAAGACCTTACAGTGATTGTATTGGTTGTCTGAGTTTCTTCTTTTCTTTCTCCAACGTAGGCATTTTCAGACTTAAGTGATGTTAGAACAATTGTTCTGACATCTGGGACGCTCTCTCCAATGGATTCATTTTCTTCGGAACTTGGTGTGAAGTTTTCTATTCAGTTGGAGGCAAATCACGTTATTCGGAACTCACAGGTGAACCTTTGCAGAGTCGTTGCCTCTCTGGAGGTGTAATGCTTACCATTGTAAAAGAAAGAGTGATTTGTAAATAAAAGCGGACTATTGCGTGGGTTGATGCAATTGTAAAGTAAATTTTCAAATGACAAAAGGGGCAGTTTTTAGACACGTACTCCCCTGGAAAAGTCATGCTATTTTGGTAATAGCCATCTTATATCAGTTAGTGCACTTTCTCTTCTGTTTTTAAGTACTGAAATTAATTTGTTTAGAAATATCTCAGTATTTTCTCTCACGCATAAAATTTCATTGTTTGCCACCATGTAATCCAGTTTGTATTGCATATTTAGAATTAACTTTTTACGGTGAAATACGCCAGGTTTGGGTTGGCACCGTGGGAGCGGGCCCGAACCGGCGCAAGTTGTGCGCAACGTTCCAGCACACGGAGACCTTCGAGTTCCAGGATGAGGTGGGAGCTCTCCTGCTGTCCGTCTGTCAGGCCGTCGGCCAAGGAATTCTCTGCTTTTTGCCATCCTATAAGGTAAGGAAATCTTCATTCGTATTCTTCCTTTAAAACCGCACACACTCTACTTCAAGATGTATGATATAATCTGTTGCGCTTATGTCAACGTATATAAATGTTTACAAAATAAATGTAGTAAGACATTGTGACTGGATTATATTGTAATTTCTTGCATCTTGTGTTGCCTGGCATATGAGTTTGTTTTCATGAAAAAGCACGTTCATATTTGTTTTCAACAGGTGCCTGTACCTTGATTAATGAATACCATTGATTTGATGAGCTTTACAAAAAAAAAAAGCCAGACTGATATGCAGGTTTTTTTTCTTAAATTATTTCCCCGAATGTTTTGAAATTATTCATTTAAATAATTAAAAATAAATTTAAAATCTCCTGCATGTAAGCACGCATAATGAAAGGAAACTTTACATGTAGAATTCTGCAGCAAGAATGCCTTTGCATCTTCTTGGTATTCTGTTTGAACGCACTATTCATAGTTAATTTCTTCTTTCCTTGTTTCTTGTTCCATTTCACTGCACTGGACATTCTAGTATGTTTTTCCCAGTCAGGTGGGAATTGCCCACTGGCATTGGCTGAAAGGAATCAAATTTCTCCATTTCAAACTATGTAATATCTAATTTCATTGACAACAGATATCTAATTATGGTTAATCTGTACCTCACAGTAGTTCTGCTTTCTGCTCTATTAGCTCTTATTGTTATTTATGGTAAGCTCTGAGGAACAGGAATATAAACCTGCAATATAATTCTGTAATTCATGCCCATTTTTCTTGTGAAGCTTGCAAGGGTGTGGCTTTTTTCATTTTAGACCATCATTTATGATTTTAAAATTCCCCTCAACAAACAAAACAAAAACCTCTCAAAAAATGAAACAAATGCTACCAAATTAACAAAAAGCTCAGTAAATAGAAATAAAAGCTTCAGACCATTTCTCTTATCTCTAAGGTTCCTTAACAGAGAATATTTGAAAAAATGAAATAAACCGGATTGCTTCATTTTACAAGACGTTCATGTTAGTTTTATTATTTAACAGAAAGGCTGCAAAGTGAGAGGGTTTTGTCTTCCCTGGGTGTGTGTAAAGAATCACAGTCATCTGCAATTACTGACAGTAACCATTAGGTGACCACATTAGACCAGGTAATGTACAGTCAGTGGAAAAAGCAGAATACTGCCTACAAATTTACTTAACCTAGCTCACAAAACTCTGCACTTACATGCAGAGTTAACAATCTGGAAATAAATCTTGCATTCAATTTATTTAAGAATTGAAATGGGAGCATATTTCAATTTCCACTATCATGGCCATTGTTTTGGTAAAGTATATAATGTTGAACAGTACGTGATGGTTGGTCTTACGTATACAGACCTGACAAATATTTATGAAGGTTTTTATGAGAATAGTAATCTGAATTGAAAGTATAGAGAGACTTTGTAATGACATTTAGTAAAGCAGGAGGTTGCTGGGCAGCTCTGGGCCCCTTCCCCCTCGCTGCCCTTCTGCTTTGCTGAAAGGTCACCCGGCTCAACATGTCGGGTGGTTTTTTTCCTTTGTGGGAACACTTCCACCCTCCTAGTGAAAGTATTGATAAATAGAAATTGCAGACAATTGAAGGGTGATATTTTAAAATCACATTGCCAATATTTTTCTATGGATGCCCTTTTTCATTCGGCTTCTTTTATTCTGGGTTGGGTTGCCTTTATGTCTGAGATTAATATGTTGAAAACACAGGGTAATGTAAGCATAAGCATATTAGTACAGGGAAAACAAGGTCTTTTTATTTCACCATCATACAGAATATTGCTTACCTGCACATTTGCATTTCAAAACTGATTTTCAGAGATTTTCATGGGGGAGTTGGTAAGTCTGTTTAAAGACCTGCAACTTTTAAAGAAATAGTTCAAGGCTATCAAGATCTGATTAATATACACGGTCGTGTACCTCACTAAATTAACTGTTATGAGTTAAGCAGATTTTTTGAGGGCTCGACTTGTTTTGCAAATTGCTAATTATTTGCTTTGTAAACAAAGTTAACTTTCTTTTTCTGCAAAGCCCATTATCCACTTAATTCAGGTAGTAAAGTGTATGTTGCTTTCCTTGTTTGTATATAAGGAGAGTGCTAGAGACAGAAGTTGCATCACTGCACGTCCATTCACTTCAGGTCATCTTGAATCTCATAGACTAGTTTCACTTTAATAGAATGCAGGTGTATATTATTTTTGTTGTAAGAAGGGTAAATGACCATTTTTTGGCCTCAGTCTATGGGAATAAGAAGAACGGAAGGTGTCGCACCTGCCTCAGGAAGCAGAACTTGCAAACTCTGCCTCACACAGGTTGTGATGATGCTGATACATGTTTATGAGCAATATTTATTTCTCGGTATTTTGTCTGGAATTTCAGGTTGCTTTGTATATGTTAAAGTAATCTGCCAATACTTGCTGAAAATGATGACCTGTATTCATGTCAGGGCTGGAGAAACAAACTCTGGCAGAAATTTAATGATTTATTTCGGATTTCTGAAGTGTGGATGCAAAGGTATCTCAGACTCACCTGGAAGAGATACCAACCTGCTATAAAGTTTCCAAAGTGCAAATAAATAGAGGGCAAGTAAAATTTCTAAATGTCACCACAATAACCTAATAATAAAATGAGAAGAGTGGGTGCTGCTCATAGAACATCTGAGATGAACGTTCTAAATGTCAGCAGAGCACGTTAGAGCAGGAGTTTGCGTTTAGTGCAGTACTCCTTCCAGCGCTAATACGTGCAGAAAGCAGCCATTGAAGGTTTGCGTTTTTCTCTATTAGTGTTTCTTCAGGTAGATGTCCCCTGGGAGATTCAAGATTTCTTTGAAGAAGCTGTCCTGCTTGGGGGGGAGGTAGTAGTGGCTTGGCTATATTTTGCTCTGGAGTGCCCCTTACAACAAGATATTTATAATCTGTAGAACGTTCTTCAACTGTTCTGTGAAGAATTTAAAGTCCTCAACATTGTAAGCCTGCATCCTTTCATAATCACCAGTTTAAGAAAATACTTTGTTAGGTTGAGAAGGTACTTTCCAAAGACCTTTTTACCTAATGTATGTACTGCTCTTACAGGAAAAAATAAATTAAAAATAATTCAGCTGTTATCTTCCTCTGTGCCCCTCCATCCCCTGTTTTGTGGCTTGGTTTTCTAATCAAAGCAGCTGTAGCAGAAGGAGCTCAGTGCAGTTCTGTGGGAAAATTCTGCCACCTGGTTATCTGTGTGATTTGGAATTAGTAGGTGCGAATACGAAAAAGCAATAGTAGAGAAACTTGCCTTTATCTTAATCAGATATTTGAATGAACATACTTTCATTGAAGACTGTTTAAAATCTACGTATGGCAAATATCCTAGGTTAATAAAGCAATGGAAGAAAATACATGGGTGAGAAGACAACTGTGCATCAGATACTCATCTCCACATTGGATAGGTGTCTGTTTATGGTGTGAACAGCTGTGATGCCCTGTTTCATGAATGGGATAATTTACAATAACATACAAATTTTTATTGTCATTGTTGGAGTTCTGGCACATTGACTTTTAAAAATAAGCTTAATCTTAACATTTACTAAATTGCAAACCTTGATGATTTTTAAGGCTGCTAACGCTGGTGATACTATGCAACGAAAATGTGTTTATGTGAAAATCAGTAGCAACTCCAGCAAAAATGCTCTATAAAAGAGAATATCAGAAGGTGAAAAGATTACTCAGAAATCTAAGATGCTTTTAAACAAGATTAAGATAAGGACCATTAGGGTTCATGTCGCCGACCTGTCTGCATTAAGATATATCTTGCCTGGTGCCTGCGTCTTAGATGATTCATTCAATATGTGTCATATCAAAGTCAAGGTATCCAGCAAGGAGAAAAATGCTAATGGTTATAAATTTTAGTGCTAATCCATCATGATGAATTAACTGACCTTTCTTTAGTAGCTTTTTTACAAAATAAGCTTTGGACAATAGTGTTAATGTTGGCGTTTTGGTTTTTTGTGTGTGTGCTGTTTTGGTTTTGTTTTTTCCTATGAGGCATTGCTGGTTAATTTGTATCTGCTAATTGTTGAGCCATAACTTGGAAGTAAAATTTTTAAATAATGTAGTTACTATAAAGGCTTTGAATACCTGTTTACAACAGTGGAACTTAGGAACAGATAAGTATTCTTTACTTGAGAATCCAGGATTCATATGCTACTTTTTTCTTGTTCTCCTGTGCATTTAAGATCTAGAATTCTCCATTGATTCAGCTTAATCGTATTTCTTTTGTATCTGCTGTCTTTGAAAAAGCTTTAACTTTTGAGGTCAAACACAGAGTAAAACTGCTAGTTGCACAGTGTTGCTGTGTATTTTGCACTATACTGGATTAAATTGTTTTGTAGAGGGAACTATCTTGGGAAAATGAAGAAAAGTTCAAGAAATACAAGCCTGCAAAGATAGACAGCAAAGCAGTTACTATTTCTGTTTCATGAACCCCCTAGAAGTGGCTGAATGATCTAAATCTACATTTTAAAAATTATTTGCTATACTCTTTATGAAGCGTCTGTAAAATAGATACTTTTTTCATACTAGTTGAGTTCAGAGTTTAAGTTGGGGCGGTTTCATCCCATGTTCCTGTTCTCTTGGCCAAGCACAGAGGATGGGGTGTCAGCAGATCCCTCTGCACTGGAGCATCTCTGATGTTGGGGCTCCCGTTCCGTGGTCAAGATCAGCTGAAGCCGCAGCGAAGCTGCAGACAAGTGCCGTTCACCCTTCCGTTGACAAACCGTTCCTGGCAGTATCGCACAACGTTAGGCAAGCAGGTCTTAACGTTAATTAACTCAGAGCATGACAATAAATCTGACTTGTGCTGTTTTCAAACGGCCTGAGAATCTTCAGGTTCAAATAACTACTCAGTAGTAATTTTGAATAAACAGGAGGGACCTCGGTTTAACCTCTGACTGTTGCACGATGCAGCGAGTCTGCACTGGCTGTGAGAGCAAGTCCTTGAATATAATGCTTCTGGCCTGGACATAAATGTGCCACCCCTCTGTATGACAGCCTGAGGGGGGGATACAGTTTCAGTATTAATTCAGAATGTCTGGCTCTTCTTAGTTTAAGCCAGACCCCTTTTCTTACTGAGATTTGTATGAGGTTGGTAGAACTTTTTCTTTTTAAAGAAGTCTATGTCGGAGTGGCAGAAAATGAATTGGTCATAACTCTGAAAAAAGAACAGAATATTTTCATTTCTAAAGCTTTCCTGAAACACGCTTTCGTAAATGAATTATAAGAAACCCATTTTTTTCTGCCATCAATAAGAAAAAACAATGCCGCCTTCAGACAACTTTTACTTATTTAATAAATGACTTCAATAAATTTACAAAAGATGGTAGTCTGTTTAGCCAGGCCTATTAAAAGCATTAAGATTTGAGCACTGGCTGTTAAAATGAGTAAATGGCAATATCACAAAGTTAAACAAATGCCAAAAAACATTTTCCAGAGTACTGGGATTGTAACAATACCATTAATGAGGGCAAAGAGGTTTTAATGCAATTTGCACATTCTAAAGTTTCAAAAAGAGGTTTTGAGTTAGTGCATTATTAATGTTCTGAACATCTGGAACTATGTAAGAGCCACAGACATTGAGCAAGTGCAGGGTTTCCCCACCAGGTCTGATGCTGACTGATTTCCTCCCTAGCGAAAAGCTTGTTTTAAGACATTTGAGACAGTAAAATGACAATATCCAGATAAGAGATAAACATTCCACAGTGTCTTTTTGGCTTGTAATGTGGATGGAGGAAAAATTGGAAACCATTAGGTTTGTGCAGTTAAAAGGCGAATCTGAAATCAAATAGGAAAACAGTGATTTGCACGGCAGATGGTTGCTCTGTGGTGCAGTCGCACTGATTGCAGAACCCTTATGTGAGGAATCATCTAGTAGTGTCGGGTGGGTTCCGTAAGATTACTTACATTTACTTTTAGGTGTATTTAGGTATAGTATGTAGGGATAAATGCTTTATCAAGAGCAATATTCTCCTTGATATTCCTGTTGACAGCTGTAAAAATACTTGGAGAAAGAGATTTACCCCTGTGTGTAAATATTTGCAGGATATGGGGATCTGTTCACACTGAGGATGTTTTATGACAGAAGTTTTTCTTTGAAGTTATGTAGACATGAACTTTCTGCATAATTTTAAGGTTAGATAATGTTATTTACGCTGTTCCATCTTTAAAATACTACAGGAAATAGAATGTTTCAGTGTGTCATCTAGTTTTAGATGTTGTAACTGTAGCTAACATCCAACATCACATTCATTGGGGTGAAAAGAAAGGGGCCTTTAAACAGGCTGGTGTATCAGGGCTAAGTTACGAAATAATTGTAAATTAGTAATGATGCTCACTTTCTGCAGAGCGTTTGCTTGCTGCTCTCAAGGGAAAGGCATTCTCTTACTCCAGAAGCTGTATTTGTTTGAGCCGAACAACTGCAGTGGTGCTATTACAGTGTGTAAGGAACCCTAAAACCAAGAAAAGACTTCAGGGAATAGAATTGTCATCCTTGCTATCTCAAATTATGTGCAAGTGCCTAACAATAAAAGTAGAGCAAAGTGATGGCAGAGTAATCAAACACATGTGAGAAGCACTCCGTGCTTCTTGCCGGCGGTAAGGACGGTGCCGCGGCCCCGGGAAGGCGCTGGAGCTGGTTTTGGTGGCTGCAGGGGCTGAGCTTGGGCTTGTGACACTGAACTGACCCGCTGGGCTTTTTTTTTCTGTGAAAAGAAAGGCTTATTGCCAGCTTCTTAGTAAAGCGATTTCTGTCTGATGGGCTTTAATTTTGGGAAAATGTGATCTAAAAAAGCTGATTTCTAGTGACTCAAAAACTATGCATTCCAATGTTTGTACCTAAAAAGCGTAGGTGGAATTTTGTTTTACTTGTTGTCCACTATTGTTTCTGTGTTGCTCAGTTTTCACTCTTACTCTGCACTTGTATTTTTATTTCTGATCTTTATCTCAGCTTCTTCATGCTTTGTTGGTTTTTTGCCCCCATTAATCACATACAGTATCTACTTTCATTTTTATTCTCTATTTTTCCGTCATTTAAACGTCTGTAATATAAACTCTAGCTATTGAAGCCCTCACATTCATCCAAAAGAACAATCTTCAGGCTTGGTGTGCGTTATCTGAGGTGTCTTCTGAGATCTCCAATAGCTCCTGTAAATCTTAACGTCATTTCTAAAGTCTACAGTTCGTTTTCCCTGTTGACTTGGACAGAGCAAAGACATAGATGTAAAAATCGCTGTGTGATGGAAGATTTCAACCATTCCACCACATGCTCCTTTCTCTGCCGCGGGCCCAGACCACAGTTGTGGTGGTACCCGTTCAAATAGGGAAGAACAGTAGCAGAAGGAATAGTGAAGTTTGTGCAAACAAACCTTAGAATAAGAGTTTTTCTATAACCAGGTGTAAAATCGTAATCCTCAAGTTCTGTTGGCAAACATCCTTTTGTGGCATCAGTTCAATCAAGGGACTCTGCCCAAGTGAATCTGAAGATGGAGCTGGCAGTTCGCACCCGGCAAGATCGTTTCTTGTGTAATTATAGAGGCTACAACAAACGTGGCCTTGAAATCAGAAAGCCCTAATATGCCGAGCTATGCTCCAAAGGAATATTTGAAGTTATCCTGAAGTTTTAAAGCTGGTATGTTTTATTATAATGATCTATTAGAACGTTTTAACTTGGACTTTTTTTAGCTCCTTGAGTTGTTTGGTTTTTGCTTTTGAGTTGGTTTCTGTGCCCACCGCTTGCTTACCAGTGGCTAATTTCAGTTTTGGGCGTCTGTGTGTTACAAAGCAGGTGAAGGAAAATGTTGGGCTGCATCGAAGAGAAACTTTTGTCTTCGGGGGATGATAACTGACAACCTGAATAGTTGCACGATATTTGTTTTATTTCTTAGATAGTATGACAGGATCTTAAATGACCAGTTATGGAGCAATTTTCCTGGTTTTGGGGAAATGAGAGACAATTCAAACATTAGATATGCTTAAAGACCTTAGAGGAGATGAGCCAGCAGGTTGCTGCTCGATGGGCAGGTTCTTCCCCCTTTCCTTGTGATCGCTCTTGTGCTACTCTGCATTTTGTGTCAGATCTCCAGAACAAAGGAAAAGTTTCTATCACCTTTTCTTTTTTTCCTTTTCCTCCTGGTTGGTTTTCCTCTGGCCTTGTGAACTGCGTTGGCTCATCGGGGGTCACAGAAGTGTCAGAGCTCAAGGGAAGAGCCGATATCGCACACTCAAGGAAAGGAGCACGATCATCCCTTCTACTGCTAGAGCTCGGTCTCGGAGATGAAATGTTGCTGTGCTTTTTAAAACACATTTTTCAGTGATTGGCCTTAATAAGAGAATCTGTAAAGCCACTCGTTTGGAAATTCTGATCTTTTTATGAGATACAGTTCTATTATGAAGTTGTTAGTATGAAATGGCAGCATTGTTAACTGCGTGTTAACCAAATAAACCGGAGAGTTACTCAGGTGAATATTCTGGGTGAATGGAAATTTGGGTGAAGTGATACGAAAGGAATGAACTGTTCTGACTTCTCGTTCTGTGGAAACCCGCGGAACTGTGGGGCCGGCGGAGCCGTTTGCTGTTTGTACGTAGTGCTCAGTGCAATTGGACGTTTTACACGCGGGCACTCGCGTACACAGCGCCCTCGAGAGCGAGTGCTGCGGCGCGGCAGTGCTGTTGGCTCAGGGGAAATTTCGGGGTGTTAGTTGAGTCCTACCTTATCTTTTTGAATTACTGGCTGCAGAGAGTGAACAAATCCACTTTCCGTGGCTTACTGAACTGCGGTGACCAGCAAGGGACTTGCAATTATTCAAGTGCCCTGTGGCACTTGCTTTCTACATAGAGCAGAGATACTTTCTGATAACATCTGCACATCAGAGGAAGTGGAATCCGTAGCGACAGTCTGTGGCAGATTATTGGGTATTACGTCTAAAAAAATTATATGCCATGCTGGCAGATGAGTGTTTTGCCTGTGAATTTCACACCCTGAGAGCTGTGCAGTTGAATATTTTATTATGCTGTTAGTTTAAATACCCTGAGCATACAGCATCAGGAAAATAAACTAAAAATCTATTATTGTTTCTCACTTCTGAGCTCTGACTTGTCAAAGTGTTGCAAGCTGAATTGTTGTATCTAGTTAACACATGCTCCCGTTTCCGTTTGTAATTAACACTTTCTGCTTGCATATTTTCCTGCCATTTAAGTAGTAACTGCCTTGCACATGAGTTTTCACAGTCCCAAAGTTTGCGCTCTGTGAGTGATAGAGTCCAAATAGTAAATGCCAGTTACAGTCAACATGGTTTTTCTTCAAGAGCTTTCAATGAAGGGGAAAGTGCGGTGGAAAACAACAGTAGATATTAATAAGGAGCAATATATATATGTGTAACATTATTTTTAAGGTGTATGGATCCTTGTTCCTCCCTCTTCCCACATTTTTGGTTGGGGAGAAGGGAAGAAGGGAGAGGGGACAGAGTTGTCTACTTTGAAGAAATACTTAGACTAGTACTTTTAAAATTAATTTTACTTTTTCTTTTAAACCGTGTAGTACATATGGTGAAGGTACATCAAGCGTATACAGTTGGGAAAAAAAGATGGTCCAGGCTTCATAGGTCAGATAAGTCTTTTTTACTTGGAAAAAGAAGGATAATTTTTTAAAAAATCCAAGCAACACCCCAAACCAGAAAACCAGCTCCTTACTTAGCAGGACTTAGCATCCCCAGCATCGATTCTTCTTGTGAGACAGAGAACTGTTCCAATTCATTCTCATCATTCATGCCCTTCTATCTACAGAACCCTATCTCATCTCTCATTTGTTATAGAAATGTTGGATACTTAGTGAACTTTAGCAGATTGCTTTAAAATTTTCTTTCAGGAAAGTCATGGGATGGGTTCCTGCTGCGTAAGATTAACTGCTTAGTGTTCTCTGCTTAATTGCTGCCGACTCAAGTGCGTGTTTCTAAATCAGTGGCCTTGGTGAGGGTCATCGTTTGCGTTGTTGTGACTGCAGGAAGTTTTATCCCTTTGCGTTGCTGTATTTTAGCATTTGCTTCGTTCTTTGACTCGGGTCTGGAATTGTATTGATTTTTCTGTTTAGTGGACCTGCTTCCCAGATGAGAAGTTTTAGATGTCTCCAAGAATCAGAGCTGATATTGTTGCCTGTTATCAAAATTGATCACTGTAAGTACCTATTCAGAGCTAAACATGATGCATAAAATACATGGTTGTTGCTGAGAAATTGTCTTAGCTCTTTTACGTGCACTAATTTGCTGTATTCCAGAGGAAAAATTACTAACATTACTGAGAAAGAGAATATTCGTATTTCTTAAAACTATTTAATAGCTACAGGTGTAAAATACCTTCCATAAATTAAAAAATATTTTGTCTGTTCTTTTCAATAGAAGACAAAAAGCTAAAACTTGTTACTCTTCCACTCCTGGGGCTTGGTTTGTGACTGGTGAAGAGGACAACAGCGCGGGCTGCAGACTTCAGTCATGGACACTTAATCATTTTGGATTTGATTCCAGACCACCATCTAAACCCTTTTTTAAATATTTTTTTTTTCCGGAGAGCTTTCTGTGCATGAAGGATTGCGCTCTCACTGGAACGTGGGGGCGTAATGATAGCCTGGGGTGAGTGTACAAGCAGTTCTTGTAACACAGAAAGCTGTTGTCTTGGTTAATTTTAAAACCACAAAAGAAACCCTGTTTTGAACCAGGTTGTTTAGAAACAGCTGCGATGGAGCTCAAAGACCAAATACTTCAAAGGCTATCCCGACTTTCTGGTAAAATGCTGGGGTTTGGGGGAAAAGATTTTATGTAAAAAAGCTGCTTTAACTGCAGAAGCACCATATTAACCGTGTTATTCTAGAGTTTTTGGCGTGCAAAACATTTCATTTTTCATTACTGTTGTCGCCGTTCACGTATTCCATTATTTAAGGAGGTTATTGAAAAATTGATGGTATGTTGGTACCAGAGAGACATCCTGTAGGCTGCAGTGTTGATTTATGGCACATGGAACACAGTTCAGTGCTTCAGTTTCCTGCTGGTGAGCGGCACTTTGTCATTGTCCCCAAAGAAAAATCATACCAGTGAAATCCCCTGTGTTTCCCCCAAGTGGAGCGATGCATACTTTTTCTTTGAAAATGATTATGAATTATTCACCTTTGATTGTGCTGGAGTGTGCACACGGTGATCAGAATCTTGTTCATAATACAGAGTTTTTCACCATGTTCCGGGTTTAGTTTAATTATGTAGTTGTTGCATGGGAGCTTGTATCTGTGTGCGTTTTTTTCTTCTTTTTTCCCTCCCCACAGTGTGTCTGCCGGGCTGGTGTGGGCCAGCACAGGTTTTACCCCCATTTCCTAGCATATGGAGGTATCTCGACACGTGAACCTTGCACTTAAATGGTTGTTTTTCTGTCATGTTTGTTTAAAATTTTTCTTGAAAAAATAAGTGCAGTACTTCTAAACTTCAAAATACACTTTTTCCACACAAGTTCTCGAAAATCAGACACCTACGTTGTTTTAAAGTTTTATTCTTCCAGGTGATTTTCTCTTGCGAAGGAATTAGAAAAGAGATCTAAGTGAAAAATCTCTTGAAATAGCACATGTAGTAGTGATATGGATTTCCGATTGAAGGCGGCTTTCTCCTGGGAGCTGCGTTGAGGAAAGGCCCCGTGATCCAGACCACCTGTTAGGAAAATGAAAAGCCTGTGTGATCTTGCTTCCTAACCGTGCAAATATAGAATGTCAGAATAAATGTGTGACTCAGGTCAAGGTCCCTTCGCAGCCCCCTGGATTCCATCTCTAGACATGAAAAAAACCCTGGGACTTTTCTTCTGGAAGGTAATAACCTGCTGAGCAGCGATCAACCTCAGCACTTCTGTTTTAATTTTGGAATCGTGACTATCTGTGCAAGCTTCAGTTTTTAAAAAACACTTCGCTTTTAACTACTTTTGCTTTAAATAGATGCACTTTTATTTCACGCACTTGATGAGATTTTGGCTGTAATAGGTGGTCAGGGTTAGCAGTTGAATACACATGAGAAAATCGTCCTCATCAGCTAAAAAGGAGAGAGGTTCTGAAAAAAGTGAGGAATTGGTGTTTTCCTTTGGAAGTTGTACTTAGGTGAGCATCCGTTCTGGGCTCATTCCTTCCCGGTATCGACTTTTATTTCAGGACTTTTCTAAAGTCTTTCCACATTAAAATTCCTCTCTGTTGCCTGGTCTTCATATTCCTTCCAACAAAGAAATCAAAGTCTGAACCGTATCATGTTCCCCGTATTCTTTAATTATTGGTTTCACAATAGAATGCTGTTTCCTGATGGCAGAAAAATGTGGAATAATATTTTTTAATATCTATTTTTCTGGTTTGCAATTATGGCGCATTTCATTACAGAGGCTCTGTGACACTTTGGGAAAGGAAATCAGACAGAAACCGATCTGGAGTTAGTGCCCCGTAAACCAGGTCTGGCTCAAAAGAACATTTCTTGGCGTTGCTGGTCCCAGCCCCACGATGATAATAAATACTTGGGGAAATGTGCAGTGGGAAAGAGGCATAGCTGCTCCTCGATAAGAATAGCATCTTTGTGTGGCCTGTTTCCATTAAAATGCTGCGTTAAATCAGCTTATTTTTGGTACGTAAAGAAAAGATTACCTGTGCATATGTATTTATATGGATATTTGATCTTTTCGTCCAGTTTCACATTAACAGTGGGAAATTAACATTCTGGTTTGAAAGTAGATTTTACTTAACAAATGAAAAAAAAACCAGGCAGAGATGTATTCATATTCTCTTTAAATGAAGCTTGTTATAGTTAGAAATGGAGAAAATGGAATTCGAAGCTTAAGATAATTTTTTGTGAATAGATAGGTTAGTATTTTGTATGAGCTTAGTCATTCAAAAGAATGGATTTTAAATACCTCCTTGTGTTACGTTGGATACCTCCCATAAACACGAAGAGGTTTCTGTGAATCAGTCTGTTGCTTAACCTTTCATGAAAATCTAATTGAGTGCGAACAACCGCTTAAATAATTCAATGGACTAAGTTATTCTTGGCTGGTATAATCCCAGCCTAGTGCAGTGCAAATGTCTGGGTGTCAAGCAAAATGGAGGGATTTTATTTTTTGGTGAGGGATGTGATTAAGAATAAAATCACTGTTGAGAAAGCACGTGGGTTGATTAAGAAGGAAAAAAGAAAAAAAAAAGAAACATAAATCGGCTTTGCCAATTTGGTAAATGACTTGTGGCTAAAAGGTGCATATCCTTTCAGGCCTGTTGAAAACTCCTGATATTTCTGGTGATGTTGATAAATGTTATTGAGTATCTTTGCTTTCTTTCCATAGATGTGACCTTTTATTCTTCTTAAGGGACATTGAGCTTTTTGTAGTACTGTTTTTAATGGTTCTAGAGTGCTATTCCAAATTTGGTTTTAACATTTGGCTAATGGACATTAGATTGTATCGGTTAGTTGGCCCAAATATGCTTCCGTCCTGGTTTTTTTTACTTTTTTGGAAGGCAACTCAGGTTTTTTTCCTTTTACACCAATCCTTCCAGGCAGTTCTCTCTTGTCCCTTCAATCTTTTATTCCCATTTCATTAGTCTGTTACTTTCTTCCCTCTGCTGTTTCCTTTGTGGTCACTTCTAACCTGCAATGACCTTTTTTTTTTTGTAACTAAAGGTGCAAATGGAATTAATTACTGACCTCATGCCACCACACTGGCTTTGTTGTTTCCCCCAAACTGCAGGGTTCCAAGAGCCCTGGGGTCACTTACCAACAGGCTTCTGGGTCATTTCATCCAGAGAACGGTCAATAACCTTTGCTAATCCTGTACTTTGCCAAACCGTCTTAGTTCTTGCAGAAATTGGTTTAATACGAGCCTGTAATAGCAGTATGGAAGTGATGTGAAGAAGTGGGTGGAGTCTGGCCAGATCCGTTCTCCAGGATTACTTTGAAATAACAGGAATTTAAGGCCAGTAAGTGCTTAAGGAACATACTAAATGCATTCATTGAATGTCTGAATATATTTTGGGATTATCACTAATATAGAGACAGTTTCATTTTTTCGTAGTAGAACAGGTAGTTAACCATCACGCTGACAGACCGGAGCTTTGAGACCAGTGGTTTGAGCAAAAAGTTACAGCTGTAGCAAAGCAGCTGACTCAGCAAACTGCATCATCCTGGTCGCTTATGAAAGGTAATGCAATACCTGTGGAATTAGATACGTTATAAAAACATCTGTGCCTTGAGATCAGCAGAGGATTGCTTCAGTGGAAAATATGGTGTCCTCCATCCTAATAGCTTAAATTTGCAGGAGGATCTGTCAGTGTATAGATTTGGTTGGTTGGTTTTTATTGAAAGGAAGAGAGGAGGCAGCTGATGCAAGTGAAGTTGTCCTGTGATATATAAAGCAACCTGTACTGTGTTTTTGTTGACTGTCCAAATGGTGCGAAACATTCTATAGTAACACAAGAAAACTGCTTTTCTTCTTGACATTCTCTCTGAGTGTAAGGGTCTTCAGGTGAGGGAGAGAAAAAAAGCCTCTTATTTGCTTGGTTTTGGCACCTGAACAAAAAAGCAACACATTGGGTTTTGGCACCTGTTTTACACACCGTAGCTGGGAATGATCTTAAGAAAAAAACCAAACCACACGACTATGTAACATTAGCCTTGAAACTAAAGGGAGAATTTTTGTATTATGAGATTTTAGCTGCTTCTAAAACTGACACCACCTCTTCCTCACTCCATTTCACGTCAATGTAGAATTTTGGTGTCTGTGTGCATTAATGTGCATTAATAGGCTGACACTTGAGAGCTCATGTAAGAGCGTGTCATTATAGCAGCACCGTACGTCTCTGGGTGTCGCTTTTACCTGTTGGGTGTTGGATCATGACCCTGTTTTCTCAGTTCCACCAAGCCAGAGTCTCGTGGAGCTGCTGCCCAGCTGGGCTGGCTGGGGGGGCACTTTCCATTGCTGAAGTTTTGTGCTGACTGCGTGTAGAACTTCTATTTGACCCTTCAAACACGTTTCCAGCCCACTGGAGACACGCTCTGATTTGAAGCAGTGCTTATTCAAAAAGAAAATTCTGGTAGCAAACACATGAAGAGCTCTGCATGGGAAAAGGCTTTTAGATCAATGTTAGTCCCGTGGGAATCTCTGACTTTTTGCACTAGCAGTGGTGCCAATACTGTGATTTTTATTAAGAAAAACCTAATGGCTGTTTCCTTCCTCCCCCCAGCTACCCTTTATATCTGAATAACAACAAAAAGTGGAACTTCATATCATTAAAAAAATATATTACTTAGAAATAAGATGAAAAAATACCCAAGTTTGCAGAACTGGGGTTTTTTTAGTTATAATGGCAGACTTTTAAGAGGGTTACAAGATATTTGTGTAGAATTTGTACACCTGGAAATACCTTTTTTTCAGTTATCATTATACGAAAGTATGGGTAACAAGACAGCATGTAGTTTTAGAAGTGCACAAGAATATACAATTGTAACTGATAGTTGTTATTATATAGTCAATAATTGTTAAACTAGCCAATAAACCATTGTTATTTTACTCTGTCAGGTGCTGCTTAGGTCATTATCCTTTTTCTCCTGTACTGCTCTTGAACGTCCTCTCATCTTTTTAAGTATTCCATTGCTTCCCCAAGCCCTTTTTGATGGAGGGATTATTTCTGTGATCCTTTTTTACTCTGCTGCAAGATGCAATCCATTCATTACATGAATCAATGCTAAAATGTTTAAGGAATAGTTTATGTAAAGAAATGTAGTAGCAGGTGCTTGTAGAAGTACAAGATCTAGGGAACTGTAAACCAGAAAAAGTCATCGTGTTTTAGTGTTTTGTGTTAGACTCTCTCTCATCTCAGGTATTTGCTACTTCAAAAATCACTGTCCGGAGGTAATGAATACTGCAGAAAGAGGGCAAGTTATCTTCTCAACTTCATTAAGATGCTGGAAATTACAATGGAGTTGCCTTAGGGTAAAATACATTAAACAAATCTTTGGTCTTGTTCCATGGCATGGGAAATGCCTAATGCAATTTTTGGCACCGTATAAAATGAAGCAGCAAGTGGAGAGAGGCAAAGCTTTTCCTTCATGGGCCCAGGGTGAGAGGGTTTTGCTGAAGAGTGTGACATAATGGCAAGAGATGTTGAGAAAAGAGTTTTCTCCCCATTCCCAAACTTCAGAAGCTGCCTAAAAAGGGGGATGCTGATAAAAACGAATGGTGAATCTCAATACTGAGCTCGTGGTTTCTGCGGATCAGAGCTCACAGGTGTCTTTGAATTGCAGCAAGGGAAAAAGGCTACCAAAGCAACCATCCTTCAGTGCATGGGGAGATGACAGCTTCTTTCTAACAAGATTTTCTGCTCTCCTGGAGGAAGACCATTTGTTAATAAACCATTTGAGAATCCATTTTTAAGGGATTTAATAAAATATACACATACTACCTTCCACTGCAGGAACTATTATTCCCTTGGGCAGCAGAAGTGACTGGCTGTGGGCATTAATGGTCGCTTCCTGTGATTCCTGGCATTATCTTGCTCCCATTTGCACTTTTTCAACATGAAGTGAAATAATTTTTTATGAGAATCCTGCGCTTGATTCCTAGCTCTTATGAGGCATGTATGTGTTCTATATTTTATTTATTTGTATTCAGTCATGTCCATAATTCTTGTTGTTTTAGTGTCCATGTCTATAGCACGGGTATTGTGTGTTTGTTCATTCTTTCCTGGGTACCAGAAAGTTTTCATATCCAGCAAATTCCATTAAATGGAAGAGGTAATAGCATTTGTGTGAATTAAATGAATTGTTGTTCCATTCTTGCCAAAGAATTTGTGAATAATTCATCCATTTCCATCAAAAGCCGAGGATTTCCTATTGTGATGGTTGCTGTCAATTAAACAAGAGGCCTCAGCCTATTATGGTCTAATAGATGCCTGGAGGGCCTGGGTAACCCACAAAAGAGAAAAGATGTTTTCTTAAGAGTTTGGAGGATGGTTTTCTAGTGCCATCTTTCCAACTCTGAATGTACGTTTCTAGTTTGAATGGCATTCCTCTTGCTTTGAGGAATACCAGAAGATGCTCTTTAGTGACCCCTCTCATAGATTTAGGAAGTTTTGCTTTGATAACTCAAAAATCTGCACTATTTCTAATTGTAAACATGATGGCTACTAATTCTGCTGCAGTGTTGCATCGCTGTGGAACGGTGTATGGTAGCGAAACTGGTATTCAGAAATACAAAAACTGAATAATACGGCTTCACTGCAGTAAGTGTCTGTGTGCTTTATTTGAACAGTTCAAGTCATTAACCTTTCGTTACAGCTCTTCTGGGTTTTTCTGTTCGTTTTCAGCTGTTGGACAAATTAAAAGATCGCTGGATGCACACGGGGTTATGGAGAAACCTGGAGCTGGTTAAAACAGTCATTGCTGAGCCTCAAGGAGGGGCGAAGAGTGACTTCGATGAACTGCTGAAAATATACTATGATGCAATAAAATGTAAAGGAGAAAGAGGTACGTTCTGCAGACATGCGGAATAGCTGATACAGACTCTTCAAGCTTAAAAAAAAAAGGTTTTCTTTAAGTGCATAACAATTAGAATAAGGTATGGATAAGCAGTTAAATTAACCTCAACTTAATAAATTATTGTGATAAATTTGGAAGATTAATTGCTATTTACACTGTTGTGTAAGGATATAGTGAAATGCAGGATGATGCATCGGCCTGATAGTGACATTCAGAAGGCAGCGAGCTGGCTGAGGACGTGCAGTTGTGCAGCCAGCAGAGCGCAGAGTCGCTTCGCAAAGAATCGGGTTTATAATACCTTGTGTAACTGTGATTTACCATCTTGTATTATGGCCACTGTAGGATTTATCCTGAAAATACTTAAATATTAGTACAGGGAATAAAGAATGACAGTATGTCAAATGAGAAGTAGGATGATTTTTGGAGTGTGAAATTTAAGGTTTAAAATTTTGTTGTAGGTACATACGATTCTTGTCTAATTAAGTACCAATATGTTATATAGTGTAAAATTATTTTGCTAGTTGATATTCAAAATCACAATAGTATTGATCTCATCCGTCTAATAAAGAAATATTTTAATATCCGCTCACCTTTTCCAGACCGATACACGGTGTATTATGCTATATTATGTTTAGCTCTTTAAAGATGTTGGTGCAACTTGCCCTGGGAGTGATTTGTATGTTCCTCTCTGGCTTGTTCAAGATGGAGCGCTCCTCATAGCTGTATGCAGAGGAAAAGTCAGCGAAGGCTTGGATTTCTGTGATGAGAACGCCCGTGCAGTTATAACCATTGGTATTCCATTTCCAAATGTGAAAGACCTGCAGGTAGGATATCAACACCTAACTGAAAGAGTTGTGCTGGATTTTTATGTGGCATTTAAAACAACAAATGTACACCTGCTGCCTTGTGCGATGTTCTTTCAGGGCTTGCACAACTTTCTTGAAGCACCTATTCAGCTGCAACGTTTGTTGTCTTCCTACAATATAACACACCGTACTTTAGTATAAAAAAACTTACATTCAAAGAATACTTAACGCTTTTTCTAGAGCTAGAAATGCTTTGTTTTAGAAGCATATGCTGAAATGATATTTTGGAACTACTTGGTCTGTAGTATGGCTGGAACTCTTACAGTTTACGCCAAATGATTTCCAGAAAGTCGGGAGTTTAGGTTCTAAATAATACAAAGTTAAATGAAAAAAGAGTGTGTCAGGGGTGAGTTATGCTCATAGTGGATTATGTTCCTTAAGATTAAAGTAGTGTATTTGATTTTACCCTGAGTTCAACCAAATATGTAATATAATAGAATCACAGGCAGTACATCCCATTACTGATAGCTAAATTCCAAAAGAATCAGTGTTGTGTTGAGCTATTTTTTTAATTAGACTGCAGAAAACCTCTAAATTTTTAAGTAGGGACAGGGACGCTAGCTGCCAAATTGCAAGCAGCTGAAGGTTTGAGTATATATATTTAGCTATGGTAATGCACAAAGCACTGCCGTGATCAATTCTGGATGAGAGAAGGGCAGGCGCCGGTCTCTGAGCGTCAGACCTGAGGAGCTGGCTGGTGCACGGCACTGCTCCTAGAATAATGCTCGGGGAAATTGGTTTTATTGTGAACGTGTCTTTTGCTCAAGAGCTTGGATCCAAAGTGATCTCCAGCTGGCAGCACTTCCCTTTCGATTGCACCGTGTTCTGTTTTGTCCAAGGCTTTACAGTTTTTTTCAGTTGCAACCTGCCTATGATGCAGCTTCATCTTCTAACCTTGCTTTTATAATCAGATCTAAACCCTTTGGAATTGAGGTGGGAACAGAGTTGGGTTTTAAAGTGAAAGCTGATGTTCAAGTATTTGCATTAAACAGTAGAAATAATTTATGATAAGGCTATCAGGAAGAATATTATTACAGTATTTTATTCAAATCATTTTCCTATTTGAGATTGTTTTCAAAGCATATAATTAGAGGGCAATATGCAAGTTGGGTGGGTTTTTTTTTTGGTAGGATTTTAGGATATGTTAACTTCCCACATGGAACTGTTGATGTTTATAGGGTAGTTAAGATGTTTACTGTTATGCTATAGTTGGTTAGTGTTTCTTTAGATTTTGTAGGCTAACCAGGAGTTTAAAACCTGGATATTTTAAACCTTCCAGCTTTGGATTTTTGGGAGGAGCTTGAGTTTTCAGCAGACAGAAGAAAATTCGAAATACAGTGATATGAGTCAAGTTAGACCTACATAGACATAGCAGGTACATCTGTTGCTTTTACATAGCAATAGGTGCTTAGTAGATATACCAAATGAAGGAACTGGCAAGATGATTAATAACGACGTCCCTTGAAAAACAGGAAATGCAAGTGATTAACAATTCCCTTGGAATATCTGTGAATTATACACTTCTGGGATTGGTTTAAATCACTGAGAAGTGCTCCACTTCTACACAAAAATATGCTTGCATGTTTGCTTTTTGGTTAATAAAAGTCCTCTTAAGACTCAATTCTATAACCCCTTACTCCTGCACGTAGCTTTTACTTGTGTGAGTAATCCCTTTAATTCTTCTGGGACTGTGCACAATCACAGGGGCTTGTAGAATCATACCTTTGGAGACCAATATGTTATGTTGGCAGTTTGATGTTGGCTCATCTCAGCTAATATTACTTGTCTGTGATCAACCTGCTTTCTAAGTATAATTTATGATTTGTAACTTGATGCTAATACCACTGAACTGTAATATTAGAGAACATAAATAATGTGACAGAAAAAGATGTGTAATCCCATATACATGTTATCTAACATATTATTCGTTAACTTCTGTTATATATTTTGAATTGTAGCATTTTGGATCCAGACATCAGCCTCTACTTGGGCAAGAAACTCATTGTCAAACCTGGTGTATAATATCCAATTTTATTCTCTCCATATGTTTGTGCTAAATATATGCCACAACTTCTGGAATTAAATGGCGAGCATTTGGGTTCCTTAAGTAACTGTATGCTTTTAAAAGTTACATTATTTTCTGTAGAACCTTTAAAGGATAGAATTTAGTTTCTTTTCCAATTGCCTCACTTATAAAATTTTATGTGTATAGTATCTTAAGTTCACTCATTTTCACAAAGAGAAGAGTCTAAAGCACTTTGTTAATGTTAGGGAGAAAGAAATGATTAAGGCTCAGAAGTGTACTCGATAATAAATGATACTGATTTAAGAAAGCGAGGCCAAAACCCTAATTCCGACTTACTGAAAACGGTTTCATATTGCTGAAGAATCGGGTTGCTAAAGCAAAATATATAAAAGAAATGTTAAAGTATTGCTTAAAGCTACGGTACTCTCAATGGTAGGGTTTGGCTCTAGTAAAGCAGGAAAATTTATTTTGGAGCCAAGAATGAGTTCTTTGGCTGTGACCAGGATTTCCTCTGCCCACCGCTGGGACCTGAAACTGGAGGTAGGAAAATCTGATTCTGGAGCCAAGTGTGACTTGTTTAGTTCAAGTCATAATTTACTGTTCTTACCTCGGGGACCTGAAAATAAAGAAACTCGCTATGAAATGTTGATAATGGGCGGCTCTGAAGTGCAAGTGCTGAGCTGGCTTTCCCAGAGAGCATTTCTTCCCTTCCACCTTTCCAGATGCTTTTGATCGTCGTACGGTAGAGTCTGCCTAATCATGTAACAGCTAAGAGATCTTGACCAGAATACAGAGGAAAATGCAGTCAAACCCTTTTATATCAATAGACGTGCAAGGATGATAATCTTGATAAGGCCAGGATTTCTGTGCGATGACATTACTCAAGAACTGTGGCTGAGTTTGCCGTTAATGAGAAGTATTTCCCATAGCTGCTACAGGGTGAATATCAACTACGATGGCAAATATTTTCTTGATTGTTTCCAGCAACATAATTTGTGAAACATGATGGAATATATCATTTCAATTACAATTTTTCTAGGTTATATTTAACTTAATGGTGCAAAGAATTTGCAGCTATCTGGCTGAAGTTTCTTTCTCCTTCCTTGAGGGCTCAACAAATCGAGATATTTGTATCATTCCGGAAGAATGGCATTTTTCTGAATATTTCCATTGATTTCTAGTCCTTGTGGCAGTTTTTAAATCTACATGCTTTTTCCTCATTGAAAGGAGAAAGAATCTTCATAAATGGCTGCTGAAATGATTCATTTTTTGCATCCTATTTTCTAGGAAAAGAAACATTTCTAAGAAAACTATGGTTATTTTAGATGCTTAACCTGAGTTGAGCAACATACTGTGCACTTCCCACTTTTCCAGAAATAAGGATGGTTGTAAAAAGTCAAAGCCATTCAGACTCTTTTTACATCCAATGGAATTAAGAAAAAAATATTGATGGTAGAGTATTGATGTGGGAGTAGCTGTAAAATCCTATGGAATTCAGCATTCCTGGAGCTAGGAAAGGTAACGTTGAAGTTAACTTAGCATGTAAGATGAGTGGATGGCATTTCTCTTCTCCTGGTGCAAGGTTAATGTCAATACGTTGGCACAGATCACAGAAATCATCCCTGAATATATCCGCAAGTTAAGCCTTTGGATAGATAACACAGCAAATCAAAACTTTTCTTTTACGTTTAATAGTTTACTTTTCTGATCCATAAAAAAATTCCAAAGTGATTTTCTTGTGTTTATCTTGTCCTTAGCAAGTAGCGTTGACCTTTCAGTTTTTACTGCACTGTCAAAGCATGTTGAAAGCTCTAAAAGTGAAGCTATCACCTTGGGGATTTGTAAGGATGACTGACACTTCCCACTTCACCTGAGCCGCGGTGGCACCGAGCGGCCGCGGCCGCCTCGGACCTCGAGGGAAGCTGTTTGGGGTTTTTTTTCACTTCTGCTTCACTGGAAATGGATTGAATTTTCTCTTTGGAGGAGAGTTTTGGTTGCATTAGATTTTAATCAAGTCACTTGTTCGCAGTCTCTCAAAGCCTACAAGACTGAGATGAGTAGATGGGCCCGGGGTGAATGTGCTACAAGATTTGTCAAACCGGAAAACTTCCAGATCTCCGAGATGCCACATGGTGTAGTTGATGATACTAAAAGTGTTCAGCAGTTACAACATTACATAAGCTTCCCATCTCTCTAACACTGGGATTAAGAGTGAGAGTACCGGGGAAGTCTTTAGTCGTAAAATACCTTGTGAATTCAAAATAAGAGAAATACGGCTCTGCGTGAAGCACTAGTGCTGGTTTTCTGCCCCAGAAGGCACGTTGGCCGCTGGCAGGCTCCAACAGACAGTAGATTGCTCTTGGGGTGGTTGGCTTTGCCTTTTTAGTCGGATCTCATATTTAACCTCTTGGGTTACGGAGAAACGATCTATCAGTGTTTTTCCATATATTGTTTCTTTCTTGCCACTTTCAGGATTTTTTTTTTCTAGTTTCAGTAACTTTTCCTAGTTTTGATTGTATTCAATCCTATGGATGCCCGGTATCTTTTTAGGTGCCCTGTTTGAGCGCAACACTCTGCAAAATAACTCGTGTGACATCTCTGTCTGCAGAGATGTCCTTCCCTTAGTTTGTTTACTCTTATCAGAGGAAGGCAAATTTTGAAGTGTGTGTAGAAATTTTCAGGCAGAAAAGGTCACCTGAACTATTTTGAAGTTTCTGTGGCTTTGCTGCGCAGGCTGTTGATTTGAGTTGCAGCCCGTGTGCGGGGCAGAGCCGCAGGGTCCAGCCGCGCGCAGACGCGTCTGCTCGAGAGGATGGAGCTTCAGAGCATCTCAAAGATAACTGAGCAGCACAAAGTATTGATCGTGTCTTATTTGCACTATATATGGTATTGCTCTGCTCACAGCTGTGGGATTTTCCTGTTGGTTTTTTTTTTTTGAGAAATGCAGTATTTGTGTTAACACTGCACTTGGAATGCTTGGAGTCTTTAAAGATAACGTTCTGCCAGAACGTTTTTTCCCTGTGGGCTAATAAATTGAGACATTGTGTTTAGATAGGACTTTTGGTAGGTCTGCTGATGAGCGAGGAAGTTTGAATTGTATTCTACGGCTCACCCAGGTCTTTACACGTGCGTTATTTAGTCTTAAATCTCACAGACGTTGTTACTGCTTTTCAAGTGAGAGGGGGAAAGTTAAATGCTGCACTATTAAATGCTACTTCCATCTAAGGATTTTCAGACGTAAAGAAAAGAAATGGAGTTTCGTGTTCTTTACTTTCCCGCTCTTACAAACTTTTACGATTACTTGGCATTCATCAGGGGGAAAGTAGATGGCAAGTATATTCGTGAAGAATTCTAATTATTGCTATTTCAGGTGGAAGAGAGACTCTTAACTGGGCACAGGAGACTTTTAGGATGGCAGACTTGCTTAAAAAACATTTTTATGTATTTTTTGGGGATGGAAGCAGAGAATGACCTCCTGATATTTTTTGCCTGTTTGTTTTTCGGAGGTGGGGAATTAGTAGAGCTCGAATGTGAACATGTCTTTTAAGTTTGTTTTTTTAGGATTCAAAAACAAGCTTTAGTTTTTGAGCTACTCTTCTGAGCTTTGTGTCATGAACTGACTGATATAGTCCATGGTCATCACAGTATAAATCTACTTTCTGTACTTATATGAATCCTCAGTAAGTCTGGGTTTCTTTATGGGAAGCAGTGTTACCGTAAGTAACTGGTTTAGTGGTTTACTGAACACCTGTGATATAATATAATGAATGTTGTTTAATGTTGACATCGAAGAAAAGCTTGTATTGCTAATTCTGATTGAAAAACACATTTGGAAATCCTTCTGAATTGTAGCAGAAACCTCAAAACATTTTTCCAAGTTAAAAAAAAAAAAATTGTTCATGGCATTTCTTTTCTGTTGATATTTCTCAGTTAATATTCTGTAGTGGAAGATGTCAAACTAATTAAGCATTAAAAGAAGGAGCGGTTAGCAGGTATATGTTGTTAGACTTGGGTTAATGTGGATGTGACCGCGACCTCCCAGACAGATCAAAGCCTAATCCGTCTGACAGCGACAGGATGGCAGAACTTGCCACGGGCCTTGTGCTGCTGCCACCGCAGCCATTTGTCTGCAAAGCATGCCCGAGAGCTAGGGGTATGTTTTTAAGGATGAACAGGTAAAAGTAAAAGGCTGTCTTTTGACATTTTAACTAATCCCTTCTAGCCTGTGGTTTACTGCATGTTGCGGATATTTGCTAGCAGGAGAGACTGGCTTTTTCACATATGCAACATGTCATTTTGAATTGGGCGTTGATTTGATGCTTCATAATGTAAGAGTTATACAATGAAATAGATTCTGATTGCATTAAAATGACATGCCCTGGCCTTTTACCTTTACTGGTCTTATAATGCAAACTGAACTCTCAGCAATGTAAGTTGTCATCTCATGCTGAGACATGATCATTTAAGTGAGAAAACAGAAATATTTTCTGTTAACCCTTTTTCTAAGATAGGAAAGATAGGTTGTTAAGATGCATTACACATTTAGATCAAGGTAACACGTATTTTTGTATAAATTGAGAAATGAAATGGCATTGATGTGCAGTACAAGCAGGATAGATTTGCATATGCTAAAATGTATTAGAAGAGTGTATAAGTAACATATTGTATTCACAGGGTGATGCAGTACCATGCAGATGATCGGACTGGTTTGCATTCTCTGGTTACTTCCGTGGTTTTATGCACATAGTTAAAATGTCATAATTTTATCAGAGTAAGACACACGACCAATTACTCTAATACTGTTTTGAACAGTCTGCTAGCAAAGTAAGACACTCTGGTTAATCTACTTTGGTTACAAATGGCCAAAATATTACTGATAACAGAAATTCTTCAAAAGAGGAAATTGTTAGAAAATTTACCAGGCCCAGAAGACAAATCCAAAGTATGTACAGGAGCATGTTGTCATTGGTTATGTTTTAAAGATTTTAATGAAATTTTCCATCATCATACCTTATTTCAAGAGGTGAGGAACGCCCTTTTGTTCCTCCAGTGGTATTTCCATTTGTAGAAGTGCACAGATAAGCTTAAGTTCTTTTTTAAAGAATGGTTTTACTGTTCATAAAATGTTCATAAGAAATCATCTCCTGTTTTGAAATGAATACAAGGGCAACCTCAGATGCCAGTCAGTAAATTCTGAGTGACTGGAACAAACATTAAATCTGTGAAATCAAACTGAATTTACTTTCTGGCTGTAAAGATTGAATTTGTAAATTTGACAGGCAATTTAAAGGGCATAAGTACATAAAATAAAATTTCTTATCCAAATGCAACTTGAAAGTTACCTGTCAGAAGAAGTTAGAAGTCTGCTGTTTTCTCTCCTGAAGCGTGTCCTTTCACTTGTCAGTTTAGAAAGGTTAATACTGTACAAAAGAGCAATGGAAAGACCCTTTTGGTGTAGTTTTGTGTTTTGTTTATTTAAAAAAAATTCAGCCCCCCCCGCTCCAATAATAACAAATGCTTTTGATATACGTTGGAACTATATATAACGGCCAAACCCCAAATTCTTGTTCAAATTCAGATCGCACATTTTATGGGTTATCTGTATGATTAGAAAGAGGAGGCGGGGATTGCTCCTGCAGCTGGTCTCAGAGCTGCTCTTGCAGCAGGTACAAAAGGGGTTTTTATAATACAAAGAGGAGCGAGCTCCGTCCTGAGCTGCACGTGTGGCCCGGGAAATGGTGGTTTCCAAAGCACGGGAGGGGATGCCAAGCGCAGCGTTGGTGTTACCGGCCGCTGGTACCTTTGTGCCTTGGCACGGGCTCTGGCTCTGACGGCTTTCGAAGCTCCTGTAGAAGAAGGGGTTCTATTCAGGAAAAGTGGGGTCTGGTCCCAGCAATAGATTAGGAGTCGGCCTTTGTGATAAAGGATAAGTATCTATTGTGTCGATTACTTCCAGATGAGCAAATGAAGCTGTGGCGTAGTTAGCCCATTTGTTTGTATCTGGGATTTTTGTCTGCGGGAACGTCGTCTTGCTAGCACAGAGATTCAGATAAGTGTGTGGTTGTTGTGCTATTACATGTGAATTATTGGAATGGTTCCCATGCTAAGAATAACTTTATAAGGGTAAAAGCCATAATTGACTAGTATACAAAATACAAAGTTCAAGCACTGAAGCACACTTTACATATTCACTTATTTAATCAATGTTTGTTTCTTTTCTCTATTTAGAAAATTTCCTTTTCAACATAATTATTAAAACCAATATTTTATGATTTCTTCATTAGGTTGAATTAAAGAGGAAGTACAATGACCAGCACAAAAATACAAGAGGCCTTTTACCAGGGAGCCAGTGGTATGAAATTCAAGCTTATAGGGCTCTGAACCAAGCCCTGGGAAGGTGAGATAAACTGAACGTAATTAAAAACGTATACTTTTGTAGAACTTAGTTTTAGTGACATCTTTAAGGAGTAATTACTGATAACACAAAGGGGATAAATCAGGCTGGAAAACTCATATCGTAGAAGTAAGATCTTCAGCTGTTCTGTACTGGCAACTGTCTGGTTTCCAGTCTGTGCATTTGAGTGTTGTTATAATTCAGAATTTTTATTTTACATTCAAACTCCACTTTAGTTTGGTTGCAGGTTTCAGTTGCTTGTAGTCCAGATATACAAAAAGGAAAGTATTTGCAGAGACAAATAGCTCTTGAGCTTACAAACCAAATGGAAATTCATAGGTCTTTTCAAATGTACTGATTATTCACACTCTTGGTGGGCTCAGAACAATTGTTTGATGTTTAGGCTACAAGTATGTTTGAAAGAGAGAAATCGCTTTTTTTTCTTTTTCTCCAACCTTTGTGAAAGGTCAATTCATTTATCATGCCCACTGATCTCTTTCCAGATTTACAAGAAGTGGTAGAGCTTACTTTCTGAAATGAAAAAATTCCCCCCATTTTTATTAACAGGATAGAATTAATTCATCCTTCTCCACCAAATTTTATCATATACATAGGTAAATATAACTGTCAGTCACAGATGATGCCATACATCTGTCATAGAGGTACAGACACACATTTATAGGGAAGAAGAGAAACGTCAGCTGGAAGACTCTTATTTCAATCAGACCTAATACAAATGTAAGTTTAGAAAGAAAACCAAGAGGAAATAGTCTACGTAGTAAAATCTTATTGTAAATTTGTGTTGTTACAGGTCTAATTTATTAGATTCCTCTTTGGAGAGTAAAAGCGTTAGTTAAAATTTGTTAAGGAAAAGCTAAAAAAAGTGGAGGAATGCTAATAGTAAGAAATTATTTTGAAGTTTTGTCACTATGAAGTAAGTTTTAAAATAAAGCTAGTTTTAGCCTTTGGGAGTAGAACAGATGGTGGGCACGGCCAGGTGACAATCATGCTACGAATTCTTCGCTGCGCTACTTTTCCTCAAAGTGTAGGATGTGTCTCCAGTGGACATAATTCATTTAAACTATGAGTTAAAAGAAAATTTATTAAAGCCATGAAAAAAAAAAAGTTGGAAGACATCTGTTTCTTAAAGAAGCTTTGATAGCTTTTCTTATCATGGAGAGACTTCAAATATAAATAAATAACATTTCTTTGGAGAGCAAGCCTTGTCGCTCCCATTTTAAGCCCTGACTTGGATACCGTTGTGGTTTTATGTGCATGTGTAAACATCTTCTTCAAAAGTTATCCTCCTCTTACACAGTGGGGATAATAGTCCCGAACTATTACTGACAGATTCTTTTCCATATTCCATTTAAGTTATTACTGTTCTTTTTTTTTTTTTTTTTTTTTCTGGGAGGAAGTATAGTAATCCAAATGTTTAAAATAATATCAACGCATGTAAAGTCACTGTTGGATTATTTCTGTAGACCTTTAATAACTGCATTATGAATTCAATAGTATCGCTCACAGCTTTGATCTGTAGCATTTCTTTACTGAAGAGTTAGGAATAACATGTGCTTTAGAAGCAAAGAAGTACATAGTTAATTGGCAAAATGCTTGCAGTTGCATCAGTCACTTTTCTTTTCTTTTACACTTTCACATCTTTTCCTCTCAGTATTTGTGCTAGTTAAGAGTGGAAGACAAAAGGCATGGTTTGATTAACTGCTGAATATTTGTGTGGTCTTTTTTTACACTTGTTTTCATTCAGTAAATTCAAGAAATGAAGGAACGCTAAGCTTCCGTGACATCGCTAATAATTTTTGTGCAAGACAGTAGGAAAGCACTTCTTGTATATTTTGGCATATTCTAGCTGACTCGTTACAATCCCTGACCCTCATGGGTTTTAGTATAATTCACTCTACGTTTACGCTGTTTTCTTGCTCTCCTACAGGTGTATAAGACATAGGAACGACTGGGGTGCTCTTATTTTAGTTGATGATCGCTTCCGGAATAACCCCAATAAGTACATAACTGGTGAGCTGCAAAAATCTTTCTGGGAAATTCCTAATATTAACAAACAGTGAAAAATCAAGATTACAGAAATGTGGTTATACAAATACAGATGAGCAGGAAAAGTCATAGTGAAATATATCCATTGAACTTGAATGGTGCAGTTGGAACCAAAAACTCTGAAACTGTTCATTAAATATGCTGAAATATGTTGATACCAGTGTTCAATCTATGTAATTTCTTTGCCCTTTTGGACATGTAGATCGTGATATCAAAATTACAGTATTCAGAATTTGAGAATTCTTTCTTAAAATGCAACCTACAAAAACTTAGGCACTCTGAATCTTTGCATACCGAGCATATATAATCGATGTAGACATATGTGTGCGCCTGTTTATATATGTGTACGTGTGTATGAAAATTAGTTATTAGATATGTATTTGGACAAGTCTCTAGTGGATATATACTTTCTGCCTATAGGGATCTTAAATTATTACGGGTAGAAGTCTGAATTTAACATTCTGTCTTTTTAGGTAAGAACAGGTAAAGGTTGTGCCATTCCTATTATGGAACCACTAAATGCTCAATATGCAAAAAGTATTTTCTATTTCTAGTTTTATACAGATAAGATAAATGCAGATAAAATAAAAAAGGTTGTGCACACTTACCTTAATTTTTTTTTTTAATAGAGACAGACATTGCTTAGGAATGCATTATATGTCTTTGTTCCTGCCCTGTTTAGAAGAGGTGGACAAAAAGATGATGTAAACAGATAATGTTGCAGTGTAGTCAGCAGGTGGAGCTCAGCTGCTGTAGTACAAGTCAGACTGTTTTCTGGCGTGTCTGTTTGTACAAAAAATACATTTAAATTATCTAAGTGTACAGAGGTAATACAAATAATCTGGTAAGATTAGTAGTTTTTCTAAAAAGTAAAACTTCACAAATGAGTCAAGATCACCACTGATTAAATTAAGTTCCCAGCCCTGGAAAAGAAGATAAATGTTACCTTATTTTCATGAGTAACTTCTTGAAATCTCTAGGACTCTGTGTATACTATGCATATGTAAAAGTATTTCCAATATTAGGGTACTATTTACTGATGTGTAATACCTGATAAAGATGATGTAGTTTTGTGGTAACATACTTTTTTTTTTTTTCCCCCCTTAGGATTATCTAAATGGATTCGTCAACAAATCCAGCACCATGAAAATTTCAGTAGCGCACTTGAATCCTTGCAAGCATTTGCTGCAAGAAACCAGAAAGGCATCGATGCTTCGTCAGAGTGCAGCAGTGAATTTCTCCATGTACCTTCAAACTCAAGAGACCTGTCTCAAGCCTCTCAACAGGAGGCAACGATTCATCTCTCACCAGATGTTCCTGCTAAAAGTGAGGAGCAAAATTTGGTTTCAGAAATTAATTTTACTACAACCATCAGCTCAGTCCATGCTACGGTGTCAAATCAGCCAAGTAACATCACGGCAACAAGGAAACAAAGTATGTTCATCTCCTGTGGGAAAAACTTCATCAACAATTTTAAATGTGACGTTGCATGTTATTTTGGAAGAAACAAATAGTTTTTAAAATTACAGAAGTGCTATGGTGCAAGATGATAATTATTCGCAAATGCGTATGAGCTGTGCTCAACAGACTGTAATTAATTGTCATTCCATCTGGTTGTTTTAAAACAGTTGATAATGTTTGATAAGTTTATAGTACAATCAAAAATGTTTTCACTTAAATTTATTTTTCCATTGAAAACTATGAAGATAATTTAAAATATATTTGAAACACATGAAGATGAGCGTTTTTGCAAGATGAGTGCCCTGGCTGAAGCTACATTTGTTGTTTAGACATTGCAGTGAGACACCTTTCTTACAATCTCTTCTGGTACCAGCTTTACAAGAAAATATCTATTCCTACCTAAATTTTAGGAAAACTTATGACTTAATTTCAGGCAAGAAAGATGTAAATACCGTAAGAGCACAATGGTAAAAAATACAAGTTTTAAATCAAGTCATACTTTAATTTACGTGTGCCAGTTAATCTATTGATTTAATCAAGACAATTCATGTGCAAAGATAGTTGTAACATCTGGGCTTTTGTTTGTATTGGATCTTAATGAGTATTATAAAATAACTGTAAACCTAATAAAACACTGGTAATTTTGATGTGCTAAACATGCTGTAAATCAGCAGGGGGAAGGCATATACAATTAATTAATGTTTTGTGATTTTTCACAGGTGGCCAGAAAGTTGATGTAGAGACTCATTCTCACCATGTAACACAAAGACGAAAACATATGGACTCCACACCCACAACGCCAGCAACTAAAACAGAGAGAGAAAGAAGGAATGGGTGGACTAATTCCGATATTATGAAGGAACATTGCTGCTTTAAACCACTGACTTCAACACCTCTGCCTGAAGCCAAGAACTGTGTGTCCACAGCGAGCAGCAAACAGAAGAATGTGAGTAGGGCTGGTGAACTTATTGACAGTGTAAATCAATGCCAGTCATCATTAATTTCCGAACAGAAACCAAGCGTACAAGAATCGTGTTTAGAAACAACTGATGTTTCAGTTAAAAATCCTGAGGCTGCAGTTACTGAAGAACATTCGCATGAGCTCCAGCTTCCAGCTGAACCCCGCAGCGAGTTCCCTGCAGCAGGAGGGAAACCTGAACTTTCGGTGTTAAACGGATCTGCAGAAGCTGAAGATGAGGATGAGAGTATCTACTTCACACCTGAACTCTATGATGATGTAGAAGTGGAGGAAGAGGAGATCAAACCGCTGGTTCCAACCTGTATTGCAGATGGGAATAGGACTGAATGTGGGAACACCACAGCTGCTACTGATGTCTTTGCAATTAACACCTCAGAAACACTAAATGTAACTAAAAAAGAGATGGATGATGGCAGAAGCGCAAGTTTACGTGGACTAATGCAAAACGAGGGGAGTAAGAATAGTGCAGTTAATAATGTAGAGATGACTAGCGAAACAGAAGCAGGGCAGATAGCATCTCAGGAGATGGACACCAAAAAACGGAAAATCAGTCTTTCCAGATCACGAAATAAAGGTGTGTCGGCTTTTCTGTTGAACAACAGTGGCTCGTAGTGCCCCGGTCACAAGCGCCTGCTCTCGCTTCGCGTGTGCTGCCAGCACACTCCTGTTGTCATTAGACTTTCTTGGTTGTCACTGTGAAAGTTACACAATATGTAGTTTTCTATAGACATAATTAAGATTCTTTGGGCATCATGTGGAAATTCTGAACAGAAGCCCGAGTAGCAGTTGGCTTGTAGTTACAGGCTGGGGTTTGTCTATTACAGATTTAATGAATCTGCCATTAAATACAATCAAACAATTGGGTTTTTCTTGGAAAGCAGAACACCCATCAAATTATGGGTTTCTGCATTTGTTAGGGCTTTTTTTTTTTAAATTAAATATGTAGAACAGCATCTTTGCAGATCAAGTAATATGATAGATTGAGCCTAATACTGAAATAGGTGTTTTCTTCAGTATTTTGTTTCCTTCAAATTTGTTCTGTCAAAATGTCTATCAGAAGCTATGTAGTAGTATTTGAACAGTTTGATATTTGATGATGATGAGAGGCTTTTTTTTTCAGTGGTCTTTATTTGTTTGGTATGAGTTGAGGTTTCTTTAGAATTTCCTTTTGTGAGAGGTTCTCATTTCTTCTGGTCAGATTCTGTTTGTATTCATATGAAAACGTACTCATTTGTATGTCCTACAAACATATTTTCTATGCAATATATAACAATGAAAATTCATATATAAAGGTCTGTTGAATCTTCCTCAGTCTGCTTTTTTTTGGAAGTATTTTAAACATTTCTTTCATCTATTGCAATGAAAACAGCCAGGATTTTGCTGTAATAAAGCATACTGCTTTCAAGAAAAGATTGTTCATTTCCATCAGATATTAATATGAAGATGCAGAACTTTTAAAATCTTAAGATTGGTTCATAGGTATTAATATATTTTGACTGAGAGCAGAGACGAAATTGTTGACTGGTCATTTGCCACAGCAGTTCATCTAAATAACATTCTGACATCCACCTCTGCGCCTGTGTTCGTTATCACAGGGTATAAGTTGTATCCTTTGTACAATAAATGCATCTTCATAAAATTAGGTACTCTGCAGGAATGACAAGAATACTCTTGGATTCTTTAGCCAGCAGTGTCTTGCAGTACTTCGTATAAGGCATTTGATCATGTTTTTTGATGTATTGATGCCACGTAAGGAGCGTCTTTTCTTGGTTTAGGTTTCCTGATATTCTTCTAAGCATTGGATTCTGTTTTCTGGAAACAAGTCTTCTGTCCCAAACCACTTTTTATGTTTATGTGTATCTAAATAGATAACAGAAATCACTTAAGCTTTGTGGCTTGTCTGCTCGTCTCCTAGAACACTATCCCTTCTTTATCTTTCAGAAGATTTGTCTGTCTTTAAATCCGGAACATGAACAAAAAGAAAAAAAAATCCATCTTCCTTTCCTTATCTGGAGCAGATTGTTCTTTTCTTGATCTTGTGTTGCATCTTACTTTGAGTAAATATCCTTTAAGATGTGGCCTTCTTCATGTCACATATCTTGTGTCTATTTACAATACCTACAGTTTATATGAAATTACTCAGTAACCATTATTTTTTTAAATGTGTATTGAAATACCAGCACGTGGCTTATTAGATACTACACTTTTCTTGAAAAGTCTCAATCCACAGATTCACCAAACTCAAATTCTGACCATAATTGTGTTGCTTGGGACAACTGATGGATAATATTAAAAATCCTCTGTGTTCCTGCTGGTTTGGGGGGTAAAGGATGGACAGTTTCTTTTCTCAATATTAAATTAAATACCCTGCAGATACAAGGGCAGTGAAGTCAACGTACCGACTTTAGTGGAATTATTTGCTTGGACTTCCCAAATCTATAAAAGCTAAATTATTGAAAATTCCTCTCTTATCTTGATATAATAGCTAGGTATGATCTCTTCTAAAATAACCATAAAATCTTGAATTTGTTAAAGGTTTGAAAGTTCAGAGAAAATGCAGGCGAAGAAAAGCTGCAATTAGGCAAAGCGGCTGCACCTCTGCGAGAAAGGTACCCTGTAGATAGGATAAAGTACCTGTTTTTAAGAGGCTACTGTTGAATGTTAAGATCTAAGGGAAATAAGAACTCTTTTTTTATAGAATATTTTAAGTGCAATAATACAGATTAAATAGCTTATTCATGGTCTGAATGGTTTGGCCTGGTAACGTAGGTAGAAGCTGGAGATATTGGCTGCATATATAGTCCAGCTCATAGCTCACGGTAGATGCCATTCCTGTTTCAATCTAAGCACAGCTGCTGATTTCTGGTTAGGACACAATTTTTAGGGCAGGATTTGCAGAGCGTAAGCGTATAATTGCACCAAAACTTAACAAGAGTTGGACACATATCTTCTGAGGCTCCTTTGCAAAATTCCAAACTAAATCTTTGCTAGCCTGAAGTGTTGTTGACTATAAAATACGTATTTTATAGGAAAGTATTTCTGTTTTAAGTTAGGTTAAGCATTTTTAGCATGATATATATTTTAATTATTAACTAGTATAAATGATAAACATTGATTCAAGTAGATTTCTCTGAATGTTTCAAGGAGGATATTTCTCTGAAGCAATTTCGATATATTTCTGTGTGTTTGTATTTAAACGCTTCAATCTGCATAGTTGCATAGTTACATATTTACATGAATTTTTATATTGTCTTATTAGAAGGACACACCCCACCAGCCCTGCAAGAAGGGACTTTATTGTATTGTCTGTGGAGCTGAAATTCTGCCAAAAGCAGAGGGTAAGGTCTGTGTGGAGGGAAAGGGAGGGAGGCCCAGGCCATGGAGGCCACTTGGTGCTGCTCTGTTTGCCCAGAACAGCCCTAACGTATCTCCTTCAAGACCTGTGTAATCTCGGCACTAGACCTTCATTCATTTCCTTAATATTAATTCATTAACATAGTCATATTTTTTTGCAATTTGGTAAAGAGTCTGTGAAATGGAATCACTATAGATTAAATCACTGGGGTGGTTTAGTGCCTACAGTTACCAGGGCATCCAGTGTCAGCAAGAGGTTTTATGCTGTTTGAACTGTATCTCGATGTCAGTTGATTGATGAAAGTTAAAAAATTCTGCCACAGCCTGAAGAAAATGAAAAATAACTGACTTTATTCAAAGTGGATTCCAGCTCACTAGTCAATTTGGGAGTAGCAACAAGGGGAAAATTATCCGTTGAAAAGTAAATTTTGAACATGTTAAAAAATTTAAATAAGCCTGTCTTCCAAGGTCCATTTACATCAATAGACATCTTTTCACTGACTTCAGTGGGTATTGGATCAGGGCCTAAATTACCATCTTGTAAATGTGGAAAGTTTGCAGTATGTTCGAACAGTACTGTATTCAAAACCATGTATATATTGGTCTTACACCCCACTTTTTAAATTATAGGAATTTTGAAAAAAGCTTGCTACAGTAATATTGAACTGAAAATCATCTGGAAACTCTTCAGAAATACTAATATAAGAAGTAAAGAATCCATTAATAATTGTATGTGCAAACTAGATGCCATTTCAGAAGACAATAATGTGATGTTGATCATCTCAGATGCTGCAAGTCTTAGTCATCTGAAAGAAACTCTGAAAGTTTATCAGAGGCCGGTAAAAAGTGAAGGTAAATCTTACTGATTGCTGGTAAATACCACCTCAGGTTTGTCAAGTACTTTAAATGAAATAGAACACATTGTTTTCTTTCATTTCCTGCAGATGCTTTTGAATTTGGTAACATGTTTTTATCTCTTGCTCTGTGTGATTCTCCTATGGAGGGGCCCAGAACGAGTCTCTTGCCCCACTACTGCCTGCTTTCCAAAATAGCACTATACAGGTCTTGCAGATATTTTTAATGGGGTTAAATGGGGCTCCGCGGAAGCACGATGTGTTTGATATGAAATGACTGCAGGTGTCAGACTGTGGAATGTGTGATCCTTTAGCAGCGTTCAGGTGACAGAGACCACATGTAAAGCACTTTATTTAGTTTGTGTCTGGGCAGTTCTGGTGTTAGGGTGGCACAGTTAGTCATATGTGACTTTTGTCACGAGGACTCCGATTTTAGAGGTTACTGAGTCTCCAGAGTTTAGTACACATTTTTTACCACACTACTTTCTGGCAAATAAGAACATTCCGTTTAGAAATGTGAAGTGCGACTTACGATCTTTCATCTGTTTTAAAATATCTCTTGATGCTTACCTAAAGCACTTTTTCTTTCTTTTTGAAAGACCTGAATGCCAGTTTATCTTTAAATGCTATTTGGAATGAGAAGGAATATTCTCTGACAAGTTACTTACAATGCAGAAGCTGTGCCATTCAGTCGATTTCTCCATGTCCTTTGATAGGAGCTGAGGTTACTCATTTCAGTAATAAAGTACAGTCATGGGTAAGTCAAATCAGTTTATTTTGTGTATTAAAATGATTACTGAATGATTTGTACAGTAAATATTAAAATACCATTTCTGTAAAAGGTAGAATGAAAACTTTACTTATCTAGATGAATTCTGTAGGATTCATCTAATTTCTACCACAGGGATGTGAAATTGTAGTTAAGATCTGAGTTGAGGTCGCTCTCTGTGTTTGAAAATACTGTTATGTATTTAGAAAGGTAGAATGGACCGGGGATGAGCGATGGTGGGTAAATACAGCTTTATCATCTCCTTGCTTTAAAGCAAATGGCTGTCGTGTTCCTGTAGCTGGGAATATATGAATATAAATGAAGTCCTATAGAGTCAAGGGAGTTTAAAATGATTATTTATTATATGCTATCGTGTACCAGAGCAAACGCATATGCATTAAAGTGAAGAAGCTGTGAATAAGTCAGTTTTAGCTCCCAGTTCTACATTCTCGAATACAAGATCCTGCTGCTGTTGAGCAACATATTTCTAGAGATAAAATCAACATTGTAGTTTATACTGTTGCCTACCGTGTGTTAAATCACATACGTTGTCATGAGGTATCGCATGTCATCTGCAATTACTTATGTCATGTGCTGTCTATAAATCAAGTACAGTTAGTTCTGGAAGGCAAGGAGTTGTTCATTTAATAGAAATCACATTGCTATAGCAGAGCAAGCTTAAAAAAGAATCACTGGCTTTAGTACCTGTAATTTACTTCTGGATTTATTAATCATTTAAAGAGGCAATGCTATTTTCGTGACTTAAATTTAAGGTGGGATTAACAAATCACATTTTGTAATTTTTTTAACCTACTTTTTATCAATTATACATTTATACTGAAAATTATATTTTAAAATTTACTGCTACATTTCTACAAATGCAATTACGTCATGTGTTTGCCATTGACCTAGAAACCTCCATTAACTTATTCGGATTTCATGTGAAATCAGTGCCATATAAATTAATATTATTTTTATATTCCTTAAAATAGCCTAAATAATTGTATATTCCTGTTTGCAGTAGCAACATGATAAAAGATTGTACTTTGGAACTTCAGAAAATATTTTGGTGCTGTAAATGTAGGGGACTCGAGGTGCTTTAAGATCTAGCTTAGCTAATGTCATCAATTGTCTTTCAGATGTTCAAAGGTGAATGAAACTCTGACAATTAAATTTTTAAACTTATTAAGGAGTTGTTGCTAGAACTGATTAGACAGTCAGCTGTTGAGACAGTAGCTTTTATATAACAGGATATTGTTTTGTTCAGCACGTTACCACATTTGGCAAACTTTTATCTTAATGCGCCTATCGGGAATACCAGTCTGACCTCAATCTGAGTAAAGCCTTAATAGTCGACGTGCGGGATGCTTGCAGGAGGTGGCACGGTCATTTTCGCAGACTGTATATTTGTTATCGCATGTTAATCAGATTCATCATTCTGTTTAATAAAGATTTCATCTGCCACGCGAATGCATAATCGGCTATGTCTGAGTGACCGCCTTTTGTCTTGAGCAGATTGCTAAAACTGTATTAAGCATCATTAGACAAAAATGAAGACCTTATTAATTTGTCCTTTATGTGTTTTCCAGCAGATTGGACCTCATTATTATGCAAACACAGTACACAGAGCAGCACCAGAAGTAGCTCATTAATGTTTCTTTCCCTTAGTACGTAACAGATTATTATTGTGAAGTGTGCATGAAATAATTGCTAATTACATGCCTTAAATTGTACAGTGATTGTCTGTCTAGATTTTTTTCATGTGGTTTAAGTGCACTGTTGAAGGCCGTCAGACGCTACAGGTTAACAGTACCGAAGCAAGTAAACCGGGGGAAGTGAATCACAGAACATGCATTTTGTCACACATTTTCCTGCCTATAAAGAGTAATTAGGACAGCTATGGATTGCTTTGTAGTTACCTGTCGTTACGCTTCTTATTGTAAAAGAAATGACTCTCAGCTGGCAAATAATTGAATAGATAGGTCTCCCAGTGAATAGGTGCAGGCAAGTTTTAACTATTGCCTTCTAGTAAAAAATGCTGTGGATTCTGAAATGGTAATTACTGAGTTAGTACGGTTTCCTTATTTACACACCACTGAAATCTTACAGATTTCCAAATACTGCCCTTTCTGCTGTGTGTTTTTCCAGCTACATCTTGCATTTCTTAGGGGCTCTCTATCCAGTATAATTCTGAAAATTTGTAAGCATGATAGAAATTACATGTTAGGATTTGGCATTGGTCTGTAGTTTGACAACTTTGTGCTAAGTGTGTAATTGGTTTAAGCTGGTAGTGCTTCATACTTATCCACGGCACATCTTCTGTAATCTGTCTGCCACTGGAGCTGATAAGACTTGGCCACAACTGAAGTTTTTGCAGCGCTAGAAATAAAATCCTGATCCATTAAGGGTTTGCATGGATTTAGCCTTATAATCTGGTTTAGAAATTGTGAGTGGTCAGATCTTAGATACGAGCTTTGTTGTCAAAAAGATGCCATGAAAACCATTACATCAGCTTAAATTTTCTTAACGTTGCTTTTGTTGATAATATAACCTGAAAGATATAGTGAGTATTTCTGAAGAAAAGTATTTGTGACTGGCAAATAGTTGTTATATATGAGCATTGAAAAATATATCTTTGAGAGTTAGGATAATAACATTCATCTGACATGACTTACATTAAACAATTTTAAAGTCTAACTGCATTTGGTTGGTATTAAATAGTTGCTTGTGTCAGCTGACACCACCATTTAAATATGGTGGCGGCTTCATGCAATATCAGTTAAAATAAATGGGGCATGTTAGCTGTAAAATATTCTTGAAACATTTCACAAGTAATAGATCATTACTGAATATTTATGAAGGACATACATGTCTTGCACTTCCGAAAAATCAAAATGCAATTGTTCTGCAGAGACCAAATTCTCTTCCCTGCGCTATTAGCTGTTGGCCATGTGAATAGTTACTTGCTAAATCACTTGACTGATAGAAATTGAAAATAGTTGTTGACATTGCAGAAATAAATATTTATCTTACTTGGGTTATTTGAAATGGCCGAGGATATATTGCTGTGGACAGGCACAGGTATACTATTGATATAGAGGTTCTGCAGTCATGATTATAGTAATTTTTAACAAATGCTTTCTACATTTGCAGTGATAATAGTGCACGCTGATGTGTATGTTTGTGATGTAATACAAGCGCATATGAGCACATGCCTTTCTGTAAAGCATGTGTAGGTGTTGCAGCTAGTTGTGCAATCAGGCTGAAAAGGACTCTTGGTCGCAGGGGTTTGACACTGTGCTTTTCCTTTTGCTCGGCAATCTGTATTCTTCTTCCATGGATTTATCATCATACCCATGTGTACACTGTTCTTTGATAAGGCTGAAAGCTCTAGGCATCAGAGATTGGACATTTTATTCTTTAATTAATTCCTTGAGAGCTGTATTTAAGTGAAACTAAATCCTGTTTAGTGAGAAATACATGTCAACCTCTGAGCACTATCTTGCAGTTACCAGTGCTTTTGATGTCTTCTTTTAAGACATAAATTTTCTTCTCTTGAATTATAGTACCAGATGCTTACAAGTTTACTTGTACAAATGCATGCTTCCATGGGCACTGACAGGCGGGGTAACTCTGGAGTAACTACTGAGTAGTTAGGTAGTGTGTGGCCCCACAAACCCAACACAAGGAGGGCTGCAGAACTGGCCTGTAAAGCGCAGGCACGAAGCAGACCCCCAGCTCATCAAATCCATTCCTGCTCCCAGATAGTCTCATGATACAATTTTTACTCCTTACCCAATTCGATCTGTAAATTCCAAAATTAATATTTCTTCTCTTTCCACAGTTTGTTAATTCTCATTAATCGTAAATATCTTTGGGAACGTAAGGTGTCGTTAGGAGGGTGAATAGGAAGATACTCTCTGTGGAGTGTTCATGGGCTGATGCAGCCACATTTCTGTTCCGGTGTCAGAAGATGCTGGCCGTGGATCAGAAACATGGTCAGTAGAGGTACAATCCAGGTAAGAGTGCGAGTAGTTTAGGGGAAACCAGTAAATATATTAATATGTTGTCTTTCCAACCTGGAAGTTTATTTTTCCTTTGCCTGGGTCAGAGACAAGTTGTGTAGGTTCTCCTGAGTACCGTAGGCTCATTTCATAGCATCTACCATGATGTGCTTTTACCAGGAGGATCTCTTAATGGTCTTGACCATCGGTGCTGACAGACTATTGCCACTTAGATGTGGCACTGGAGCCATAACCCGGTGCCTCTGGCGCTTTAGGACAGCACTGGTAAAACAGATTCGTGTGGGCAGGAGCCTGCCAGGCACGCGGGACAGCACGTCTGCTCCCGGGAGCTGCTGCGAGGCTGCCGAAAACTGCGGGCAGCAGCGAAAGAAGAGTTCGGTCTTCATAGGCTAATAACTTTTTAAATTCAAGGCTGGAATTCCAGAGCCACTTTATGGTTTTGTTTTTTTTTTTTAATAGATAAATAGCATTAATGAAGCACTAATTAATCTCCTACCTCCCTGCTCACACTGGCATTCAGCCTGCCAGAAAAATTCTGCTAAGTTAGTTGTCAACCTTAGTAGAAATCCACTGTATTGAAATTCACTTTAAAATATATATAACTTCTTTAAATATTTTTGAGGGAGGGAGAGATTTAAAAATATAGGAACCAAAAACCAGTGTTAGGCTTGCTTGACATATATTAAAATTTTCTTAAAGTGCTGAGGCAGTCACCAGCACAGTGATTTATTGTCTGCCTTGTACTGATAATCGAGTGAGCTTTCGTCAGACAAGGCCGATGCCCATTGAAGTTGTGAGTGGCAAAACATGAAAATTTGTCTTGCTTCCCTTGCAGTGGGGCTCTGTTGGTACAAAAATTGGGTCAAGTTTTGTTTCTGTAAACTCAGGTTTTGCAAGAGAAGGAAAGAAAAGCCGGAGCTGGGAAGTTCTGTCCTCCTGCGACTCCTGGGTCTCGCTCTGTGCCTGTTCCTGTGCCACATCGGGGCAGCTCTTTGAGGAACCGCATTGCGAAACGTGTCCCCGGAACACTGTGGGCTAAGGCTGTTGCCATTTTTGTGGGATTATTGTTATACTGGGTCGTTTCAGGGATCTGATTTGTGCAGTCCCGCAAACGGTTTCTATCAGCAAAGTGAGATGTGGAATATGAAGAAGCAGAAAGTTAGTGCAGTGATAGCCGATGTTGAAAAGTTATGGAAAATGTGCAGTAGCAGCTGCTGGAATCGCAGCTTCAACATTCTGATTATTTTATATTCTAATGAGCAGCCATTGTCACAAGCTGGTATTTTATACTGATTATGTCGGCCACATAGTGCAGCTGCCACTGACCCCTCAATGAGCAGTAACAAAAACCCTCTTTGTTATCAGTATGGGAAATGTCTTGGCCATTGTGGGTGTGAATTCAAAACAGAATGGCAATCATGCACAGGAACAAAATAAAAGCTCCAAGGTTCGTTGACAGGAGTCTAAACATCCCGTATAAATGATTATATTCAAGTCTTTTTAAAAGTTGTACTTCACTGTACCTTGTTACATAATTAAAATATAGTTCAAGTAGTTAAAGCATCTGAACGCCTTAGAACTTGTATTCACTAGATGCATCTAAACTTCTCATCATTAATTTTGTACACTGAGCTCTCCCTTCCTGTAAATTTCTGTTCTATTATAACATGTAAATCTCCAATCAAGGTAAGAATATTTGTAATTTGACTTTTCTTTTATTCTTAAAGTGAGTGTACTTTCAAATAGTTTGACACGACGTTTACAGAGTCGTAGCCATTTTTCACACTTTAAGGCCGAGCGGCTGTAGTAGAATGGAAGAGTGAATTCAATCTGTTGCAGATGTTTTCTAAATCTGATACCTCTGGGTTCCGTAAGCCATTCCTCCTAGGAAACTAGAAGAAAACTGATTTATATAATGTGAATCTGGTATTCTAGATTTACATAATTAAACTCCATGGTGCATCAGACCACGAGACTGCGGGGTGCGGCGGGCAGGGATGTTCTCTGCAGCATGTCGGGCTGGTTCACTCTCGGAATTCTGCTTTGGGAACTTTTCTAGTTCTTAAATTGCAACCATACAGCAATAATACAAGGTAGGGAGAGTGTAAAGACAGACAATTACCACCACTCTTCCAGATGTAATTTGTATATGGTATTGGTTATTTTTATTAAGTTCATAGTTTCTTCCTCTTAATGGAATACAAACATTTGGCCAAATTCTTTGCCCGGAGTAAGCAAAGCCAAGGATAAACTCAGTTCGTTCTCCTCTCTGAAGGGCTTGAAATACTAATAATAAAAAAATTGGCTAAGGTTTTAAAGATTTTTATGGTGTTTATAGATAGATGTGTGGCTATACAAAGATTTAGCTGTGTATTTTTTTCAGGGGATGAATAAGACTATCAGATAGAATAATACCTCAGCACTTTTGAATTCACGTAAATTGAATGTGACTCCAAACATATTTGAGCTCTGTCCTACGTTTTCCTCCTGCTTAGATGGAAAAAACTCTACATACATTTAGCTTCTGTTTATTAAGTGCTTTGAAATGGTCAGATCGAAGTGTATATAGAAGCATCCGTTATTATTGCTTAGTGGACTTGTGTCAGTTTTCTACCTTTTACATGCTTCTGTGATTTATTTTTAAAGACATAATAATTTAAAAATAATGAGTGTTTTTACTCTAATTGATATAGAAACTTTCATGTATATGTAAGACCTCTCATTTATATATTTCTTTTGTTAATGCAGTTTAGAAAATGACTGGTTTAGCTTTAGGTAAAAGTAAAGAACTATTCTTGGACAGTTTTGACATCTCCATTTTATATTTTATAAACCAGCTGTAGTTCACACTTGTGGAAACTGTAAGTGTCCTTTTATTTTTAACAGCAGCCTAGGGTATGGTTGAGAGAGGCACATTTTCATTTTGGCTTTTGTTTGAGCAGCTTCCAAAACATCATTCTGCCTTTTTTCTTTTTTTTCTGGAAAATTTGCCAAGTTTAGCTCAGATTAAGTTGCTTTGTTAGATTTGTTCTTTTAAGCATCTGGATCAGAAATTGTATCCCGTACTATGTAGTAATGAAACATTTGGAAATAATCTGAGAAATTGTAGTAAGTCATGATAGATGCAGTACATTCTTTTTCTAAGTAAGAAATATGCAGCTTACAGAGTAGTTTGGGATATTTTTGAGCAAATATTATTTTGTTTGTACCACCCTACTAAGAGATTACAGCTCGTTCTTCTGGGACACAAGCAGGCATTATTGTATCTTAAACTGTTGTCATCCCGTTTATCACTGTAAAATAGTGGCTTGCTCGATGCATGTATGTGTATAGATAGATTCCATGCCAAATGTTAATGTTATAGGATATTTCTGATGGGGAAAAGAAATACATAAATAAAGTTATTTTTATTGTAACTCATAAAGCCAGTATGCTGCACGCTAGTGAATGATTGGTTTGGGGTTTTTGATGCATTGCATTACTTATGTTTTTAAAAATTGAATCAATATTGTACATGTAAGTTCATCACTGGAGCTAGAAGGCACATTTTACTAGTTTAAAATAAATTATTAGAATCTATAATAATAGAGAAAATGTTTTTCTCATGTCATAAACTTGAGAGCCACTGTATGAAGTCCATCTACTTATAGTGTACTTTCAGTATACATTGTGCTGGATAATAGAGTTTGAGGAGAAGCAGATCTGAATTCTAGTGGTAAAGAATATGCATACCCTCTTAATTAGCTGTAAGACTGCTAAATTGAAGAAATGTTTGTCCATGAAATGCAGCCCCTCAGAAAGGACAGGGAAAAAGAAGAGAAGGCACTTTGGATATTCAGAAAGGAATATGTGTGTTTTGCATTACTTTTTAGGCGAATACGTTTATTCACTGCAAAGAATTAATGCCGTAGCCACAACATTTGCTGCATTCCTCCACAGTCCACATGATTGACTGTGATTACGAACCCGGCTTTGTTTTGGTGGTTTGGTAAATGCAGATGTCTGAATGTTAATTATATTCTGTAGCTCTTTAACTTCTATTAATTTATTTCCCAGCTATTTTGTTGCTTTGAAAGTCGTGCAAACCAACAAGAGATCTACCATGAAAGGAACCAGAAGGTTTCCTTTCTTACAGCTAGATTGGAACTATCAGCTGATAAAACAGACCCCAAATCCAAACCACTTGCTGCTTTGGATTCTGTTATGAATGTCACCTTCAGGGAATGAATCGGAGCCAATTTTCTCTTTGAGAGTGGAATTTTTATTTCCTTTCTCTTTTAAGCTCGTGTTATCCAGCACCGTTTTGTTACGTGGTGTCTCTTGTAAAATTTCTTCCTCTGCGCTATGTATTTCAGCCTTTAGATTAGAAACATTTATCCTGTCTTGAAAGACACCAACATGGTGAGTAATCAAAGGAGACAAGTGAAGAGAGACCTTTGTCAATGATACAAATTTGTCCTTCGTCTCGAAGTTTTATTCAGCAGCATTCAGGGAAATCGTGTTTGTTTGACATTGGCTTCTTTAAACTCTTTGCCCACTGCTGCGTCAGATACTCTTACAAAAGAACTTGCACAAATGTTTGATCTCTCTGCTTGTGAATAACCAGTTTCCCCGGTGGGAGGGATGTGGGGTTGGGACCATCGCTCTCCCCGGCACCAGAGGCAGTGTCTGCACCAACTTCTTTCTCCCATTCCCAAACCCTGTGCTGGCTTTGGGTTGGTTTGCTTTTCGAGGCTGTTTTCTGGCTCCCTCTGTATCACCCAAGATGATGCTTTATTTTTTTTTTTTTCCCCAAGTTTTGGGCCTATTTGCTCAATGGCGACGGTCGTTGTGTTGATGAAGGAGAAAGTAGCGTGAAGGGTTGTACGGTCGGTACCAGGCAGGAAAAGCAGATGGCTGCTCTGTTAATGGGGCTTCTCCACTTGATCTCACGGGGAGAGAGACCTTTTCATTGTCCGAATTTCTCAAAGCTCATTGATTTTTCATTCTAGCAGGATTTATTTGCTTTTGAATCACTGCTGTGCTGTTATCATTAGATGCTGAACCTTTCACTGGGGTGCACATTTCACTAGGTTTTTTTGATACTTGCTCTTTTAGGATTCCTGCACAGAACTTCTTTCTTCCCCCTTTGCATTAAGAACTCTCATTAAATTCAAAGTAAATCAGGCATGGCATTTTTTTGTTTGTTCGTTTAGGATAATCTAAATGCAGCATGGTATTTTTACAGTTTTTGCTTAGCATTCCAAAATATTAAAATAAAACTTTACCAGAACAATTTTATTTTCCTCTTCAGCAGCCATGGGGTTTTTATATACCAGCTTTTTCCCCAGATTTCTTTTTAAAATGCATTTCTTTAGTTTAAACAGAACAGCACCAGAGGTATTTCGGATGACAGGTTAGCCACGTTGTACAGCATCGTTCAAGTTCTTCGTCCTCTTCTGAAGGAAACCGGGATGGAAATGCCTTCAGACCAATGTTGCAAAACCGAACAAAGTTTCCTGAAGCTGTGTGCTTAAGCAGGAACAGCTGCAGTCTCGTATTGCTGCTTTTTTAATTCATCAAGCCCAGTTCCTCTGCTCTATAGTTCCTTATGGTCTGGATCTGGAAAATACTAAAATAGGGATTCAATAGAGATTCATGTTTACTTACTTCTGCATTCGGGTTTGTAGAGCAATTTAATATAACTAGAGTATGATTTTTCTCTTCTATTTATCATCTTACTACTAATATTTTTATAATGAACTGAATCCCGATCCTTCAGAGCTGAAGTCAAGGGAAGCACAAGTTTATCTCGGTCTAACACAAAAGAAGAGCCTGTCCTAGAGAAGAGCCCTGCAAGGAAAGCTCGACTTAGCGCGCTGCTGGGGATGTGTCCGTGGCGGGGGGTTTGCAGGACTTGACCTCCACGTAGTAAAACAATATTCATCTTTTGACACAGCTTGAAGCGGCATCTGAATGGAAGTTAAAGCGTTTTAGTTAAAACTAATGTGTCCGCAGCTTTATTTGAAGGTGGAGCCAGGAAAGGCACGTAGCAATTAATTGCCGTTGAAACGCGCATCCAGGGGAGCGTGCGGAATGCTAAGCATGAAAGAGCAAACTTGGCCATATTTTCAACATGATAACATTTTAGGCTTTACTTTGCATCTGATTTTTGTGTCAAGTTGCTTTCTACTTATTTCTTTGCTTTCCTTGCTTTGAAAAAAGTGTGGAAGACAACACAAATTAAATGAGTGTATGTTCCAGGTGGTCAGGCTATACAGTAAATAAGTGTGATATCAAGTCTATACAAACATGCTGGCTTCCCATTCTTTTACTTTGAATAACAGTGCATCTGCAGAGCTATATAAATTTAAATTAGAGGTGCTGATGAAAGATTCTGGTCTCATTTTATAGTAGGAGCTGTTATCATAAACTCAGTACATTTTGTTGAAATGCTTTTTAAGAGCTACTTCATAAAGTAAGGAGAGTATGTGTGTGTGTCAAGTAGAATCAGTATCACAGTGAAAAAATCATGGGGATACCTATGTAGATTTGGGGGCTCATAGTATAAAAATTCTCTAAATTGCAAAAAGTAACTGAGGTAGAAAAGGTTTTGAGTGAGTAATATGTTTGCAAACAAATGTATAAGTTGCTGCTTATCTTGTCCCAAATTAGATTAAAAGCCCTATTCTAGAATCTAGTGATAAGAATTTATGGGAATCTCTGTTTCCATGCTAATATTTTTTAGGTATAAGAGAGGAAATATGCCTGATGATATTAATTTGCTGTTAACTAATATAGTACAACATCAGTAACCGGCAGTTAATCTATCAAACTCATGCCATGACATCTTACTTGTTGGTTTAATATGTTATAAGCATGAAATGTGTTTTTCAGGTATGTTTTACATTTGCACCAGGTAATGGAAAGTACAATATATTACGTGCTTGTGCCCCAGAGGAAACTTTTAAACAAAAATAATTGAATGCAATAAATCTTCCCCCGCCGTCCTTCTGGTCTGCCTTCTGCGTTGGATCCTTGGGTTCGTACTTATCGTGAGCCCTGTTGTAGTGACAGGAGAACCATGCTGGTGCGGGACCGCTGCCCTCGCCCACCAGATGTTTGCTTTACGCTCCGAGATTGGGGTCATTTTCTCTCTCTTTTTGATTCTTCATTTCTTCAATAAGTGACTTCTTTTTTTCTGAGATTTAGAGTCTTTTTACAGATTGTTGTTACTCCTGGTAGTAAGACTATAGTTTTTCAAATAATTAGGAACATCCACGAGCTAATAAATCTGTCCCGAAATTTTCATTTGTTTGTGTACGCTGTATAAGTTCATACTTAACTGTGTCTCCGCACGAATGATTTATCAGGTGTTTATTTTCAAAAGTTTTCATCATACACAGTGGTGAGATGATTTGATGCACAGTAGGTTTAATAACTTAAATGCTTAGATTATTATTCCTGTTTGGTGCACGGTTTATTAACTCCCTTATCAGACACTAATCTTAAAGACTTCCTTGTCCTGTGAATGCGCAACTTGTTTTAGTCGGTGCCTAGCAAGTGTAACAATCTCATAAGTCACCTTCAGAGCATCTGGTATAGCACTTGCTTAGTTGCTTCAGAAGGTATAGAGGTACATAATATACCACGTAGTGAATGTGAGATTAAGTATAATAAATATTGCCATCTTTTAAAAGAAAAAATCAATATACCACTTGATCACAGAGTGGCTGCTGCTTTGTTTTTCTTTTCTTAAAGCAGCTTAGCTGTGTTTAAATTGGTGATATGTTGTACTTAAAGTTTCTAAGAATATATGAATGGAAGAGTTTTAGAAAGAAGCAATGGTATGGATTATAAGTAATCCAGTAAAAATAAACGTAGCCCAGGCTTGCAGTGCTGGTTCATCCAGCCCCTTTCCCCACCCAGGTGTTTGTTCAGCAGGAAATCTCTTGAGAGACGATGAGAGAGGAATTTCACCAGAGCTGGCTGGACAAGTCCCGAGTCGTGTCGCGTCCTTGCAATACCAGAGCGGTCGTGCTTTGTTAGAAACTACTTCCTCTAAGTGCTTTAAATCATAGCTTGAGACTATTATTGATCTCTCAACACAATTAATGCATTTGGGCTATAATATAAATATTAAAGACACTTACAGTTGTAGATGGGTTTGTAACTTCCTCCATGCTTTTACCTTTTATAGAACCATTGATATCATACAAACGTAGTTATTTTGATTCTGATAATAGCATAGAATGGAAAACCGTACCATTGCTTCTGAAGGTATCAATGCTGAATTAAAACTGGTTTGGAATCTTCTGCTTCGTAGAGGTCTATTTGAAAAACAAAAAACTTAGTTTAAGTCCTGCTTAGTTTAGAATGTGAAATATTACCAGCAGACTAAAACATAGTGGCTGAAACCAATTGCAAACAGATGGGATTTTCTTATTCTGATTGGCCATATGTTGCCATAGTAAAAAAAAAAGAAAAATCCAGTCAAAACATAAGTCATCTAAAGGAAATGACCTTGATAGTTCTTGACTACTATATGGAACTTTTTAGAGCTAACACATAGAATGTATCAAATATTCTGTAAGAATGGCAGGTATCTGTAAAATAAGGGATATAGTGTTTGTACAGGTAGTTCAGAGGGAAAACGCAGCTTTGGAAAAAACCAAAACAGAACCACAAAACCTCTGCCATCTACACAGGTGGAAACAGAAAGTACAGAACTGGTGCAAGTTTGAGATGAATCATGCAAGGCCGTTCTCCTGGGCATTGCTTCACGGAAATGAATAATAACTGTAAGTGTCTGAACAATGTAAATCACACTTGCACTTGGAAAACCTCTTAAAATACAAATGTGCTTTATTTCTAATAGACTGGGAACTTTATGGCTTTAAAATGTGCAGTTTTATGTGACTTGCTTTAAGAATAGCTCATATTCACTTACTTTTTAGACCTCAAATTCCCATATACGCATCACTCCGATTATTTATAAATAGTTAAAGAGCTAAGAAGTACTGTTGCTATATGGAAATATACATTCGACTTTTTGTAACGGTATGCAGACTTATGATGCTGCCCCACACCGTCAGTGCTTGCATAGTTTGTTGTTGTATCTTTATCTATAGGATGTACCGAGGCATTGATAGAGAGAGGACTCAACTGGTTTGTCTGTCTAGAGAGCAAACCCTTGGCAGCCCATTTCATGTTGGCTGCACCTGCAATTACGGCCTTTGGCGAATTTGCAGCTTCAAATAAGAATAAAACCGTATTCATAGGAATTATTTATATCCTTTCTCCAATGCATATATTTGCAAATCTGTAATATGCATGTATAAACCATACAGATATACCATGTTCACGTATTTAGTATCCTGTAGTATCCTGCATTACCTCTCTGTCATCTTTAACGCTGGGATCTGGTACTACAGATTGCTTTTAATTGTGTTACATATTTTAAACTTGTCATAGGACAAAATCCATACCTTGGCAAATCCATTTAGCCCTGATTTTAAACACTCTTTGCAACATTTGAAAACGGATTGTGCCTTGGGGACTGCCTCAGCGGGCTTTGTGTGGATTAATAGCAGAACATGCAAAGTAAGTTGACAGTAAAACTTTCACTTGTGTTTGGCTGAGCTCATGTAAATACGATACTGATGAAGTGTGACTCAATCCCTAGTTAAAAACTTAAACTCCTTTTGTACATAAGTTTAAGATTATTATGTAGTGTCATTATGCATGCAGAAAGTAATTGAGTATTTTTCCCAGTGGAGGTTTATATATCCTATACAGGTTTTTGTCTATTAAAAATATGTTAAGTAACACTGAATGTATCGTTGAAAGTATCAGCCAACTTCATAGTTCGGTTTATCATTTTGTTCTTAATTTGCACTATTCAGCATCTGTGATATAACTGTTCTTTGCCTGAAAATACAGTAAACGTATTCATCTTGATGACGGCATTTTCAATAACGTTTCTTTTCCGAGCGACTTTGAAAATCTCCATTTAAAGCTGGTTCTACAAGTTTAATTCAGCATGTTTCCTTTTTCCATATCAAGGCCTTCTGTTTTAGAGCAGAGTTTGTAAATATTATACTGTCATTGCTCTCTTAAAGAAAAAAAAAGTAAGGAAAGTGACTATCCCGAATTATCTAGTTCGAGTAAAACTTTTGAAACTTACTTGTATCAGAATAAGTAGTTTGTGCCAAGATATAGACTACAGTCATTTAAAACAAACTTCAGCTAGAAGAATAAGTGAGTTCAGTAAATGCCGTTGTTTCTGAAACTAGATTTTTAAAACTTGTGTCTTTCTGGTTTCCTGGACTATAGCGGTCTCTGCATGAATGGCAAATATCTGAGGAGCATATTTAAACTACTTTTAAAAGGAGAATAAGTCAACATATTTTACAGGTTTACTTCTCTTCAAAAAGAAAAGAAGCTCTGTGATTTACTCTAAGTGCATAAAACTTCTTTAGACATGTTTAGAATTTGCATGGCATGCACTGTCTCTTGCTTAGGTATTATGGTGTTTACAAACTTTATATTCAGATGAATGAGCAAGCGATCGGAGTGGTTTGAAACCCAAGTATTATTTGCACAATGCAGAGAAGCTGAATTTTGAAAAAGAATCCATCAATCATATAAATCATTGAAGGATGTGACTAGACAGACATTCTAGTTTGGCCCCTTATGCAGAGGCAAGATCAAATGCAATTAGAACATCGTTGTCAAATGTTTGTCGTCCTAAAAATCTTTGCTGAAAGAGATTCCCTAAGCTGGGTAGCTGCTCGAGCACTGCTCTGCCTTCAACTAGAAAGGTTTCCTGTTTGCAACCTTAATCTTCGCTGCAAATTAAGCTCATCTCTTCTTGTGTACCCAGCAGCAGAGGAAAAGAACAGGTTTTCAATGAGAGAGAATCAAACGCGCGTTGAAAGATTTGGGAGGAGTCAACTTTGGGAACAATGTGATGTTAAATTTAGTACAAATGTTCAAAAGAAGAGCATCTAATAGCTGTTGAGAGACAAGTGAGGGCAGCCCTTTATTGTTGTTAACCTCTCTCCTCTGGAACTGTCATAATGACAAATAATATATTCAAAATAAGAAATTACAGACAGTAGCAAATCCTGAACAACTGTGCCCTCCTGCGTGAGCTTCTGTGTCCAGCTCCGTGTGTGAGTGACCTGGCCCGGTCGAACAGCAGCGGGATCCTCGGGCGGCTGCAGCTGCGTTCTGCTCACAGCAATTGGTGTCATAGACCTGGGTTACGGGCTGGGGAGAGGGGAAGAACAACCCAAAGCAAAGCAAATCGAAACCTGAATTACAGGCAGAAATGTCCTTCTATTGTTCAGTAAGAATCTGATGCGGATCCCGTCAGAGCCCATTGAAAGGCTGATGTTAAAGGGTTTTAGATGGGACCCTTAAGCAAATCAAAAGGGAACTTGTCTCTCTGTGAAGGACCATATTTATTATGAGTGTTCTTAATTTCTTGGGCCAATCTAATCTCTCAAATCCAACTTAGATGTCAAGGTTCTATATAGAGAGAAGAAAATAAAAGCATCAGAGCTGGGCAATAAGGAAATAAATATGCTGTGGTGTGTAAAATGTTGTTAGTATTCCAGTGCAGTCCGTAATTCTCTTTTTAATTTTTACTCTACCAGATATTCCAATTAAATTAACTACATTTTACGTGTGGTAGTCAGCATAGAGTGGATACTAATTTGTCTCTTGTATTTGAGAGGATATTGTAGTTAACAGACTAATGTTAGAGTAAGTTCTCTCTATAAAATAATCTCTGGATTTTAAGTGGCCAAGATGTTTTAGAACCAGACCTTGCAGGGATGCTGGTGCCTCAAATTTCTCGAGTCTTCCTGTTACGAAGAATAGGCTTTTTGGTTTAATTAGTTCCATGGACCGTGAACATTCATCGTGTACCCACACAATGAAAATAATAATAGTGTGGTACGAGATGAAGGGGGAAGAGGGACAACCTGGCGCAGCATTTCCAGCCTCCCGTGTGTCTTCTGAACACATATTTCAATACAATCATTAGACATATTTCATCATCTATATTCCCTTATTGTACTTAACCTGGGGTCATTGTGATATTTCTTAGTTTTAGTGCTTCCAGATTTATTAAAGGGTTGCCGATAAATTCTTGTAATCCAATGTGACTTATTGATTCATGCATTTGAAAGATCTTTAATATCCTCTTTGTATGTTTGATTCCTTAAGTGTTGTAAAAAGGCAGAAATTGGTAATTGTTGGTAACAAGATCTCTGGGCCTTAGAACTGTGTGTCATTCATTGAAAGAGGATTAGGAGAAGCATGAGCTCCCAGCCCAGGAGACAGTACGGAACAAAACCACCGATATAATTATGGATGGTACACACAATAGGTGGTTTAAGCGTGTCTGTTGTAACAACAGGAGTTGGGTAATCACATATACCACCCTGGGAGAGGGCAGTTATCTTGTAAAAGAACCCCTTGGTTCAAGTGCAGAGGAAAGGCTGTGATCAAATGCCTCCTGAATTACAGATGTTGACTTTCATCAGTTTATTTGATTAGGATCACAATGGAAGAATGATGTGCTAAAGCGAAAAAGCATTTTGTGCAGGAAGGAAAAACTTGCTGCTACTGGATGGCCAGTTAATTCCTATCCAAACGAAAACTGCATCTCTCTTTCAGAAAGTGAGTCATCACTGAATTGTGCTAAAGCCAGTAAAAGGATGAAGGAATTATATATATACAAAAGCAAAACTTGTCAAGACACATAGCATTTAGACTGAAAAATGATGAACCAGTTACTTCGTTAAGTGACCATCCAGGAAATGCAAGTAGCTGCTACAAGCAAGACAATGTGGACTTGGCAGTCAGAGCAGAGAGAGCTCAGGCTTTTTTCTAGGGCGGTTTTATAGGAAAAAATTACCAAAAATTAGGAGTTGTACTGTCATTCTGCACTCTTGGTTTATTATTTTTGTGTGTGTCAGAATATCAGCGTGAAAGAATGCTCAGATAGGATCTGTCAGCGTGCGGGCAGGAGGGAGAACATGGAACTCACTTTTGGAGAGAAAAGCTTTATTGCTCTTGCAGTGCACTTGGGTAAATTTGCAGCCTCCTCGGTCATGAATAAAAAGGGTCAAAACACTTTTTATCACTCTTTGGGTGCGCAGAATTGCGTTACAGGATGGTATTATGCCCGACTATGATTACTACCAGACGTGCGTTTTTTTTCTATCAAAAATTTGCAATAAAACCAGCATGAGTTCATGTGAGTTTTTGTGGCGTTCATCCAGGATGGTTTCCCAGTGAACACCATGCCAGATATTTAAAGCAATAAGGATATCTGCCTGATAAGTTATTTTTCTCTCTGGAATCTAATGTTCAGATCCTTCTGTCAGCCTGAGTGTTCTCCTGTTGCATTCCAAATTGAGCTGATGATCTTGCAATGCTTTAGACAGAAACTGGAAGTGAACACACAAAGTGCCAAAAGAAACTATGAAAGTCTAGATGTAGCTCAGTAATAATTCACGGCTGATGACATTACCAGAGGTGATGAGTTTCACACACGTACGTATTTAGAGGAAATGTATTATTTCATAAAATGGAAAACTGCAAAATCAATAGGAACAGCTACAGGACTGAGTGCCAGGAGTGGACATGGCATCCTCGTTGGATTTAATAAGCTAACGCTGCCGGATGGTTTTGTTCTTAGAGCGTTGTGTTCTCAAACCCATCTCTGCATTAATGTGCATTAACTCTGCTACCGAGAGCTCTGCATGAATCTATTGTAGTTCGTCTGTTTGGGAATATGGAACACGGATCCCATTTCATTTCTGTCAAAGCTTTGCGAAGGTACCGATTTCAAATGACTCCTGATCATTGTAAACACGTGCCATATGGGTTCTTACTGATTGACATGCAAATCTTTGACAGCAGAAATCCAGGCCATGTCAATCACGGGCTGGCAGTGTGACAGTCACTCTTGTTTTTGCTGTGATTAAATCATAATGTCGTTAGGGGTTCCCTATGTTTTATACAATAGTAACATCGACAAGAGAGCTGAGGAGCTCTGATGCTGGACGGAGGCAGCAGCAGTGAGTGGGGAGTCGCTGCTCCCGCCTGCCAGGACCGATACCCACGCATGGAAATATTCAGCAGCCCTGCTCCTTCCAGGGGCCGCCATGGGATGCTCATCTTTCTTGCACTAATACCACCTGTCACATTATTCGATGTCTGGGCACATTTTCTATGCTAATTTTCAAACACATGCTGCGGTTACAAAATAATTTTTTCAAAAGAGTCTATGCTTTATTTCCGGTTTCTTACCTACTCCCCTGATTTAATATTGGTATCTTTGTTTTCTTGGACGTTTGTGTATTCTTGAAGCAATATGTGAGAAGTTAGACAAGATACGACCTATTTAATTCTTTGGCTCTTCATCCCTTGAGTCTGCATCGTTTTAGGACATACCTATATCTTTTTTTTAAATAGCTGTGTATGCACACACACACACACACACACATACGTATACATACATACATAAGAATACAGGTAGGAGGCTGTGCCAGATCTTTACCAGGACTGTACTGCCTCATGCCGGGAGCAATGACCTGTCAGCTCAAGAAACTATTTATATAGATCATGGTGCCTAATGATAATGCATTTTTATAATATGGATTTTGATATGCATTTTAATATTCTGTTTTGTGCTGATACGAATATTCACCTTTTTTTTTTTTAGCGGAAGGGTAGAGTGAGGGTAGCTGGTATAGCAGCCAGTATCCACTAGAGTCCTTCATGAAAACTTTCCATGGTTTTCAGCAATATTTTAGCTTCGATACAACAATGTGTACCAATAACACTTTTTGTCTTTAGGACCTTGGAACTTTTAAGTTTTGCAGCCTCTCTGAGATGCCTACGGCGTTATTAAGACCCTCTATACAGACAATAAATCGAGACTGATGATGGGTGGATGCCATTCCTCTCCTGTTGTCACACAGCAGCCCGGCTGCAGCAGCGCGTGGGTGTCTGGGGTGCCTGCAGTTCCCTGTCTGTTCACCGGAACATCGATCAGGTTTGTTCAGCATAAAAAACTTAATTCATACTGCACAGCTCCCTTAGCAAAGTGAATGAGCAAAATCACTTGTGACGGCATGTATGGATAAGGACACTGGAAATTTAGAAATACCCACAGTTATAAATACCGCTTTTAAGGTATTAAATAAGGGCCAGTTTCAAATATTCTTTCTACAAGTATTGAATGATGCATGCTTAATTGACTTATATTTTGTACTCTTCAAAGCTTTCAGACATTTATTCTCCTCCTTGTCTCTTATGAATTGCTCGAGTGGGTGGATCAGCCTTTCAAGTTTCTCCCCAGTTTTCTCTTCAGTAATGCAAGACAGTAGAACTCGTACAGATTTGTGGATTATCACCTGGGAGAGGTCATTTTAATGCTTGAAAATAGTGTATAAGTTCAGACATAAGCACTGGCCTTGGGTTGGTGCTGAAGAAACAAACACTCTTCGTTCAGCTGCAGGTGGCAGCAGAACCCCAGGGTTATTTCTACCCAGCCCCAGTGTCTATGGGGAGGATATTATTAGAATATAAAAGTTGATCATGCTGTTGAAAGATTTATTTTTTATATGTATGCAGCTTGAATTATTTTTTTGCAAATAGGACTAATTTTTCTTTACAATGTTACAGAGCATTCTGCTCTGACAAAGTTCTAAGATTTCTATCCTGGTGCCTGCCGATAAACGTTTATTAGCTTAATTGTAAGTCAAACTGATACTCTCTGTATAAAGCCAGAACAGGGCATGTTGAGCATTAGTAAGTTTAGTCCTGTAACTTGAAATATAAGCGGGTAATTTGCCAGATATATTTGTACAGAATCCTGTAAAATTTTGTAACATGGACAAAATATTTACAAGTGGCACCACAATCCAAAATATAACCTGCTTGTTGGTAAATATGTTAAGTTATCCAGTGAAATAAGGGAAAACTGTAAAAAGATGTGGATTTTCCTTTGGGAAATACAAATAGAGGCTATTTGAAAAAGCACATGGCCTCGTTAAATTGTTCACAAAATTATTTTTGTAACAGCAAAGTGTTACTACTGGCTTATTTTCTAGCTGTGGGTGCCTGTTCCTCATGGCAAGAATAAGAATCAGACCTACTGGAATGCTTGTGCTGTCTCCTGCTTTTTACCTTATATTCTCTGATAAGTTGATTTGCACGTCGGTGTCTTAAAATCAACATTACATGACCTGGGCATGTGAATTATTGTAAAATTATTGAGAGCAATAATATTGTGTCTGCCAGTTGTCAGAGTACTTTTTTTTTTTTTCTCCTGGAAATCTGAAATACTATAGAAATATTTATAAAACAATTACAAATTACTTACTGATGTGCACTGCGGCTATAAGGACAATGCTGTGATACGAATGTGGCCATGAATCAAACCTTTTCGTGACTGTCTATAAAGGACCTTCTCCTTAATACTGTAGTTCTTCCTAAAGCAAAGGTGCGGAAAAAAGTGCAGTTGAGGACAAAGGAGCTGTAAGCCAGAAAATGGGTTGTTTGCTTTCTCTCCACTTTTTCATATTCTTCGCAGTCATCATTGAGAGCAGAGGGAAGTTCAAAGCGAACTTTGAATATATTCTTTAGAACAAATAAGCAATTCCCAGCTTTCATGGACTCTTTCAGATGTTCGTTTTCATGTGCCCTAGTCACACATCGCACTGTTCTGCTACTGTCAGCGCTTCATTGAACAGAAATAATAACTCGGCTTTATAATACCTTGGGCATTGGAAAGGCTTTTTCATGTATGATAAAGGTTTCCTATAGAATTTAGTTATATAAATGTGCTAAACTAATGATACATAATATGGTAGAGCTTCCAATTTTAGGTTACACCCAGTGCCACAACAGTTAGGGTGTTTTTGAAGATGCTTTTATTTGATCACTTGTTATATTGAACTTTTCACAGCTTTTATGAATAGCACATTGCTAATAACAAAGGCTTCGGATAAACGCGCCAGAACAACAGACAAAAGCACAGACCAGATCAACAGTCAAATGCAGATCATTGAAAAGGTACCACTGAAATAACCTTTTCAAATTACATTTTCAATGGTGTCGTAGCAAGAAACTCCAACCCCCAAACTCTTATTCCCCAAGTAAACATTAACTGAAGAATAATGTTTCAGCAGGTGTGCTTATATTGCTGTTCAAACCGAGAACCACTCAGCGCTGCACAAAGCTTAGCCCTTTGAACAGGCTGTGAAAACAGGTTTTCTTCCCAGATTTCTATTGGAATATGTTCTCGGGAGGAAGGTCAAATTGGCACATTAACCCATGGTGCTAAACTTGTGTGCTTTAATCTTCTCTTTAATTTTCATTTAAATATGATGAACTTGTGACTATTCCAAATACTTTTACCGATTTTAGAAATAAACGCATTGTATATGTATTCGCCTCTATTCTGAAAGTTTAAAGTTTCTGTTCTGAGATTCTGCTTTGCTTTCTAGCCATTTCTTTTTTCTTTACATTTTGGCCTTTTGCACAGTGGTGTCAGCTATAGCAGACTTGCTTGTGTACCCAGGTGATTATTGTCTGGCCATCAACCTAGTAATAAAATTCCTGTTTAATGTACAAACTTTATTTTTAAGCCGGAAGAATATTTTTGCAAGGAAATAGTTCTCTTTGACTCTAATTAGGAGTGGCTCACAGGATCAACCCCAAATTTACTTTCAGAGATGTAGTTTGCATATTCCCTAGGCTGTTTGACTTAGAAGTTTCTATCTAAAGCCAACTCTTCTGGCTTCAGAGCGCGAGGTTCCCAACTCGTTTAGCTGAGCTTGTCTGGTTAAGTGAGAAATGCTGGTGACAAGTGCAGAGGCTCCTGCGTCCCTGCCTGGCTGGGACAGGGAGGATACACTTTAATATTTGCTTTAGGTTCTAAACAAAATGTAGTCTTACCTTTAGAAATGTTTTATGGCGTCTGTAATCTCTGTACTATTATCTTGTTCTTCAGACACTTTGGAGATCAAGTAATTCGAAAATATGGGTGTTGAGCTTCATCATAACAAGAAGTACCACACCTTCTCTTTTAATTTCTGTAAATATTTGTCTTAATGTATTGAGACGACTCTTCTCACACTAATGACTTATGTTTTATTTGATTTTGTACCACTTTGGAAAGTGGGACAGAAAAACGTTATTGCAGGTATCAAACACATCAAACCTTTCACCTTTCAGATCAGTGTTTTCAGTGAGAAATCGAACAATTTTTCCTAATAGAAGCTCAGACAAGTCCATAAACCTTTTATAACTTAATGAACGTTTCACACCAGATGCTGATTCCCTAGGTAAGCAAATCCGTGGTTAGCGAGACACAATCTTTTCTCATGATTTAAGTTTGCTGAAATCAGATTGAGACTTTCCAGACTTGAGAGTGGTCACATTTTTCATAGCTTAACTGTAAATCATCTTTCACTTAGAAGATTTAGAGACAGACTGAGGAGCTAAATCTTTGGGTTTGCCCTCCTAGCTAGTCGAAGACATTAGATGAGCCTCATTATGGTGTTTCCTGAAGGATTAGATAAAACAGTTTGGTAATGTTCAAAGTAGGACAAATACCATTACAAGTATAACAACTTTATCCTTCTAATGATTTGGCTGTAGAATTAAGGTGTGATTACAAGACACTTGGAAATTCCTTGGGTTGACAGAGTCGATCATCAAAACCTTTCAGCTGAGAAATTAATAGTAATGAATGATACCACCAATAATCAGTTGTACAATTTTGGAATTGCGAACTGAAGCACTTCTATCCCGATACCAGTCGAGAGCCCCGAAGTGCAGGTTTGGGTGTCAGCGCTGGGCTGGCCGAGGCTGTGCTCGTGTGGACGGCCCTGGCGACGCCAGTGAGCCTCCTCACACACCCAGGGTTTCGAGGGAACGGCCTTTACTTGAGAATTGGGGTTATGACAATTGGCTGCTTAAATATTTGCTGTGCGTGCTATGCAAGTGAAGACTAGGACCTTTCAATAGGAAATAGAAATCCTGATGCTGTTTCAATTATGGTAATCACGAGTATAGTAAGCTATTGGCAACTTTGTATAATTTTTTTTCTGGATTGAATGCATTTCAGTTGAAGTTTTCACTCCTTCCATTCTTTTTGAAATACTAGCATTAAAGCAATGTTACTCAGGCATCTTTATCGCTTCTTCAGGTTTGGGGGTTTTATTTTATTCATCATTTAAATGGTGATATACTCCCCACTGAAAATGATGTTTGTTTATATGTATTTTGATTATGTCTGCTCCATTCATATTTATAGTAGTATTCAACCAATTTAATGCAACCTCTTGGTTGGAGAAATGTGAAGTAAATATCACAGGTTTTTTATAAAATAGAAGTTTGTAACGCAACTGTGGATGTTATATTAACCCTAAAGCAGAACCAAGAATAAACTTTCTTCTTTTTTCCCCTTCTCAGATTTTTCCTTTTGAAAGTCAAGAGAACTTCATGAAAATTAATTGTTCCCTTCTTTGTCATTTAAAAAAAGCCTGAAAGTAAGATGTAACAGGACACTGCTCGCTGACCTTCTTTAAACATGGTGCTTTGTAAGTTAAATCCATAAGTGAGAAATATAGCACTCTGTCATATTACTTTAGAATTGCTTTATGCCTTTTTTTTGGTACAGACACCAAGATAAAGCAATGAGCGCATACCGTGGTGTTATCTCAACAAAGAAAAGGGGTATTAGTGAGTTAGCCTTGTCAGTCTGGGGTCTTCCTTGAAGAAACACTGCTATTTCTTTTAGATAACGATTTAAACAAAAAGGACAGGTCTGGTTGTCTAGTGACGTTTTACCTGGATATATTGTTTAAACCAAGAACGCTGCTCTGTGTGTGCCCTGTAGTGAGATCTGGCTGCATTAAACTCCAAAGTCAGCGCTTTCAGGAAAAGACTCTGGGAATATGATTTAGTGTTCTGGTTACAAGTTCTTTTGCTGGAAAACAGCAACTGAAAGATAATTCTCCAATGCACACTCATGGATTTCCCCCTCTGTAAAATGGTAGTGTAATTTATTTGAAAGCTGCTTTTGTTTTATTTTTGATGGTATAGAGAAGCTCTTAGTATTATGAGCTTTGTCTGATTAAGTGCGCAAAATGACAAACAAGGTTGTCCTGTGCTCATCTTCTTCCTTCTTTAGACAGATAATCACCTTTAGAAGCCTGGATCCTATTCAGCTACTCTGTCAGTCAGCAATACCAAGACCCCAGTAAGCCGCATTTATCAAACTAAACACTTGATCTGTATCGGCACATCAGCTGGTGGCAAGGCCTAAGACACAAGATGAAAGTTGCAATTAGGATTTAGGAGGACATTTTATTATCTGAGATTTGAAATAGGTTTTCTTAGTTAATCCAAACATCTTTCCACTCAGATATGTTGACAGAGCCCTTCTGTACATGTACTTACTGCAGCTTAAGTGGGAACTGCAATGGATGTTGCCAAGATTTAATACCTCTAAAAGGAGAATACTTGTCAAGGGCAGGACACGGCGGGTGGGGTGAGAACACAGCCCGCGCTCTCCCTTTGTGCACTTCTGCTTCAAATGGCCTTTGAAAGCCAAAGAGTAAGTTCTGGCGCAAATTTGTACTGTCCAGCTTTTCCTGGAAAATAAAAACTATTTCTTAATAAAGGACAATTAGGAGCTTAAACAAGACTAGAATGTACCTCAGCAGCTTTTATAGGTGTGTAGCACATGCAAGTCCGTAGATTGTACGGACTCTGTATGCACAATGTTACAGAGAGGGTGCTTTCCCCAGAGCCTAAAGGGCAGAATAAAACGCTTGCCTTTCTCATGCTCCCTAGAAGTGCCTCCGTGCCTTTGATAACAAGATATTCTTGTTGGCATTTCCCTGGGACCAGAGTGGCCTCAGCGGGCGGTTGGCATCCCCTCCAGCTTCCGAGTGTCCGTGGTTTGATTTGCCGTTCTCCTAGAAGATGGAGACTGTTCCTATATGGAAGGAGCTCTGAAAATTTTCTCTTCATTTTGGTTTGCCAGTGCACAGCTCACCAGACCGTGTCTGCCAGATCTTTGGTGCTTTGGTGTCCCCAATGCTATCTGCGAGTTTCTTCTTACTCCTCTCTGTTTGAAATGGTGAAAGGAAAATACACACAAATTTCCAAGTTTCCTTTCAGTGTACGAACATCAGCATGTGAACTGAAATACTGCCTATCTAAATTTTCACGTCAGTCTCTAACTTTATAAATAACAGCTCACAGATACTCTCCAACAAAAGCACCGAGGTTGTCATACTAAATGAAATAATTTTTCAAATTTCAATGTGAAGCCAGAGTAATTTCTAAAGAAAAGGCAAAACTGCTGGCCCTTGCTGTTGAGCAGATACGGTGCTGAGGGCGCAATGGCTCAGTGCGCGGCCTGGGCAGCAGGGGTCCTCAAGACCCTGCTCTTCGTGCTCAGCTGGAAACTCTGCAGCAATTACATTCCATCAGTCACTTTATAAAACCATTTTGCTCAAAGACTTTGTCGTGCAGTTAAACAAAATGTCATCTCGTTTTCCTTAATTTTTTTTTAATTGTTGTGAAAAATTATCTGTTATTATTTCTCTTGCACTGCTGCAGCAGTATTTTAGCAACACGCTTGGAGGTTTCAGTGCTCCTTCATGAAGCCTTTTGAAGAAACATACAGCGGTATTTTAGCAAAGTGGTTCCTGTGCCTCATTTGACATTAAATGGCAGTGCATAAAAGCGTAATTTTTGAATTATTATTAGAAAACTTACAGGCACCTGAAATTTCATTGTAAAATTTAACTATGCTATCCAGAAATCATCAGCTCATATTCAATTAACACTGTAGCTAATTTTTACCTAACTGTAGAGATACTAACTCAAGTTATTTGCAAGTGTACAGCAAGTAAAGTGTTGGCATGGTCTATAGAATTTCTGGGCTTGGACAAAATGTGAGTATTTATGTATTTATACATGTAACTTTATTACTAGCCTCTCATTCATAGATTTGTAGAAGTATCTGACTAAAGGCAATGGCATGGACATGAAATGATAGATGTTGAGAGTATTTTTTCTTCTACATGTAGTCTACTGGCAAAACACTTCAACTAGCTCTGTCTGGCCTGAAAACCCTTCCAACGTTGTTGCTGGTAACTTCCCTGTAACCTGGACAACTAAGCTTTGAATAGAAAGCAAGAATATAAGTAACTGCAGTTTATTTTAAAATATTTTCCATCATTAACACATTTTTAATGTCAGGAAACACTCAGCTATTGGCTTCATCGTTAGATACGCTGGAGAATAGGTTTTGTGTCAGAATAGCTGTTAGCTTCGTGTCTCCACTCACAATTATTTCCAAACTGTCGCACCGCTTACCCATCCTACCAATACCGCTTTGGTTGGTGATTCACAGGTTTTCAGAAGGCCAGAAAAAAAGCAGCATTTCACTTCAAGCTGGTTCACTACTGTCTTTAACCTGTCGTGTTTTCTGGACAATCTCATGATAGTGCCTTTTTGTAAAAGCTCTCTGAATGATGGATTAAGATCTGTCTTGGATTTTACATGGATTAAGTTTTAAATTAACATAAAAGAATAACAATGTGAATCAATTTGATCAAAGAAAAAGTGTCACTAATTATTTAAACAGGACACTTAGTACAGAGGTTTAAAGGCAAAGAAGCGGATTTCCCTTGCATGTGGATCAAATCAGAAGTATCCCATAATTGACTCTTTACAAGACCTTGCTGTAGCGTAATGGACTAGATATTAAAGCCTTAAGTATTTAAAGCTAGTTTCCGTCTTCCTCTAAATGGAGGTCTACCACTAAGAGCTATTTTACAAGTCTGACACATTAGCTACGTCACTGTGAAATACACTGGGCTCTGGCTTCCCCAGGCCGGAATTTCAAGAGCTTTCAATAGTTAAATGGTGTGAAATGGGTAGCGTTGAACCTGTGAGAAGGAATGAGCATCCGAAAAATAAATTCCAGATGGGGATATCTGTTGGAAAGGAATGGAGATAGTGGATGTTCCTCTTTTATAAGCATTTAACTAATGTTATCTTCGCCACCTATTCTGAATTTTGTCGATGCCTCTTGGGAAAACTCCCAAATAAAAAACTGGTTTGGACATGGAGGAATATTGTGTTTCCTCATCTAGGGAGCACATGCCAATTTTCTTTTGGAGGGCATGCACGGAAGTCACTCCAAAAAAAAGAAACTACCATTGTATCCAGTCCTCTTTGTTTGCAAAAGGAGTATTGAGTGACTTACACTGTCAAAATATTACAGATGCTACTCCCAAGGCAACTAAAGGTAGTACAGTTTATCCAATCTTATAAAAACGATCAGAAATAAGACAGGAAAATGTTTCAGGTGCTCCCATTAAAGGTTTTACAGGATTTAGCCAATCTTTTTTCCTTTTTTATTTTTTTTTTAATATTACTAAACATAAAATGCTATGTGTTATATTGGGTAAGATTTCTGTCAATAGAAACTTTTCTTTGTATTGATCTGAGTTTAAATTATTGCTGTGCTTTGTGCTAGAGTCAGCGAACATCCTCCACGCTCTTGATTTTCCATTAAGCTCCGCTCCAAGCAGCGTCTCCCGCCGTGTACCCCGGGCTTCACCTTTGCAGACATATATGTGGTACGGTAGTGTTACACTGATATAAGAAAGTTATGCGCTGTGTTTCTTAATCACTTTCTTTGAGTATGGAAATAATTCATATATAAATATTCCTTTACTGTAGTGGTTTATACTATATAGACTCGTACGATAATATTACTTGGCAAGCAAAATAATCCTTAATATGATCCAGAATTTACTTTTAGCCAATATCTGTCTTCTAATGTAAAGTAGAAATCAAATCATCCTGAAATCAACTGGAGATCAGTCAGGGAAGGAGCCTTGTGAAGTAAGAAATTTTGTCCCATAGGCACAATTGAAAATTCCAAAAGATGTGAAAAATTTGAATATCTTAACTTCAATTCGTAACATCTGTGACTTAAAACCAGACATAAACAATACCGAATGAATTATATTTTTTTGTGTTTCCTCAAAATAACATTGTAAATGTTAAAGCCGCAAATTATACTTTAAAATGAGACTGGACATTGAGTATGATTACTCTGAAAGATGAAGTATTTCATACACAAAGATCAAAGTATGCTGCTTAACTGTTTCGAAGGAGAAATACTTTTTTTAAAGTTAGTCAGAAACTTTGGCTTATGGATTTAACCATTCTTTTTTGTGCTGGGTGAAGAAAGAGAGCCAACTTTTCAACTATTTATTTTAACAATTATTCCTAGGCTTGTCGTCTTCTCTGAGGAAAGGACCTCCCGTACTTTGGCTAAGCCGTGTGTTTGCTGTGGGAACATTGGGGTTTCTTCATTCAGCTGCAGTCAAGATTGGAGCAGCTAATAACAAGTAGCTTAACAAAACCTCGTTTTTTATATTTGGCAGGTTGACATTGTCTGCCCAGCAAGGCTACTGCTAAGGTTAGTGTAATATTTGAGCGAACACTGGTTCTGCAAAGCAATTTCAGTTTTGTGCAGTCCAACCATGTACATGATCAAATGTACCCACATCCTCTCGACCGCTGGCCGTGAGGGCCAGAACCGGCCTTTTCACAGCCCAGACAGGGCCCAAGAAACAGATTTATCTCTGAGTGATTTTAGGAGTTCTTCTGCTCCATCCAGACGTGTTTGCAGACACTGGATTAATTCTCTGCCTCTGCGCAGTGCCCAGGTGAACCAGCTTTGCATGGTCGTGTAGGGTGATCATTTTGGGGAACACCGACAAGACAGATCTCCAAAATTCCCACTGCAGCTCTGTCAAGAGCTGCACTCCCCCTGCTTGGATTGCATTCAGACCCAGGTCTTGGATCCCTCCATTTTTCCCTGATGATTTCAAAACGGAACACAATGGAGTTCCTGGGGCACGTATTTTTTCCAACGACCTTCCAACTTTCCGCATCCCGCTCCCATGCCATAGCGGAGATATTCCAGCTCTTGTGCTGCTTGGACTGTAGGGGTCTGAGTTGTTAAACCTTTTACATCTCAATGGTGAAAGTTGTATATCTTTCTTTAAATCTAATGTTCTAACAGTTAATACTATTTAAGAAAAATCTCTTGGCTTAAATCGTGTCAGAAGGAGATATTTAGACCCTCGAGGATGCTGAGCTTCATTGCACCAAAAAGGGGCCAGTGAGTTGCTATTTCTTCCAAAGAAAGTAAAACCAAGCCAACCCTTAAGTCTTCACTTGCTTTTAAAATCTAACCACTCTAATTTTTTGTGAGATTTCTGCCTGAAGTACTTTTCTTGGGCTATCTTTGCTTTACACCAAAACAAATATTTTTAAAAATGAGTTTTCCATTGATTTTCTTACCCAGAAAAGCAGCTGGGAGCTAATAAAAGTAGGAAAGCTGCTCCAAAAGAAAGCACCGTGGCTGTTGTGGGTTTGCAGAGCTGGTCTGGGGAGCAACAAGAGCTGCAGTCGCTCTCCTGCCTTTGCCCCGTTTGCAAAGCCCAGCTGGAGACCTGGGTATGTACCCGGGCTGGGGCTTCATTCCAATAGCATCCAAACAGAGAGGTTAAACTAAAATAGACATGAATGTCTATTAAAAAATTAACCTAAGTAACCAACAAGAAACATATGAGAGTAATCATGCAGAAAAGCCTGATCTCCGCAAAAAGAAAAACAAACTCTCGTGCCAAAGACTCGTTCCCCGATGCATTGATACTTTCCTTCAGCTCATCAGATTGCATCAGAGCTGATTTGACGTTTTAAAAATCAATGTTAATTTTTAACCTTCTATGTATGTATATGCTTGGAACACCCGATAAGTAAATAGCACAAAGTATAATAGGTACCATTTGTTCTGAAAAGAAGTGGAATGAAGGCAGGAGATGAGATCCTGTGTTTCTGAAGTTCACCTGAATGTGGCCTCCATTACCAGGATATTAAAAATACCCTCATCTGTCTTTTATCAAAATACAAATATGAGAAGAGCCACTAAAATAATTAATTTGAAAGGTATGCAGACTAGATATGAAGATACGCAGACTTTAAAGATATGTTGACTAAGTAGAGCGGCAACACGCTTTGCACCATGTAATCCTGGGTGTGTGTCTTAACTTACAACACTCTCCTCCTTCTAGCTGAAGCCAGCACATTGAAGTCTCACATATCAGTTGTGTTTCCAAAGTAAAACTCTAGAGCATGTAACCACCAAGATGTTTCTTGTCTGTCAGGTAGACCGTAGACAGTTTCACTACCTCTATTAATTTATCCAGCATGGAAAGCATGAGCTTGTATAAGCGTTGACTTTCTTCTGAATTCGCAGCCCTTCAAAAACTTTGAATTGCGTAACCGTCGATGTATCCGGAGGTATCTTTGCTAAGATTCGTTTATATTCTGTCTTCTATCAGCTTCCATCTGATTCTTGCCTTGTATTCAAGGCTTTGTTTTGGTCAACAGTGTTTCAGTCCTGTCTTAAATGGTTATGGCAGCATTTTGTTTTTAGAGGAAGTTCTGTGGAGAACCACAGAGGTTTTCAAATCTGAGACAAGCAGCCTGCTTGTGATTCGAAACAAAGCAATGCCTTTTTCTAGCTTTGATTTAATTTCTAGGCATTCTACAAATGCCCTTAGAATCTACCAGACTAAGCTAATGTAAATTTATGAATAATATCCTCAAGATGCAAGTAAAATTTGCTTATGTCTTTAAGCTGTTAGACTCTCTTAAAGACCGCAGCCAGTTAGTATGCCCCAGGCTCTACTTCCCTCGATCCAGCTTGCCCTTTAGAACATTAAATTAATTGTGTTAAATTTCCTAGGGGTGTTAATGGAAGATGTTGGAAGGAAAGGTATGAATCCTGGTTCATAATCACAAATGTTTTATTTCATCTCCAGACAGATTATTTTTAAGTAAAGTGTAATTTGGTTTTAATTTCCTCTCCATTTTATTTAACAGAAAAAGCTTTCTGCATTGTTATTTGCTGTTGCAGTTCATCTGTGCATTAAGAGTAAAAAAACCTTAATCTTATTGTATAGAAGGCATGCATGCTACTTAGAAACTTTAATCCATCATCCTGTGTTTATTTGTCAGCTGTTTAGATTTCATTCACTTCGAGTCGCAATCTTTTCTCTCCAACTTGTGTGTGAAGTATGAAATAAGTTCAAGATGTGTATGTAAGTATGTGTGTGCATGTCTCAGCTTCTATTCTGACAACCAAAGACTGACTTCTTTCTTTCTTGGTTTTCCTGAAGAACGTGACTGCAAATCGAGATGCTTGGAATGGAAAATAGATCCTTGACTGTATCTGGGAATCTCGAGTTTAGTACATCCACACAGACAGATCAGATAGAGCCCGTGCACACCGCTGGTTTGAACTTTGTCATCTTGAATATTTCTAGTTAAAAAGGGCTCTGCCTTTTCGCAGTTCTCCCTCCTACTTTTCCTTGACATATACATATATATGTTGTAAATGAGATGTTGACTAACGTAGGTGACCAGTTAGAGCATTCATGTGTGAATAAAACTGCCCCTTGTCATTTTTCAAATTACAGTTATAACATAGTGAGTTAGGTATAGTATTTATTTGTATGACATTTCAGCCTTATGAGGTTCTTTTTAGTCCTTTATCATTATTGCCAATATTTTCTTCTTATTATCACATTCACAGCATGTCGATAATCTTTATGCCTATGCAAACTGGTAGAGTGTTCTGAATATTACTCAAGGTTGCTCCTTTTTCCAGTCGTGCATGGGCTGATCCATAGCTCTGGTATCAGCAGAGATTCCAAACGTGGTTTTTGATTTTCAAATAGAAAGCAAGGCTCACATCCTCAGTCCCATGGTTCTTCCTGACCATACCAGCTTGTCACCTGTGGGAAGTGCCACTCAAAAGGGTGAGTGTCCATGAAAAACTCTCATTTTTTGGCTGATGAAAGCTGCTTTCTGCCTGGAGCCAAGTCGGTACAACAAGCTCCAGAAGACTGCAGGGAATCCTAGTTGTCGCTTTTCCCCATAATCAGCCAGGAAAAGGGTTTTGAAAGGCTCTGGAATGAACTGCAGAATATGGCCTGGCCCATCTGCCCTGAAACCGTGTGGCTGAAAGAGGATAAGATAAAGGAGGAATCCTGCTGTCCAAACGGGCTTGCTGGGGCAGAACAGCTGACAGGTGAGTAACGCAGCTGTCAAATACTTACTTACCACAACCAGTATATTTCTGCTCTTAATATTAAAAGTGTGTCAGACTTTCCATTATAAACCACTTATTTTGTGGGTTTATAGCTTTGCCATAAAAATACACCTTGAGTTGAGTCTTGGCATACAGCCATCTGACTTCTTCTAACACAATATTAATTTGGAACATCCAGACAGTGTTTTTAAGCACCAGTATCTGAAAAGTTGTTGCTTGTGTTTTTTTTTTCTTTTCTCAAGTACCTTGTTTTCTGCAGGAATTACAGTGATCAAAGATGGCCAGATGTAATTTCAACAAGAATCTGCAATGTCTGAAAACCCTTTTTGGAAAGACTGAGACCTGTGATAAGAAATATCTGGGGACATCTACAAAATCCCCTGGCAGATGGGGAGGCTGGATACAAACCTCCAGGACTGAACTGGCAAAATCACTGTCTTGTGCAGCAATCCAACTGCCGTCACCCAGAAATCTTACCAGAAGACAGTAGAAAATAGGAAAGTTTTGGCCAACCTGGACCTTCCCAGCACAGGTGAAGAGATAAACAAAAATATCGATTTTGAAATGAAATCAAAGAATCTCAGGTCACATCTGAAGTCCATAGTATAATGAAATGATTCAGTCAGTCATCTCTGATAAATGGGAAATGAGAAAAAAAAATACTTGTCATTTGAGATTTACAGATACTCAGATGGGATAATTCAGATCGGCTCAAAAAATATCAAGCCCTCTTCTGCTGAGCTTTGGGTTTCAGGAGGGAGCACATCTGGTCTGCTCAGATCACAGCCCTGCTGAACGGCTGGAAGGATGGACAGAAACTGGGGCTCCCAGCAGCCAAACCTGAAACTCAAGTACTGTTTATAAAATGAATGTTGAAAAGAGGCAATCCTAATCCGATCCCTGGCCTCACCATACAATTAGGAAAAGTGATAATCTTGGTTTGTAAAACAAGGAAAGTTGGCAGCTGTGGAAAAATTAAAGGAAGTAGTACAGTTAAATATTAGACTTATGAAAAAATTGGCCATAAAATCCGTTCTGCGACTGGCCAAGACAGAGCCTCAGAAATGTCTGGGGAAAGTTCTTCAATCAGTTCCGAAAATGTGAAGACATGAAGCTGAAAGTGCTGAGCTCTGGAGGAATGAGGATAAAGTTATAGCTTTTCTCTAGGTTTGGTCGGTTTGCTTTTTGAATGTATATTAGGATCTGTGAAATGAATGGAATAAAGTATCCTTTCTCAAACTGAAGTTATTGGACTAGGTGGACTGAAAATGAATGAATTGCTCTCAAGCAGAGAGAGGGACTGCTGGCAAACACGACACGTCCAAAAGGTGGGGAAATTGATTTTGAAAATTCATCCTCTTTTGAGCAAGAAATATAACTAAAATGATGGATAAGCTGTGGAAGGATTTGGATTTCATTATGGCTAGTAATAGAGTAATGCATGCTGGAAGTATTGTCTTACAAATCAAATCTCTGGAAATTTTAGTTCTGTGGCCCAGGTGAAGCGTAGTATTTGTAGATAACTGATCTGCAGTGAGCAGGTTTTCCTGGTACAGTAGTGAGCTGGTACAGCTGCTACTTGTTGCAATATCTTTTTACCCAAGCAAAGGTAAAGTGACAGTAATCGCATTTGAAGGGCCAAGACTTTGCAGAAACCTTAGCTGCTCAAGTTTAAATTTCTTAGTGCAAGAGAAAATTTAATTCTAAATTCATTTTAAATGCAGAGCTCTAGAATGGTCTCAAGTGATTTCCTCGCAGCATATGGTGCTGTAGGTAAGTATACTTGCTCTAGCACAGGTAACTTTAACTTTGAAAATCCAACAGCTCCGAGATCAATACAAACCATAAAGGTCCACTAAGTACTTCCAGGCCATGCTGAGTTTTCAAGCCTCTGCTGAAGTGAGAGTCGCCGCTGCTGGTGGGACTTGTGTCAGGGGGATAAAGACACCGTGGCTACGCCACAATCACAATATCAGAGTACTGTTTAGGTTCCCTGGAAGTTTCTTTCCAGTTAGAAAATCAGTTCTCTGGATCCAATAAATATACAGCCTGCACACTGCGGTCTACCACAGACTGATTCTGAGAGAAAGCAACCCATGACACCGCTCCTCACTGTTTTGCGAAAGCAAAGCAGTAAGAAGTGCTACTGGGCATCAAGGAAATGAGCTGGGATGGGATAAGTGAGCTTTCAACAGGTTTTGGACCTCACTTGCAGTTCTGATTAAAGTCAAATGGTGGCCCAAGCAGATTCTGCGGAGCCAAGTAACAGGAAAGGGGGAGGGAGCAGCTTTCAGAGCAGGACAAGACCTACTGCAATTTAAAAAGATGTCTTTTGGCTCAGCACCTGCTGCGTTTTAGGGGATGGGGAGAAGGTACAGTACAGTATGCCTGTTTCGGATTATCTCTAGATGATATCTTGGTATGAAGTAAAACATTTGAACAGGAACTGACGTATTTACAAATGGTCTGTAATACCCTGAAAGTCATCAGCCTGAAATCAAATCCACAGACAAGTGAATCATCGCAAGCAGAAGTAATTAATTACGAGTGCAGGGCCAGCCAGGGAATGGTTTTCACAGACACAAAGCAAATGGAGGCAGGCCGGTCCTGAGCAGCTCTCCAGACAGCGGCAGCAAGGGCCTGGGTTGCTTTAGGGATCGTCACTCCTGCTATTTCAGGCAGTTTATTTGTGGCTTTGTTATTATTGTAAAACCACTGCATGAGTTTGGTGAGAAGGAACCCGTTTCAGTGGCCAGCATAGCACGATTTAACGTTTGCAGTTTTTGAAAAGCGCTCTTGTAACTGCTCATGTTTTAGCCTCCCCATGTTTCAAACACCTTCCAGGCTGGACACAGATGGGGCTCAGGCTCTGGGGCAGCCTTGACAGAGGAAATCAAAGCGCTTGAGAAGATGGTGGCTTATTACAACAAAAAGTTTATGTTCTCGGGAGAGAAATTCATATTCTGCTCAAAGAACATCTGACAGTGGTTAAATCTGTAGAACATTTTCACGGCTGTTTCTTCGGAAAAGGACCTGCGGTTTGGACAAACCCTCGGTGGCTGCAGGACTCTGCAGGGCACCTGGGGAAACCCTGGGAGGAGCACAAAGCCCTGGGGGCAAAACGGCTCTTCCGAAAGTTCCCTGGGGACAGGGAGTTGGAGCCACATCAGCTCCTGTTATGGGATTCCTGCTGTGGGAGAATTAGAGACTTGTCATTTTTTGTAAGCAAGCGTAATAGTTTTGAAGAAACACATGGCTCTATCATTCGTTATTTTCTCCTGACATAAGTACGCTGCACTATATTGAATTTTATTAATTTGTTAGTGTTCAAGGAGGTATGCTGCTACTAAATTCTCCATCTCTAATGTTAGATGAAGCAAAGAAAATCCGTACCTTACTGAAGGACTGATACAATACCATGTGGCTGCAATACATGTGATTTTATACCTGTATATCTAGAAAAGATCTTTATGACTTTTTGGGTCTATGCAGGTGAACTAAGTAATAGACCAATAATTTTCCTGCTGCTTTAAACTAAGTGCAATGAGATTTTGAGGGTTTTTTTGCTATAGCAAACAGAGATTCAGCTTTAGAGTTTTTGTATTGAAAGCCATGCTTTGCTAAATGTCTGGTTTTTCTGTACCTGACCCATCGTGTTACATTTTGTTAAACACAGATATCTCAGCTTCTGGACATCATAGGCAGCTGAAAACTGAAATGCCAAAGGCTGGGGAAGTGGCTATTTACGAATAATCTGATTTTACCACATTTATTTCATTTTAAAGCTATTTGAAGCTTTCTTCAAGCGGTAGGAGGGCTCAAACACTGGAAAATCGGTTGTGTAAAGATTTTCATCACTCTGTAATACCTCTGTTGAATGAACTCCCACCTAAGTCAGTGGAACTGCGAGGTGACTGTGGGTTCTCCAGTAACACCGACCCGCTTCAGCAGGGGTTCATTGCGTGGAACATGAAGCAGGGGTGGGTTTTTCGGGTGTAAGCTGTCGATATGTTTTGTATGCAGTGTAGGTGCCAGGTACATCTTAAATACAGGTAAGGAAAGCATCAGAAAACTGGTTCTGAACATGGGAACCCTCCCGCAGAAACAAGCTCGTTACCACTGAACAGGAGGTTCAGTTACTTGTTCTTTGTGCCTGATACTGGGGCCTCTGGATCGGTGACCCCAGACACCTCTGTGCTTGGGAGGTGCTTTGATTCTGGAGCAACTCCAGATCTTGTGAGCATTTAGGCAGAATTCGGAGTAGCTTGTGCTTTAAAACATGACGTATTGGGGGCTGTTGGGAAGATCTGAGGTTTCTTGATTTTTCTGATTTGTGTGACTTGATTTCCATCCTTATTTCACCTTTGTTGTGCCTGCTCAGGGTAGCAGTTGCTCAGTGCAGCAGGTACTCCTCAGAGTGCCCTGTTCTCCAGCGGGATGCTCGGGGCAGAGCCGTTGGGACAGGGAGCTCAGTCCCGTCTGTGCCGCCTGGGCCGGGTGCAGGACACTGGGCTGTGCTGTGCAGAACGTGGATTTAGGTGATTTCTTCTGGATCCCTTTAAAGTCCATTAATCTTTGCAGAGCTGGGACTTCAACAGCTAACAGTCCGTTCCAGCAAAGTGCTGAGCTCCCTCAATTCAAACCATCTTGCAGAATGAGGCCATAGACTCTGAGTTAGGAAGAGGTGTGAGGAGAGCTTTATTAGTATGGCACATATTTAACCCAGAGGAAAACCCACAGATTTTACTCATTTTAAGTGTATTTCACACTTTTTGACTATTCGAAATAACCACATTTGTAAAAACTTCTTTTAATGAATAGAGCTCTTTATGTACAAAGGCAAACCTTTTTTCCCCGAAGTACAGTACTTTTAAAATACTATTTCTTTTGTAGGTCTGGCTGCTTCCATCATCTGTTCATTACTGCTACACAACCCTCAAGAACTGAAAACGGGCGATTTATCCTAAAAGATTTTTGCTGATCCATACGATGTATTCATCAGGACTGATAAGACAGATAAGGAAAGGACTTTATTATTTCGTGCCAACTCTGGTAAAGCTGTTCTTCAGCACAAGTGGTTGTGTGTGAGGGATGGGAAAAAGCTTCCTGGGCACAAATCTGGCCCCACTGAAGTCAGTGGGTGTTCTGCCATTTGACTTCACAAAGCAAGAGTTTCACCATATGTTTGAGAGACATTTCACAGGGACTCTTGTCAGAATGCTGGCAAATGTATAATTTTTAAAGCTACCTTTTCATATTAGAATGTTTGTTTACCTTACAGGTACTTCTAAGTAATTTGATATAAAACCTTCTCATCAAATTAATTTTATTTCAAGTTGCTTTTGAATTGGTTCATTTTTGATTTCCTGTGCATTTAAAGCCCCCACATGGCAACGTCTGAGCTAAAAACATGGTAGGGGAGTGTTTGCATATTTTGTATTGCTGGGATTTAAGCTGAATTAAAGAAAAACAGAGATGAAAACATTTGCATTTGTTTACGTAATTTAAAAAATCATATAGAGCTGGGCCCAAGCTAGCGAGCATATCCCTTTAATGAACACAAACCTTCACCTTTTTCGCAAGCACACCATAAATGGCAAGGCATACATGTTGTATCTAGCGTATCAATGTCATTTTAGAGTACGTAAAAAAAAATACTCTATTTGTCTTAGGAAATATCGAAAATTTTTATAGGGAATTTGGAAAATATTTTTTGGCTAGCATGAAAGGTAAAATCCTGCAGCACAAAGTACAGACATGGGCACAGAGACTGAACAGACGGGCTGCTGTAAAACAACCATTTAATAAGGCATTAAAATGCCATCGACTTGGACACATAAAAAAAAAGCTATGAAAACAAATGCCTCTCAAATAATTAGGATCTTATGCTTGAGACCAGTGTTGATCTCTATGCAGAGATTTTCCTGCTGAAATCAGACCAGTCTAAGTCTGATCGTCTAAGGAAGGAATTAGCAGCGTATAAATCGGCTGCTGCTTGAGATTTTTCTGTTTCTTCCATACACGACCATTCATCGAAACGACCACTTCAGGCTTTCTATCTCCTCCTTTCTGCTTTCTAAAGTTTTTGGGCGTACATGTGACTTAGTGTGCCAGGATAATTATTAATTGAATCTCAGATTTTTTTATCATGGGCATGTGAAAAGGTTGAATTACCAGCATTTACCCACATGGAGTGAGTCTGAGCCAGACTAACAGATGCAGCCAGAACAGCAGCAGAACCCATTGTTGTTGAAAATGTGGTGTGACTTTTCTTTCACTTGAACTAATATACTTGCAATGATTTTAAGATTTAACAATAATGTGTAGTTGTAGCTGGTGTGTAAAATGTATCAAACTTGTATAAATTTATCCTTTCATGTGATAAAAAATTCTTCAATAATTATTTTATCACCCACAATGTAGAGAAAGGCAAAAATGGTTATTGTAATTGACCGTTTGTGTCTGTGTATTTAAGCCTGGGTCACTGCTGTCATCATATTCATTATTAGCACAGCTCCAAAAAGCTACACTATTTAAAAAGAATGTATTTTGGAAATAGGCATCTGTGGTAACATCATTAACATGATAAAAGAAAATAATAGGGTTGTTGTCTAAGAGATGAACATCAGGCTCTCAACTTTAAGTTGGAATTTAGTAGATTTTATTACAAAGTAGTGTTAAATGAAAATTGTTTTTCTTATATAACAAAATTAATCTTTTGATCTCCGTTTTATTGAGTATTAACATCAAAAATCCTGAAGAAATTAATGTGTATCCCCCCTGTATTTCATCTTGTTTCCTGTTTTGTCATTAGCCAGCAGCCCCTAAGGCCCAGATTTTAATTTCTAGTCCAGCCTGTGTCTTTCTTTCAGATACTCTTCAATTTTGTCTTTTTAACACATAGAACTGGTCCCATGGTAAGAGTCCTGAGTGTAACTTTCATAACCATCAGAATAGGAGATCTTTGTCCTGATATTGCGATTCCGTCTGTTAATCAGCTTTACATGACTTTCTGCTGGCCTGGTTTTTCAAGGTGTGAAAATTTGTGCTGCAGACGTATTTTATGGATGGCAACCATAATTGCAGAATAAGATTCTGAATAACTGGTCTGGTTATAAAGCTTTGGGCAGAGTTTTTAGGTTCCTATGAATTGCTGTTAAACCTTTGTTGCCGTTTGGCTACAAGTACATCCCAATTAGTAACCCTTCTATCTCAGAGTAGCAGTATGTAACTGGGGGCTTTTTTTATTTATTTTTTCTTTTTTCCTAAAGTCGGTCGTAAATGATTAGTCCAAAAGAGTAGCATAAAACTTCCAACTAGTCCCCTGCAGGAGTCGGCTGGAGGAAATTAAAGGATCAACAACACAAGGGAGGCACTGAGGCAGGATTGTTCGGGCTGCAGCCACAGGCTCTCACATGCACTCAGGAAATTGGCTTCATCAAAAGCCGAGGATGCAGGCGTGAGGATGAGGAGGATAATGCAGGTGATGATTCTAAATCATGGCTCAGTATCACACCATTTTCCAAGGGAGAAGTTTCCTCCCCACCTCGGAAAAAAAAAACAACACATTTTTCTACATAAAAATTGAATCTTCTCCTTATGAATTAATAAAAGCTCAGCACAAATCTGAGCTATAAATCTGATATAACAATAAATAATGAAGACTCAGTTTCCCCAAAATAATATCATTTTTTTTTGCACAGGTAAAAGAAGGACTTGCTATAAGCTCTGCTGCTCATTTCAGAGCTGCTGCTCCGTGCCCTGTGCAGGGATCTGTGTGTTCGTGAATGTGAGAGCTGGAAAACACGACTCGGGAGGGCTTGAGACTTAGGCCAGGCCTTTTCTTTAATGTCTTAAGTAAATTCATGCTGCAGAAATGTGGATCTTCTGGGCCTGAGATGAAGCTGAAACCTTTTGAGTGGAGCAGGAAAGAATCACAAGGGGGGAAATGCATAAATCTCCATCTGGAGCCGAGTACGTTGGGAAGGCGTAAAGAGCTGGGGGAGCGGGAGTGCGAAATTCCGAGGGGAAAAGTGAAGAAAGAAAGAGGAATGTCTCAGGAATGAAGCTCTTATAATGTTCAAAACTTTCATCGGAAGTAAAGCACTGGAAGGCTATAATCCAAATAAGGAAATTGGAACAAAAATTAACAATATTCAGCTATTCAGATGTCAAAAGAAACAGCAGAGTTATTGGTGTTAGAGGTTATTGCCAGGAGGGAAAAACTCAGCACGTCTTGGGTAATTAAGCTTCATTGGAGAGCACGGATTCCCTTCTCCAGGTAAGAAATGCTTTTATAACATGGCATCTTTCGCTATTGCAATTAAACACCAAGGGCTATTCTGCATATGAAGTCTTAAACACTTGAGTCCTTTATCATGGGACTTTACTGGCCAGGCATGTGTGTTCTTACGGCAAAAAGCATTGACTGCTATAAAAAAAGAAACCCAAACATTTCTTTTTATTACTTGACTTGCTTTATTTTTATATATATTGAGCCAAATTCATCCCTTGTGTAGCTCAGTTGAAGCCAATAAGGACAAATTTGGCCCATGTCTATATGAAAAGGTGGTGACAATTAAAATATATTGTTTAATAATGAGAGCTATGGTAGTGAAGTGTCTTTGTGTCTATGAAATTATACACCACGACACCGTGTTGCCAGTATAGAGTGGGGCTAGCAAAACATCTAAGACCAGTTTCTGATGGAAAAGCAAAAGCACTCTAGCTTTTATTATTACGATTAAATATCACAAAGGCATTTGAACAAGTCTAATTTAGGCAACATCTCCAGAAGTCTCATTTATAGTGTAGTATTTTCCCATAGAGCAAGACATTTTAAAATATTTATTGAATGTTTTTATATGTGGCTATGAAGGACAGTATGACTGGCTGTTATTAGTAAAAGAACAGTTTTTATTTCATTTATATTTTAATGATTTTCTGTAATATTACAAAAAAAAGAATGTACCCTATTAAACGAAATGCGTGGACAGCCATTATTATCACTTCATATTGGCAATTCCCTCTTGTTCCTCTGTGTGAGGCGCTGTACCAACACATGAAAGACATTGTTGATCCCCTGAAGGTCTGAAGACCTCACCTTTTTGGGCAGTTTACCCAACGCCAGCCGAATCAGCTGAGCAACACAGGAATTTGGTTTGCCTTGCTGGCGTGGTTGGCCATGCACGGCTCTTCCTTGTGTCACTGTTGGTAAGTTATAATGACTTTTATAAGCCCAAGTCACCATCCCTGGAGGTGTTTAAGAGACATATAGATGAGACTCTTAGGGACGTGGTTTAGTGCTAGATTTAGGTTATGGTTGGTCTATGGATCTTAAGGGTCTCTTCCAACCAAAACGATTGGATGAGTCTGAAGCCTGTACTGTTTCCTGACTGTCATCCTTGTGCTGCAGGGACCCTGGTGATGGCTGCTCGCAACCAGTGACAACATCCCCAGTTCTGAGCTCCCCGTGGGTGCTGCCGGGACACCCAGCTCAGCTTTGTTCTGCACCGCCATTGTCCCGAGCATTTGGTCGAACGTTTTGCTGGATGCTGGGTCACCTTCTTGCCAAGACAGGAGGTGAGAAGAATAACGAGACCCTGGAAGGCTCAGGAAAAGGATTTTTTCCCCCCGGGGCCTCCTGCTCGACCCTTGGCAGCCGCCGCCGCGCTCCCTGTCAGTTTGCTTTAGGGACCGGGTGGGAAAGGTCAGAGCAATAAGAGGACAGATATTTTGTTGACCCAGGAACTGAACTAGCTCTTGATGGCCCTGCCCAGCAATACCTTTGCTAATGGACTCCAGCAGAAAAGACAGCTCTATAATGAGACTAAACATATAAAATATTACAGATGCAATGAGTTGCTCAGTTCCTGTAGTGCTACTGCTCTTCTAAGGAGTCTCTGACCGCCAAAAATGAGGGGGGGCAAAAATCACAGAACAAAAAAAAAAAATCATTTTTGCTGTACTTATCGCTCATTCTGAATCTCTTCTATAGGAATCTATGGAAAGGAAAACTGGGATGGACACAAAAGCAGCTGGGCTGTGGAAAACCAATTCACGGAACCATTACCACGTGAAGGATCTCAATCCGCAGTAAGAAACAACAGAAAGGAACTGAATATTTCCAAGGAAACATCTGAGCATAGTGTTGGAGCCAAGTAAGGAATTATTACTATGTTGGCCTGTCAGGAAAGGGTATATGTGGTAGGAGAATACTCTGTCGTTGTGAAATCAATATCAATTTTTTATTAGTATCAATGCAATGATCAGGACTGGCACATATACCTGTAAAATTGAAACTTAACCAAAAGAGTAACAAGAGATCCCCAGAGGAAGGGGATGTTTAGTCTGTCTTAAATAGGATAAAAGTTACTTTTCTCCTTTTTTGCACGTTTTCAGGTACCTATTTTTGATCTATGAAAAGCAGAGCTGTGTTATGCATAGTTCTTTGCGTATTATGAGAACAGAATTGATTAAATCAAGTAAACTTGGAGAACAACCCAAACCTCTCTCCCTAACACAAGAGCTGTTGACTCCGCACTAAGCGCTATCTCAGGATATACGTATAAACGTTTCTGTAGCAGGCATGTGCTCGGTTCTAACTCTGAGTGTAAATTGGGTCCTTCTCCATGATACTGGGCAGAAATCCCAGTGGAAGCTTTTCCTGCTTCTAACCTGTCTACTTGTCTTCATGATGATAAATGGTGAGAGCGAGGGGGGAAAACCAGCTGAGCTTTGAACTGGTTGTGTCTTCAGAAGGATGGGAAGGAAGAATGCAGATTCATTTAAAGCAGGATTTTTATGTGGCTAAAATCTTCGGTGTGTTTCTCTTCTTGGTCACCTTTGGTGTTCTAAGTAAGGCTTAGACCAAACCCTCAGACCTAAAAATGTCTGATCAGGTTAGTGGGTACTTTTTTTACTTTAAATTGGATCGATTACCTATTCCTACTTCCACTTTTGTCCTGTATGTAGTTGCTCGGTAGCTGTCACCTTGACTTTCAGTCTAGGGATCCACTGCACGCTGACTGTTTCCCATTACTTCTGATGCACTGAGCGAGTTCATCACCTTTCCAGGATCTCTCATGATTGATTCCTCATGTCCAGGGCAATCCGCTCAAAACTTTCAGGCAAAAATGAGTGCTTGGATTTAGTGAGGATAATCAATGGTTTGAGTCTTATTCTTCTGATGTTTTGAGCTATCCATATGCATATTAGATTCACAACTGATGTTAAACACAACACAATGTATTAACTTCAGAATTTTATTCTTCTCTCAGTTGCTGAGATGCACAGGGCATGAACAAACCATGGTTTGCAGTGCGTGGCTCTGCCATCCATCGAAAAGACGTTGTGGCTCCTACCTAAACCGAGTAGTGCGCAGCCAAGGCTGCAGGCTGGGCTTGCTGAAGAGATTAGAGGCCTGCTCTTGCTAAACCAGAGCCTAGAAAAGTTTTCCTATTGACTTCAACAGAGGACCGAGCCTCATGATTTTGGCATGAAAATATGAAAATATTCTTTTTCATCTCTGCTGGACGCTGAACTCCAGCACACATTGTTTTCTGCCTTACGTAAGATAGAGGCTGTTAAGGAGAAATAGTAGTTTTGCACATAATGTTCTCTGCACGTTGTTCTCTAGTAAATATTGTGGAAGGATGCGGCCGCTCCTGCTAGCGGCATCTGAGGCTTAGCACACAGATTTGGCCCAGTTTCCTGCTATAAGTGTAAACCTCCCAGCTAGAACTACATTTGTCACATTTTGTCTTTCAGAATTGTTGAAATCATGGGAGTCCAAGTAGACAGTGCCAACATTCTACACAATTCCCTCTTTTTTTTAAAAAAGAAAAAAAAAAAGCTTCCTCCAGTTTGTAAATACAACTCCCATTAAAATAGTCATCAAATCTGTAACAGTGTATGGCCAAAAGAGAAAAAAAAACATATTTGCTGAAAACTAAGCAAAATGGAATAAAATGGAATGGAGTGGAATAAAATAAAATATTAATTTAAAATAAAATAATAAAAATAAAAATAATTATTAAATAAAATAAAACTATTAATAAAATAAAATAAAAATAAAAAATAAAATAAAATATCATTAAATTAAATTAAAATATTAAAAATGAAATAAAATAAAATCATAAATAAAAATAAAATTATAAAATAAAATAGATGTTGCCATTTGCAGAATACTCATTCAAACCATCAGTATTTTTTCTGTGGAACAAGAGCCTTTTGACCTGTTGTAGCCATTCCTCCTGTTTTCTTTCTAGTGGATTTTGGTTTTCTTTTTTTTAAACAGGTTTATAATTAAGATAAATCAAAATTATCTTGATTTTAATTGAACTAGCATTCTCAGCACTTTGCACTAATTTATGTGTGTATATACACACACACACACACATATATATATATATATATGTACGTATGTGTGGGCCAATGCCCACAGTGACTGGTTTATAGGCAGAGCCCAAGAGGCAGTTTCTCTCATGACACTTTTCGCATTAAGATACAGTTCATGTTGGACAAAGTTTTTTGCTTTTGTTGTACCATTCCCAGTATTTTCTTCTCTTTCATTTTTAATATTGATTCTACATTTTGTGGAAAGGNATATGTGTATATACACACACACACACACACACACATATATATATATATATATATGTACGTACGTGTGGGCCAATGCCCACAGTGACTGGTTTATAGGCAGAGCCCAAGAGGCAGTTTCTCTCATGACACTTTTCGCATTAAGATACAGTTCATGTTGGACAAAGTTTTTTGCTTTTGTTGTACCATTCCCAGTATTTTCTTCTCTTTCATTTTTAATATTGATTCTACATTTTGTGGAAAGGAAATGAGTTCAAACCCTTATTCTCTCCATCAGCAAGTCACAGACACGTGATTTCTGTTCCTGTCAACTGTCACAGCAATAAAACCCTCAAAGCACAGAGAATTTAAGCAGCTCATGGCACCTCCTTGGTACAGATCCTTAAATTAAAATATTGTAAATTTTTTTGCTGTTCAAACACCACTGCAGAAATATGAGTGGCCAAGGAGAGAGGAGTTGCTGTGGGTTTGGTTTTTGCTTTTTTGGAGGTTTTTTTTGGTTTTTTAATTATTATTTTCTCCTGCTGGAATTTTCCACTATAACCACCCTCAGGGGAGTTCTCGTCTTCAAAAGAAACATTCTTTCTATACAAGCTGCAAAAAGAATTATTTAATGACATCATAAATTAATATAGAGAGACGAAAAATTTCCAAAATGTGGAGAGAAAAATTTTTAAAAAAAAAAGGGGAAAAAAAAAAAAAATCAGTGTTTGCCAAAAGCACCCTGGCTCTTCCAGACTTAGGCCTCTTTGAGCTTGTGAGCTGCCAATGATGCCAAATTGAATGGTGGGGCTTTTGGCACAGTTTAAGTTTAGCTTGTTTAAATTTTGGCAAATATTCCTATGACTCACACACTCAGCAAACTGATACAAATATTTGTTCTATTTAGCGTGAAGGCCAAACTCAGCGCTGCCATAAGTGCTGTTGGACTCTGTGGGACTGAGCTTGCTTGTGCCAATATTAAATTTGGACATCTACCTTAAAGAAAAACAGGATTTAAAAATAAATAAATAAATAAAATCCCCTAGCATTTTAGGTACAGATCAGAAAAAAAAAACCAATGGAAAACAGCCTGTGTGTACATCCAGGTTTTTTTTCCTCGCTTGCTAATTTTTGCCTTAGTCTGATTCGAAAAGGACTTAGTTTTTCTGCACTTGGATTCTGGTCTCTGTTCCGGTGCAACCAGCTGTCTAACCAGAGCTGGAGCTGAAAAACCCTCCACACACGTGAAGTTCTCCACATTCTTGGGAAATAAAATCTGTTTAAACTGTCGTAAATCAAGCCCTGACGCAGCGAGTGTACTTGATCTGTTTTAATGCTGTGCAGGTTGTAGGGATTTTTATTTTTTTTTTTTTTAATGATGTCCGCAGTTTAGTGTTTCTGATTTGAAAAACAAAGAGCCCATTAATGTCCGGCCTCCACAATGGGCCAGTCCCAAATCCTCAAGGATGTGTCGATGTTGCTGTGATGGTTCTGAATGGGCACAGCTGGGCAGGCCCGGTGCATAGCAGGAGTCACAGGAAGAGAATAAAAAATAATAAGGAAAAAAGAAAAAAAGAAAAAAAAAGAAAAAAAAAGAAAAAAAAAAAAGAAAANACTTAAAAGCCTCTCTCGGTCCTACGAACGACTCGTCCTTTTTTGGAAGGACAGACCTTCTTACCCAAGCCTCCTCAATTGAAGACTCCACGGAACAGAACGGGGATCGAGCCACAGGACAACATGCCATCGACGTACTAATGGGGGGGGGGGGGGGGGGAACCCCCTCATTTGTACAACACAAAAAATTAAAAAACCCCTTTTTTTTTTGTGTGAAAAAAAATTTAAAAAAAAAAATAAAAAATAAAAAAAAAAAAAAAAAAAAAAAAAAAAAAAAAAAAAAGAAAAAAGTAAAAAAACAACATTTTACCATACTATTCTATTTCTTTTTTTTTAGGTAGATATGCAGATATGCTGACTATGGATCCGTGTTCAGGTCAAACGTGATTTGTAAGCTCGCTGCTATTTAATGCCAACTAAATGCTTTTATCAAGGTCACGTCGAAGGGGGATCCCACTGACTGAACTTGAGCCATTTAGGAATGGGAAATCTCATCTAAGTGGCTGCGCTCGATTCCTCTCTGAGTGGAAAAAGACGATCACTGGAGAATGATTCATCCCCTTTAATCTGAATGTCTGATCTCTCTCCATTGCCTATAAAAGGAGCCCAGATGACCAGATTAGCATAAATTTTGCACTTTTATGTGCTAACTCAGCCTTTTTACTATCGGGCCCTGTACTCGCAAATATCATGTGCTATTTTTATAGCTAAAAGCTTTTGGTTTGCCCCGGGATTCACAGGGCGCTTGCTCAGCTCCAGTGGCTGGGTTGAGCCTGAGCCTCCGCTGTGCCCTGGATAAAGGCAGCGCCTGCCAGTTCAAACTCGGATTAATTGCCTGTTCCTGCCCCCTCTACATCCCCTGCATTGACTGAAAGCTGCTAGAACAATTTTTATAGGAGGTACTTTTATTAAACTGCCTTCTATCAATAAGTATTGAATTGATGAGCAGAAGGTGTATGAAAAATGGTTAAAGATCGAAGCAATGAGTAGTAATTAAAAATGATGTTTTTCTGTCCATTGTATTTGTAACACAGGCCAAAGATCCAACCCAGCTTGTGATTTGGACCCTGGGCTGCTGACCCCATTATTTTGTCGGTTATAGTGGCAGCATTTGTCTCGTTCGGTGGTGATTCAGTGTCACTATGAGAAACGAACTGAGCAAACAACGGTTGGTGACACCCTCAGACCCCTTCCCCACCTCAGCCCCTCAATTCTTCACTATTGGCCTTGTAACGGATCTGCATGTAAGTACAGAACCATCATTTTGTTGATTTTGCTATAATGCCAGTGATTGCTTTTAGCTTAGCCTGGTAGTGCTCCGTGTCTTCAGATCAACTCATGTTCTTTAAAAAAAAAAAAAAAGAAAAAAGAAAAATGAGATATCACAAATAATCCAAAACCCCTTGGTCTGTGGGCAGGTAAAGTTTGACGGTGTAGCTATGAGATGGTGGAAAAAAAAGGAGGAGTCAAGTGTGCGTCTTGGGAAATGTGAGATATTGGTATAATCGGACAGCAGCAGACACAAGAGAGACAAGGCAACCAGTAATTCACCACGGAACACTTTTATACTAATTATTGAAATGCACCCAGAGACAGCTTATAGTAGTAAAATGACTTTATGTTCTGATAGGTAAAATAAAATGTCCATGCTATGTAACAAACATTTTAAAATTCCATACCACCTGTAGCTAATGTGGTTTCTAATAAAGATTTATCTGTAGTATATATGTTTTTTATCTAACCAGTTCTTAGTTTTTACATCAAAGGTGTGTAATTAAAAAAAAAAAAATCTTAAATAGATGTCTTTCCAAAAAAAACCTTGCAACATTCATTTTTATTAAGTATTTCATTTGTAAAAAGCAAAGCTGAATTGGACACGTGGCCTGCATTTGTGATATATATATATTTTTATATATATATATAAAATATATATGTATATAAATAGCTATTCAGCATGCAAAAACTGTAGTGATTTCCAAAAATCTGATTACAAAATCCACACCGGTCACACGCATCGTCTGCTGAGTGGGTGTACGAGACTGTCCTGGTTGAAACGCGCCCTCCTCCATCAGCCTCTCTTCCTTGGAAGGGATTCACCAAAACGCAGAAGCACCTCCCGACTTCCAGATTTGTATTTCAGCTTTTTACCTTTGCCAGTTTGGGAAACAAGGGGAAAAAAAAAAACCACCCCGCTGTGCGTGACTAAAGCTGAAATATTGTGCTTTTTAGTGGAGCCAGGCTCCCAGCATCACCTCTGTGCGGCCGCCCCTTGGGTCAGCATCACTGCGATGGCAGCTGGAGGAGTCAGTTCAAGGTACTTCCACAGTAAACAACGGCAGCAATGTTTACACTGGCTACAGATTTTTACCTGTTCTACAAATATTTGTACACTGGAAAGCCTGACAGGTAATGGGAACTCTTCCCACCCCACAATTAAGAAAATCTTTCTCTATGCCTCCTTTATGCTGAAAACAATTCTTTCCGCGTTAGCTGCAAAAGAAAAAAAATATAGCACAAAAGGCGCATTTCAGCTGAATATGAAAGAAATCAAGGACCAGCAAGAATAGCAATCATTTCTGGAAAGTATTAGCAACTTTGAAGCTTAAACTTAAACAAATATTGCAATAAGCTAGTGGGATTCAATCAACAGATGAGAATCTGAAGGCACTGGGTCTGTTCCTAATGCTGCAATTAATTTGCTGTTTGGCCTCGGGCGTAACGCTTCACTTCTTAGGTTCCCACAGCCACGAATGATGGTGGTGTGGGGGGAAGAAGAGACATTTGTGCATCGGTGCCTTCTCCTCTCGGCGCCACGGCACGAACCCGGCACCGCAGCCCCTGACCCCGCGCCAAGCATCCCTGCCGGCCCCCGCGCTCCCACGGCTCCATCACTTCCAGAGGAAGAAGGAATTTCTACAGACAGACAGAGCTAAAGAAGTGCTGCTGCAGCAGTCCTCGAGCTATGCAACCCAACAGGCTGAGGTTTGGGATGCCGTGACTTCACCAACCAAGTACCATAATTCTTTCCCAAATAAGCTAAAATTTGCTCATGGATGTTTAGCATTACAAGCAAAAGAAAATGCCTAGCTACTTCACTTGTTAGTCATGAAGATGGTTCCTACTGGATCAGTAATGAAGATGTGAGAATTAACTTATTCGGGAGTCAACAAGAGGCTGATGAATTGAGCCCACCAAGACAGGAGATGTAATTCTCTGTGTGTCTGAAGATACAAGCTCTTCACCCACACAGACCCCTCTGGAAATGCACATTTGTCTCACCGAAGTGCAAGTTACCCACAGGTATCAACACCGATCGAACACTGTCCCGGAGCAGTAACGTTGGCTGTGGCATCGCTCGGCCGTCAGCGTCACCCATCAGTCCAGTTCTCCACAGTCCCCATCCCTGAATGATACGGCAGCGACGACTCCCTCGCCAAGGAGAAGCTTTGCGAGTACAGGAATTCATTCGCCGCGTTTAGGTGCGGAGAGGGGGGTTTTCTCTCGCACACCGACGGGTGCACCCTTTCCCTCGGGAACGACGAAGGAGGAACGCGCTCCCGGACCTGAGACTGGGACAGCTGGTTGTAGACGCTGAAGTGGCTGTTACCTGGCGGCTGCGAGCCCTGGCCCGCGATGGACGGGAGCCGCGGCATCATGGTGGTGGCGGTAAAATGAGCAGGGAAAGGCTGGTAAGGGACAGTTTCCATTGTCTGAACGCTGTAGCTGGTGTAAGGTGCGACAGAAGTCCACATATTGCAGCTCAAGGGGGGAGGCGGAGGTGGCAAGTCGTCAACCGCCGAGACGCCAGCGATGTCGGGCCCAGAACCAGAGTACATGCAGGCTTCCCGCGGGGCCACCTCGCTGCAGTACGAGGGGCTCAGCATCTGCTGGTCGTACGGCGGCGGGGAACGGAAATAGTGATCGTCTCCTACGGAAGAGGAGGCTTCCAGGTAGGAGCGTTTGCAGGGCAGGTCCAGGTGCCGAGCGCTTTCTGCAAACGAAAATACAAAGCGTGTTTTAGAGCAGCTCCCAGAGCGACAGCGTTTAACAGCGACCTGCTAAGAGCCTGTGGTGATTTTCTGAAGTCCCCTCAGAAGCCGAGTGTGCAATCTGTGATTATTTCACTAAACAACCAGTGCTCTTTTTCAGATTAATCCAGTTAAACCATTTCAGTTTGGAAAGACAATGTACAACATCAAAAAGACATCGTGTTGCAAATGTCAGGCTAATCCCCTCAGCCTTAAAGCATTCTGGTGACATTTATCAGGTTAAGTGAGTGACTTGGGCTACTGCTCTCACATCAGAGATTACTTCGCATCCATCCAGATAACAGAGGTCCCCGACACTCTTGCAGTGTTACCCCTGACAAATTCAAGAAGTCTCTTAAAGGGTCTTATCGCAGCCTGCCTTCCTGTCATTACAAAAAATGACTATACATTTCCCAGATATTCGTGTCAAAAGCTGCAGAAATATTTCCAGATAAAGGAGCCCTTTCCCAGTCGTCAGCCCTCCCCTCGGCCTCAGGCTGAAAGGCTGGAGTCCCCTCCTACAAATTACAGTGACTGTGGCCATGTTTGCCAGCAGCATTCTGGTAGTCATTAGGAATATTCTCCAGGTGAATTAGTGAATTCATCTGCAGATGAAACATCTGCTGAAGATACATATTTGCCTTGCAGTCCTCATTACTGGTGCTGTTAGATTCCTCATTTGCCCATGATCAGAGGATCCTCACAGCTTAAACGAATTAGCGGCCAATGAGATGCAAATATAAGGCTTTTTTTCTGTGCAAATTTTTTCCATTTAACTTAAAATGTGCCATGATCTCATCTGATGATGGGTTAAAAGGAAGAGAAAGTAGTTACAGCTCATTTAAACTTGAGAACTAGTGGATGGGAAGCAAGGGATGCTTGCACCCAGCAACCACAGTCCCACTAACCTGCAGACATCAAGAGAATTGCTCAAGGCTTCATCCTGGAAAAGTACTCAATGTGAATAATTTCATTGATGTTAATGATACTGTCTGAACATCTCAGGACAGATAAGGCCTCCTCAAAACAACTATGAATTCAGCTGATTCTAACAATGAATAATTTTCCAATGTAGCTTTGTGCCATTTGAGTTTTGCATCCTGGTTAATTTTTTCAGCTTTGACTCAGGGTCTAAATACGCCTTATGTGTGACAAAACCACTAATCACTGCCCCAAAACCCAGCTCTTGGGCCCTGACCCCCTAAAACACTTTAATCTCATCAGTATCTTTGAAGATCGAGGCCTAAGAGGCTGATCCAAAATGAAATGGAATTAGCGTTAAGTTTGCTCATGCTGTAATATTTTTCTAGCTGTATACATGATTTACCTCTTCTTTTTAGGCAATGATAGAAGAGCCCTGAATCCCTCTGTGCTGTGAAGGTGTTGAGTGGCAGATCTTGAGCATCCGAAGCTGCAAATTGCATGTGAGCACCGTTCTCATACTGATAATGTTGAAGGGTCTGGTGATTCCCGTGAAGTGGGTTAACATCTGGCTTTGTTGAAAGCTGGCCATGACTGGACACCAACCTCTGCCTCATGATGCTTTTGGAAATCACTGGATATTCTTTGCTAAAAGAGGCGAGAAAAATTATTACCAGTTAGCAACCGGTATTAATAAAAAGATGAAATACCAGTTTGGCTTCCCTGGAGCATCTCCATCCAGTGACTACAACACCCTCTACCAAATACAATGAACTCCGAGTCATCACACTCTGCTGGGTGTGGGCAAGTGTTAAGATATATTAATTATGACACAGTGTGTCACTGCATTACAGGAAGAGCTTTTCAGGGGTATAAATGGCATTAAAAGCCCTAATGCCCTCAAGCACAAGCAAATGGGATGTCCCCATGGCACAGACACCTTTAAACAGCTTCCCCAAAGAGGTGCAGCGCAGCGGGAGCAGAATGAGGGCTAAACCCAGCGGCAGGGCTGTATTTGGGCACGAGGCCTGAAGGACGCGCTGGCTGGCGTCGTGTCGGACACCACCGGCCCGCACACACTGCCTGGGTTCAGCGCACACACAAACACACGCGTGAACACATGTGTGCACCCCCCAGCGGCTCCCCGACCCCCTGGCCGTACCTTTGCAGCCGCGCCACGCGCAGGTCACTGTCGTCGCTGCCCCTGAATCCCTTGGCGAAGGGGTTGTTTTCGATTTTCAGCTGGGTTATCTTTAAAAGAACGAAAACAAGCATAAAGCGTTTGAGAAGGGCCGCAGCGGGTCTGCGGCTGGAGGTCTCTAGGGGCCGTGTCCTACGGGATGCCCCATAAATGCAGAGACCGCGGCAGCTTCAGCATCTCCAGACGTGGTGGCACAGGCGGTGTCTCTGCTTTCAGCACTGAGAGAAACTGAGCTCTGAAGTTTGGTGACGGATCTTGCAGAAGCAGCTTTTAAAGCTCACAAAATCACTAATTATGAATGGGGACAGGACCACGAATTTCCTTAAGTTTAGGTCCTGTGTTCTTATTCTGGGCTTTTGTTAGTGGGAATATATTTGTCTGATTTAAAAGATTTCCTATGCTAGAGACCCCTGTTCCTTACGGTGTGGCTCTCCCTTGTTTCCATAACAATTTTGTAAATCCTTACATTCTGCATTCAGAGCGAGAGCTGGGCCGCACCGGGGCAGCTCCTCACAGGATCTTTGCAATGAAATTTGGGCTCATCCGGGGCATTTTCCCTAAATCCGTCAGGTCCGCTCGGTGCTGCCACCCGGCTTCCAGCCTCCCCCCAGCAGTGCTTGTACAGCAATGACAGTGGAAGTATTAAGTTTATGAAGCACTTTGGGAACCTTAAGGATGAAAGGCACTATTGACATGGGAGACATTTTAAGTAGGTATTAAATAAGCTCTTTTGAGCCTTTTTGGTTAACCATGTTTGGACAACTGGTCATTTTACACCAACAGCTACAGCTTTTCAAACAGGATTCACTTCAGTGTCCAAATAGGGACTTTTTTTTTTTCCTCCCCTGTCTTACCATAACACACACATCCATGTTTCTGCTCTGAGTCTTTTAACTGGCTCACTAATTGCAAAACCTCGCAAAGACTCTATGCTTCAAGCATCAAAGGGCAGCCTGCTCGGGAGGAAAATGTCTGGTCAGATTATTGGGGAGGAAGAATTTCACACGCGTTCCTGTTCTTCTAGTAATTTTCCTGTGGATGTGTAGAAAAGGGCTTGGTACAGTAACACACGGCAGATGTCACATTCAGGTGCTGCTTCACTCTGCACCTTTGTTTATGAATCCCAAAGTACTTTAAAAACTCCAATTAATCCTCAAACAACCCTGCAGTCGAACTTCACCATTAGTTAATATGCAGGGGAGAAGGAGCTTGTGCAAAGGCAGGTAAATCAGTAGCAGGATTGGAAACGGAGCTTTGTCACCCCCTGCCCGGTGTCCTCTCCTCTCCCTGCCCTGGGGGCTCTGCGCCCGCTGTCACAGGGAGGTGACGATCCCCTGTCACTGTGCCACCCGTCCTGCTGGTAACCTGGGTTGGTAAAACCCTCAGACGGGGTCACCACCCACTGCCGCCACCACCACAAAAGAACCAGAGAAGCCAAAACCTTACAATTTACACCCAAAGCACAGACCCAAGCCTTTCATCCCTTATATCCCCCCGAAACAACCCCAAACCCCCTCCTGCCTCCACATGCTGACCACAGAGCTGTGCTTAGCCGGGGTTTTACAGTTACATTCCTCCTCTGTCTCACTAAGTACACATACTATAATTACTTTTCGCTGTAGATTTATGAGCAAGCTTTACCAGTCATTATTAGATCTGCTTGCTGTTTTGAATGACATCTTAGTGCTTACGAGCACACGGAGTCAGCAGTGCCTGGGCTCGCAGGGTTTGCCAAGATATTGTTGCCCAACCACGCTTCTGCTGCTCCTCAGCTGCATCCTCTGGGTCCTCACTCTTGCTTAATGCTTGCAGGGCTGGGATGGAAACTGGTCTTTTAAAGCAGAATTTTTCCGCTGCACAATAGCAGCATAACAGGCTTTTCCCCTCCCTTTGAGCAAACAGATCCTGCTCTTCAAACACAGCGCGGCAGAGGAATCACCGTGCCGCTGCAATCTGGAAGATCATTTTGCAGCTGTGGGCAGCAGAGGGCTGAGAGCTGCAGGAGTCTGCAAACAGAAATAAAGCACCTTTAGGCAGAAAAGCAGCCTACCTTGTGATTCTGGTAGGAGGTCACCGAGATAAAGGACGTCTCTGGGAAAACGTGGGTGCAGAAGGCTGTGTTCTTCGACCCGAAAGCGTTGTTCTCATCCGCCTTCACGATATGCAGCCGTGGTTGGTATTTATGCATCGAATTAAGAATGATCTGAAAAACAATTGGTGCTAAACTGAGAAATCCAATCAAAAAAAACCAAAAAAAAAAGCCATAGCTATTGGCCAGACTTTACTAGCAGGACACAAAAGCCCACTAGTGCTCAGCTTCAGCTTTGCTTTCAAATTAGAGGGGAAAATTACATTGTATAAATGCACATAAACCAAGACTAAAAGGGTACCTGCTGCTCTCGTAAGCAGAACTGAACTTAAAGCTTTCCTAGTAAATCCTCATTTTCTTATTGCTATTGGACAGAGTCAGTCTGAGTGGAAAAAAGAGTCGTAAATTTTTTTCCCAGCTCACGCTGAAGCTGTACAATATCTATAATTCACCAGCAGACTGGTCCATAAAGATTTCTAATAAATACTTTACTGAGCTGAAAAATACACAGTTTAGCAGAGTGAAAAGGGAAAAAAAAAAAAATCAGAGAAATCACAGAAAAGAGGGGGAGAAAAAATAAATAAAGCTGAGCCCAGCGCAGGGATCGTCTGATGGGGCATCGGGGCTGCCGAAGCCCGGCTGTGCCGCCCGGGCCCCCAGCATTGTTCTCCCACAAAGAAGGGACGTGCCCAGATGCTACAGAAGAAAATGGTTTCAAGAAATGGAATCTGTTTTAAGAAATTGAATGGTTTTTAAGAAGAGCCATTATTCCTTTTACTGGGCAAAGAAGAAATACTGCTTTCTTCTGGTTTTCTTGGCATGGCCCTTTACAATCTCTTCTTCGCTCTCCAGCCAAGCTGACACCCCTCCCCGTCCTGCGGTCCCCAAAGCAGTGGCAAGGACACGGCCGTCCCTGACAGGGACAACTGGGGAGCGCCGCCATGGGTGGCGTCTTCAGCTGCGGGGAGATAAATGGATGGGTGGACAGACAGAGGGACACAACGCAGCAGAGCAGCGTCGGTTTACACCAACTGTGGTTCTAGCCAATTTTAAATGAGAATTGCTAAGATACAGAAGGCGTTTGCTCCATGATCAGCTTTTGTGCTCAGGAACCCTTTCTATTTCATGCCCGCCCGGGCAGGGGAGAGCTCTGCGCTCCGGCTGGGGCGGGAGGCAGCGGAGCTTGTGCTCTTTAAACCCCTTCGTCTGGCTGCACGTCACTCTGCCCACAGTAGCTGGCTGCGTTATATACCACTTAAATGCAATTTTTATTGTTGACATTCTCCAGACAACCCTCCCTGCTCCCCAAGAGAGAGAACGAGGAATTTTTGGCATTTTATCAGCTTTGCATCAAGTCTCTTAACCACTTTGTGGCTGTTGATGTGCGGGGTGTAGATCTGAGAGGGTCAGCTCAGGTTTGGGTTTGGAGCTTTTTCCCTGCTTTCATGTACCAGCCACTCGTAAAATAAAGCCAAGATGAGTAACACCAGAAGGCCGAGACTTTCATAAGAAGGGGCATTTTAATTTTCAATAATTAAGAGTTGAGCCAAGCTGATAAATAATGATTGTCTGGAGCAGAAGCTGGAGAGTGCTGAGCTTTCCTCACCGCCTGTCCCAAACTACCCAGGTCTAGCAAGGGGGGGTGACTTGTCCCCAAAGTCTGAACAAGTCACCAGCAGGACAAAGAAAATCTTAAACTGAGATGTCCAAGGGGAAATTAGGATCCCAAGTTTGGATACGCTCCGGATGAGCAGTCAGCGTTCTCCCTCCAAAGCAGTATCCACGGGGCTATAATGACCCCTTTTAAAATATTTTTATATTTTTCTTTTTTTTTTTTTTTTTTAATTTCCTTTTACCCCAGCAGTCCAAACAATTTCCGAAATGAACAAGACATCACTTTTTGGAGCCTGATAGAAGTATTCGCTAAAGGATTTTTGACAGATGCTCGAGGTTACAGTTGTGGCTGCAAACCTGCCTGGAGGTTCATTGCAAACTGCTCCATATTTGCGGGACATTTGGGGAGGGAACTCTGAATGGCTTCATTTAGCCCAGTGCATTCACAAGGTTGCACATTTCTGTCCCTTGCACCAAAGTGATATTTGTCCCTGTTGGAAAGTGCTAAATTTCTTCGAGAGCGGGGACAAGGAAAGGAGACCCCCTTGAGATGTGCCAGATCAAAGCCAAACAGCCACCACTGAGCATAAAACATGATTAATAGACATGAGAACCACAGAGCGCTCAGGTTAACGTCACCGAGTCAGCGTGCACGGGTGTGGATGGGGAACAGCTCCCAGCAAAACAAGGCCCCATCAAAATACACCATCCTCACACCATGCACACGCATCCTTCTTACTCGTGCTTGCTGTAAGCCTTGTGCATTCAAAAATTCTGCAAATCATTCCAAAAAGCCTCCCAGCGCTCACCTGCAAACTGGTTTGCCTGTGCCCGGTGAAATGCCAGCAATTCAGGCTAAATAGTTTTCAAGGCTGCTGTGGAAAATGGGTCACTGGCTAAAAATACACAAAACAAATGTAAATTCCACCCTGATGACGAACATCAGTGGAAAGATCAACTTAAAGAATTGTGTCAAAAATGAGAAGTATTTTAACTGGTGGGGCAGAGCACGGCTGTGCTGGGCAGAAGGTGATGAAGGGGCTCTCAGCCTCAAAGATGATGCTAAAATAATCATCTTAAGTTTACTTGCACTTGTGTTTTTCACTGCACGGGCACAAGGAGGTTAAGTGAGAGTCAGACACGGTCACAAACAGTTTTAAATTGTTTCCAGTACAAAATACAGGTAGTTCGAAATAGGCCAACTACTAAAAAAGAAACGGTGTTTGCCTTGTCTTGCTGCTGAAAATAGTTACAGATGTATTGGATAGAGGGAAATTTTAAGGTGATAAAGGATGAAGATACAAAATTAGCGAGGAAAACTGGAAAAGAGAGTTTCTTAAGCAGCACTGGAAGACACTGGTTTAGTGACTGAAAGCCCCTCTTCATCTCAGGATCAAGTCTCTGTCTATGAAAGAAACAGCTCATCTTACACGAGAGAGGGGCATATTTAGGTGCTTAGTAAATATACTTTTTTTTTCTGTATTAAAAAAGCCCAAACAAACAAAAAAACCCAACCAAGCAACCAAAAAAAAGACCTAAACCCAACACCAAAACCGAAGCACTACCAGAACCCTCAAATGAGACGGACAGCCCCCTCACTGCTGGCCAGAGAGGAGCTGGAGCGGGTCTCCGGGCTGATGTCACTTCTCCACATCGCACGTGCGGACCAGATTGCGAGAGAGACCAACTCCAAAGTCAAACATGAGCTAACGCAAACATCTTTTTTCCTTTTTTTTACCCACCCCCCCATCTCCCCGCTTTGTGCTGATCACATAGTTGGCAGCTGGAACTTAAACCCTTATATAGTTCAACTTCTTTATTTTTTTGGCATTCCCCAGTCAGCAACAAATGTCAAAAAAAAAATGGTGTCATTTGCTCCTTCCATTTAATTTTACTTAGGAAAACATACGCCTTCAGCATCTAATCTCGCTCACTGCTGAGTAACGTCGGCTCAGGCCTTGAAGACATTTGCCAGGTTGCAGGATCAGGCCCAGAGGCTTAGAAGGGTAATGGCACCGCGTCGCTCGTCGCAAAGCAAACTTGCCTTGAAATCACCAGTAAAATGTATTTACTTTCATATGAAATTTGGGGAGTTGATTTAAGAGTGCTCCCTGTTTCTCCAAGGTATCAAATGTCATATGATGCAGTGGTTGTTATGGCAACTAGCCTTTTTATATTGAATAGTAAATGGCTACGAAAAAGCCACATAATTTTATGGTTGCTCCCAAGGGATCGCATAACTAATATAAAATCTCTCATTTTAATATATTTTCTGCTGCTTTCTTCCTTCCTTCTATTCTTTCTGAAGTGAAAAAGCCTTTAAGCTGAGCCTGGCCCTTGTCCCACACCAGAGCATTGAGCTGGGGCACAAAGGACAAGAACAAAAACCCCAATTCTGTCCCCGTGCAGATAAAAGAACATGTTAATCATCAAGGCTCTTCCAGAATTGCAACCACTGCTGCAGTACATCTCGATTAATATTTAGAGCATTTGATGGTATAGGCCATCCCAAACCTAACGTTTCTTTACGTGTAAATGTTCCAGAGATGCCACACAGCCTCGGTACAGGAATCGCCCCAGCTGGGCTGCCCGGGGTGAACGGGACGGTGCTGGGCACCCATGATGGGAGCCTGCAGAGCTGCATCACCCCCAGCAACCAGTTCAAATCCTAGAACCCATTTAGGTTGGAAAAACACCTTCAGCATCCTCGAGTTCAACCAAAGAAACCACTATATTCAGGCAACCTCTACAGCAGCTGGAAAGCTAGTTCTGGAATTACCTAAACCTCATCCAAGTTATTTTCAGTCACCTCCAGGGAGCTGTTGGCCTCGCTCTGCCCAGCGCCCCGCGGAGCCCCGGGCAGCACCCGACCCACGGAGGGGACGTCTGGTCCCCCTGGGGCTGATCCCACCCGGGCAGCCTCCCCAACCCACACGTTTGTCCTGGCAACCTGCACAATGGGGAAAAAAAAACCCAAAGGGCGGAAAATCCTGGGAAAAGGTTCAACATGAGCTCAGACGAATTGTTCCTTACGAGAAGGCCAAAGCTGGGGTTTTTAAATTATTTTTTTCCCTCAGTCCTTTTGTATCTAATGTCAGCTGAAATTCGCGGCAGTGTTTCCTGGCCTCGCGCTACGGCTCTGGTGTGGAGGAGAAGTCGCCACCACAGCTGACGAGCGTTTGTTTGTGACTGACCAGGACGGGGCAAACCCGGGGCCGCAGTCCCAGGGCACCCGCCCGTGTCCCCTGCACCCCCTTGGAAAGCTGTGACCTCCTCACCCGCCCTTCCCCAGCCCAGCTGCCTTCCCAACACTGGAAGCCGATTTCAGGATCTGATTCTAGTTGAACGTTACTAAAAGCCACTGCATTTGACTCGCGTAAACCAGCGATGTAACAACAAAGGGATTTAACACAAGAGAAGCAAATCTGCTTTTCAACCAAGAGCTCCACTGGTCGCTCCTTACCCAACTATTTAAATTGCACATGCAGATCTAACCCTCCCTGCGAAACACATGCCGTCCCCAGCGGCGCAAGCCCCGCTCCTTTTTCTTTCGTAGGAACAAAGCAGACAATGTAAAACTTCACATACGGCTTTATGATTTTTTTGGGCACCACTATTTTGCAGTTCAGCTGTAAGACATCTCCTAAAATGGAGAGTTAAAAAAGAAAAAAAAGACAGAAATAGCCTTTTCACGGATATTCTTTCACCAGAAGACTTAGTGATGCCCCTCAAAATATTGACTTCAAATTTAGGACTGGACAAAGGGTTTTAAATGGACTGAGTAAAAATAAGAGTTTAGTGTATATATATATATATATATATATATATATGAAGTTCTTGTATATTTCTTTTATATGTATATGTATATATACGTAAAAGAAACCATCTCTCTCTCTATATAAAGAAATCTTATTATATATACGTATAAGAAATCTATAGCTGAGAACAGGGATGTGACCCTGCTCTCTTGCTCCAGAGCCGTTGCAGCGCTGCTCTAATGGGGACACGCGTGGTACAACATCTCGTCCCCCAGCCAGGACCTTGCCCGGCAGCTCCTGCAGCCCCGTCCCTTCGGCCGCAGGCGGCACATAAACCTCAAACCGGCACCCGGCGAGGAAACGGCTTGGCCACAACTCATAAAGCAAACAAATTAAACAAAAAATCTAAATAGAATTTAGGGTTTTGTGAGATCGCTAGGACGTTAACCTGATCAAAGTGCCTGAGTGCTCAAGACGAGCAAAGACAGAAAAATGCTGACATCGAATTAATAGCAAAATGAGAGGGAAACACCAAGACTAGGGGTCTTTCGGTGATAATCAAATAAAACCAAGTGTGCAAATAATAAATCTGGAGAGAAATAACAAACTCATCAGCATTAAAGAGTGAAACCAGCAAATCACAGGTTTGGGTGAAGAAAACCAGGAATATCACTTCAAATGTCATCACAAGTGACAGACCATCTATAATACCCTGTAGGTTTAAATCTCAGTAGGTTACATCTCAGAAACTAAAATAACATCACACTTTAAAAGCAGATAAAGTCAATTCTGGCAATTAAAAGGCACCATCAACAGCCAAGGAGTGGGGTACATACAGGGTATGTAACATAACCAAGCTCAGCAATGTTGTGTTGGGGGGAATTAATCTAAATCTGTACCGTTATTTGTCACAACCTCCACTTCTAATCCTAATTTATCACTTGTCTTCCTCCCCACCCCCTGGAATATCTTTCTATATTCTGCAGAAAAGAAAACCATTTCCAATTGATCCGGTCCCAGCTGAAGCCTGCCAGAAATACCAATGTGATGCTCTCGCCCTTTCCAAGCTGGCCTGGCTGCAGAAGCCCATGAGAAAAGCTGATTCCTCCGGCAGAGGCTTAATATCAGTTGAGACATTTAACAACAGCAACAAAAGCAGAACCCCTGATGCGATGCGCTGGCCCCTCTGCCGTTCCCTGGTGTTACTCCATACAAACGCCAACCTTACCTGGCTCTGTGTGTTCACAGCCTGCCTAAAATCAGGGGAAGAGGGGGCCTGAGAGAGTAAAATAGGGTTTTCTTCTAGATATATTGCACCTGGTGAGAGGGGCTTCCCTTGGAGCTGCCATCCAGCTCATCATTAACTCCTCTAGACACCGAAAACCCCGCGCCCAGTGCTGCAAGCGGGAAATAAAAGAGATGATTTTTGCTTCAAAGATTTGTCAGTCTCAGCAGCTTAAACACCTTGGGCCAGGAGAGGAAGGAAAGCCCAAACAGCAAAATAACAAAAAAGCCTGATGAACTGAAATGAGTTGCACAGGAGAACAACCTCACTGCGGGCCCAAGGCAGAGCCCCTCAGCAAACCCCCCGGAGCATCCGTCACCCGCAGCTCCTGGCCATAAGGACCATCTCACAAATGCCCTCCACCCTGCTGTTTACATACCTTAAACCCCTGAAGAAAGTGGAATTCCATCCATGAGCATTTATCACTACAGAGATACTTGTCAGGACTCGCTCAATATTTCCCCATGTGCCCTGAGCTAACCTTCTGAAAGATATCTGGGTATTATGTTACCCTTTCCAACAGCAAGGTTATTTTGGTGCATCATCTCTGGCTGGTATTAGCTGACTGCTCTGTTAGCACTTGCAATGACATCACCTGGTTCATGATGAAGGAGACATTCCCATTTTTCTCCTGGAAAACACAGCTGGGTGCTTCCCAGGCAGAATGCACTGGGAATGGACAGGGAATGTGCCAACCTTGCACAGCTCGCTGGCACGTGAGGGAGTATCTTTGTCTCCAAAGACGGAACATATGCAACCGCCTCTCATTCATGTGGCATTAAAGAATAAAGCATCAGCTCTGCCAGAATCGCTAACTCTGTCACTCACCAGTCCCACATAAATCAGAGGCTCTATCAGGCTGATTATCTCTGCATGTAAAGATTTGGAAATACATAAATTAAGATTTTACTCTAAGCAGAGGTGGCTTACAATGCTTTCTTTAGGATCAGACAGACCTCACTGCAGCTAAACATTACAGCGGCTGCTGATTTCTTAATCCATTCTCAACATGAGCATTTCTCAGTTGTTAAGCCTGGGGTGAAAGAAGCCTTTCATGGTCAAAAAAAGTCCCCCAAGAGGAAAATATACAGCCCACATTTTCAGACCGTGGTGCGTGAGCCGGGCACAGGCTTACCTGCCACAAAACCTGCTCAGCCAGAGGGGTTTGCAGACAGATTACAGAGCCCTGAACTTCACCTCTTATTTAAAACCTGCGTGTGTCTGTGCTGAAAAATGCCTCCCACACCTCCGACTGTAACTAACAATTTACCACAATGGATAACTGGCCAGTGGAAGAAGTAGGAGCGAGGTTTTGGAGGCTGAGGAGGTTTCTGGGCTGGGTGTCAGAACGCGAGGCTTTCCAGCGCTGCTGCGAGGCATCCCCTCCCGCCAGCACACTAAATAATCTTCCGTCTCATTCCGTGGATTGCAGCAAGGGCTTCAGCTCCGCGGCTTATTAATTAAGCTGTTTAACTTACTTATTTTAAGCCTCAAATGTACCTACACTTCTCTTTATGAACTCTGTGGGGCTGCTGACGTTAAGCAGCTATTACAGTGCACAGAGTCAGGGCGCGGATTCGTTTATCAACGAGTGCAAAATTTCTGCCTGTTTTTCAGGTGCGAACCCGTGTGCCCAGGAGCCAGGCTCAGAGGAGCTGTGCCCCACACCGCGATGTCTTTGCCCCTCAAACCTGCATCCCCCCCACGCCACGCACAGTGGCTGCGCACGGGGCCGGACCCCAGCAGCCTGTCGTGATCCAGCTGCGTCTGCAACCGCGAGCCCATAAAAGCCACCGTTATTATTACTAAAATCCTTCTTGCGAGACCCCCGTAACATCACGCATGCCCGACGTTTACAAGCAGATGAATAGGCAGGGGAGCTGGAAGAGCCTCTTTCATTTTTTTCCCCCAAATAAGCGTCTACCAAAAAAAACGGTTAATCCAGAAAAGGAACATTTAGCGCAAAGATATTTTCCCATGTGCCTCTCCCCCGCCTCCTCGCCCCTCCTGCCCCTGAGCAGCAAGTGGTTTCTGTCGGTATCACAGCACGGCAGGGGCTGGAGGGGATCGCTCACAAACAGCAAAGGGATGCGGGCGCAGCCGGGCTCTGCGGACGTCAGCAGGAGACGGAGCCCAGGACCGTGAGAGCCAGGTAGGGAGCCCAGCCCCGTGACACCCTTGGGTGCTGCGAGGGTGCCAGGGAGGGCGAGCCGGTGCAGATCTGCCTGGGCAGCTGCCCGTGCACCAAAAAAAGCACCAGCGGCAGCCGGCAGAAATCTCCGCTCCGCGTGGTTTTGAGGTTTGGAGAAAATCAAAGACAAAAGGGAACGGCAGGCAGGCTTCGCTGGAGCACGAGAAAGCAAACCAACCCTGTGGGTTTTCTGACTTGTTTTTCTTAGGGAGCTTCAGGAGAGCGTTTGCAGTTGCTGGGAACGAATTCCTAGAAATGAGAAGCTGCTGTTACTCGTGACGCGCTGCCTTCGCTGGAGAGCTGCGCTGCGCCGGCAGCCACCGCCTGTCCCCGGGACACCGGCCACCCCTGCAACAGCACAGCAGCTCCGAGCAGGGCCGACAGCAAAACCCCCGCTCACCCGAGCTGAGACCAACTCCCCTCCGTGCACACAACAAGAAGTGTAGTACCGCTTCTCTAAAGCAGGTGATTCATTTAGAAGCCTAATGAGGAGATGTCTGAGGAACCCCATTTAGCCAAGTTGTCAGTGTCTGAACCGCACAGCGACCTGGGTGCTTAAAAAAGGTTGTCTCGGGCATTTTGTCCCAGCGGTGTGGGGCAGAACGTGCTGGGCTGTGCACGAGGCAGGACGGCTCGCGTGGTACAGGGGGCTGAGCAGGGCTCATATCGGAGCATCATGCTGCAGGTATCACCCCAAAACAAAAACCAGAGTCCCCTCTGTGTCACTGGGGAAGCTTCATGGGAGGATAAACAGGCTGTTTATTAAAAGGAGGGGGGAAAAAAAAATCTTCCCCATTAAAATGCAGTGTTAAAATCGCAGCTAAAAAACGACAAAGTCAGGAAAAGCAAACATTTAAAGTTGCAAAACCAACACTGCACATCCTGTTTGTTTTACAGCCACATCGAACATCCTGTATGTTTTACGGTTTACATTTTACAACATAAACAGTCATATATTAAGCTACACAGTTAACCAAGAGAAAAACACGGGAGTAAAAAAAAGCAAGCAGGTCAGTCCAGCTGCTGACACCAAAACATCAGCATTTGTGGGCTTTATGTATTTTTTACTGCGCAGCCCCTAACACAGTTGTTTTGCTTTCATTTCCGTGGTGTTTTCCCCCTTAAAGCAGAGTGAAGGGGCAAGATCGCCTGTGATTAATAACGTCAGCATTAAATGGTCCTGATTAGCCTTTGAAGTTCACACGTGTTTCTCTGGGGTCAGTAGGTTGGGGACGAGGGTCAGTTCTGCTGAGGGCTTTGCGCAGAGCTGGGTTATCACCGTGTCACGTTGCCAGAGCCCAGCTCTGCCACCGCACCGCGCGCTTGCTTTGTAAAGTTTGAAATTTGCAGAGAATTCGGAAAGCAGCAGAAATTCTGGATTTTTAGCCGTGTTTTAAGCTGCCTCTAGAGTCAAGCCCATGAAGCCCCACCTGATTTGGCTGTGACAGAATCGCACATTCTGTACGGCTTTAGGTGGCATCAGGACCGTCAATTCCAAGGAAAAACCTGCTCTTTGGAAGTTTGATGCATGATCATTTTGAGCAAGACAGATACACCCCCTCTCACACTGCACCCTTCTTCAGGACCTTTTCACAGCTTCCCTCACCCCCCAAACTGCTGCTGCTTAAAAGACAGGCGGGTTAAAAGCCACATTTGACATACAAAGTAGATTCTCTTACCTGTGGTTCTGGGAGGAGCTGATGGCACTAAACCTTAAAAGACTTTAACCTCTATCTTCCCTTCCTCCAGCCAGCAAGGTTTATTTATTTGAACGTGACTTTCAGCTTGGAGAGTATTTTTATATCCATTATCCAAGCACTTGTTTGCCTGGCAGGCTGGGAGGGCCCTTGTCCTGAGTTATTAAACGCACTATGGTAGATAACTGCGTACTGCCCACTTCTGCACTTGCAATACACATGAATTAAGATTTTCCAAATAAAATACTTCATCTTTTACAGGGCTGCCAAAGCCAGCCTGGAAAATAGTGAGTTTATGCAACCTGTTTCTGCAAGCTGTATGTACCGTGCACAGCAACAGCCGGGCTGAAAATCCCACAGCGCTGCCTGGAAAGTTCCAGGGCAGAAAATAAAAGGTCGGTGGCATCCAACAAGCAATGACTGAGCAAGTCAGAGGCTGCGTTTCCAAGAGTGGGGAAGCACGCAGGCAGCAGTGGCAGCGCCCCCTCCCTCAGCATCCAGCACTCCCTACCCAAAACAAATGTTGCTCCTCATTAAATTAACTGCAACGTCCCAAACAGCATCCCAGTCCAGACACAAATTCAGCATTGTGGGCCCACCTCTGACCAAAACCCTTGCAGAACATCTCTCTTACGTGTCCAAAGGGATCCAGGTGGTTGTTGGTGAGCTTCAGCTTCTGAAAGGACACCAGCTGCCGCATCCAGTGCGCCCCGGTGGCCGGCGAGTCGGGGTGCACGTACAGCCGCCCCGGCATGGCCGGCTCTGCCTTCCCAGCCACCATCCTGCAAACACAGCGGTTACAGACCATGTCAGCTCGGGAGCCGCCACCAGCCCCAACGCAGGACAGGGTTTTGCCCATGAATTCAACCCAACAACCCTCCCGCCAGGTCTAGAGAGGCTCGTGAGGTTTTGGGGCTCCTGGTTTCAGCATTACAGGCCAGCAGAGTGACCCCAGCTCTGCTCCTGCAGTTCCTTGGAGAACTCTACATGGCAGTTGTGTTGGCATTGATCAAGGTGGAAATCTCCTCCGGGTATTTGCATGAAGCCTTCAAAAGCCATTCTGCAAGGGCAGACGGTCTCACACGGTTCCCCAGGAGAAGGAGCCTGGCGCAGGAGCAGAAGAGGCTGCTGCCCCCTCCAGAGCCGTGCGCCGGCACACGGTGCTGCCCCTCCAGCACCAGCCCTCGCGGACCCACTTAACTGCAACTCCCCCATTACTGAGCATCGTTCTCCTCTTAGAGAATAAATAAATAAATAAATAAATGGATAGATCGATAAATAGATAAATAAAAGCACTATTATCAAAAACAACAGAGACTTTCCAGCAGCAATAAAATGAAAAGAGGAAACAGCTCGAGGGCTGGCAAAAGCTAAATTAAAGAGGCTTAACAACTATTCATCATCTCGGGCTTAATGGTTAAAACACAAAGCGGCCGCCGTGCTGTGGAGCCCTCAGTCTGCTCTTACCCAGCGGCACCCCGGGACAAAAGCAAGTAGAAAAGGGATTTTTTAAAACTAGAGCAGCCCTAATGTGTGGGTAAATTATTACAGTTTTATAGGATGTCACCAGGCTCGTTCCCATTAAGACGACTGTGAAGTTTTCCATCGCTCGTCTTTTCACCAGGCAGCAGTCGGTGGAAGGGTTTGGGAAAAGAACAGGGAACGGTTCTGGTGAGAGGGGCTGCTGGGCGTATTTGGGGTGAAAATCAGAAGAGAAAACAAGATACTTCCTTTGCCAGAAAGCAAAAATCACAGCTGCCTCTCGGGTAACTAACTTTACTGACAAAGGCACACGGAGGAGTAACAGAAGAGAACTCTGGAGGAAGAATAAAAGAAAAAAACCTCAGAGCTGGATCTGACACTGGACTACGATGGGGACATCGCTGCTCCCTTCGCCTGCAGGATCAGCGTGGCAGAACCAGGGCTTGGAGTAAATCACCCCATGTTTTGCTTTATAGCTCATCTCTATTACTATAGAAGAAAAGAATTTAAAGCTTTTCTTGACTCACATAGATACCTAATTTTTACAGCCAAAATGGATGATTAGATCATCTGGTCCAGCCTCTAGTATCACACAGACTGTGGCTTTACCCTCTTACATCCGCACATGGCCAGACAAGCTAGGCATCTCCTCTGAGAAGACATCCAGCCTTGTGTGCTTTGGAAATGAACAGTCCACCACCGCCATTAGCAGCTTGATCCAGCAGTTAATCACCCAGCCTGTTAAGAATATTTTATTTTCTATTTGTCTGGTTTTAACTTCCAGCCACTGGCTCTTGTACCTATCTCTGCTCCATGAAAGAGAGCTCCGGGATGTTGGCATCCCTTCCATGGGAAGATACGTATGTTGGTTTTTGAGTTTGCACAGCAAACAGCTGATCCAACTGCAATTCTCATATGGAAGAAAAAAAAAAAAAAGGCAAACAGAAATGTTCTCTTACCATTTATTGTCACAGAATTTATACCGGTGGTCATCAGCCGGGACGATGTCAATCAACAAGATGTACTTGGTCTTGGGGTTCATTCCGGTCACTTTAACCTTGTAACTAGGAAACATCCTCCTTAGGAAAAGCAAAGGGTTAACATGTTAGTGAGAGACCTGGACAAGTGCTGGAACTGATGGAAACTTGGAGCAGTGCCCCAAAAGGCAGATCCACCATGTGCTGAATTCATGCTAGGACAAATCTATACGTCACCTGAATTAAATGCACCCTTTCCAGAGCATGGGCTGCACAAGGCTAACGCAGAAATGGAGCACAAATGTGGCCGAGGGTACATAGAGGAGGGTTATGGGCCAGTGCCAGGAAAAGCTGGGTGTAGAGAGAGATACTGGGGGGTCAACACATCCCTCCTTACAGGAGGCTCAGACAGGGAGCCCTCACTACTCCAGGAGGCTTATGGCAGCCTCAAAAACGCAGATTTTTTGTTGCCATGAGTGTGCAAGAAAAGTCATGAGATCTCACTACACTCCAGAAGAAACTAAGTACACACAGCTCCCCCTTTCACATGTTCCCAGTGTCCAAAGCACCGCGTCCCACCATGTCATCAACCTGCATTCCCTTCAACGGACTGCAAACCGAGGGTTAGTAAAGCCTGGGGGTTAGACTAAGAGCTAAATCCTGCCATGGTGTGGACAGCCACTGCTCCTCTGGCCTTCCCGAATTCACAGCACAGCCTTCAAGCTAAACCGTGTTTGAGCCAGGAGCACCGCAGAGCTCTGCACTGAAAATATGCCCATCCCACTGATTCACCATCAACTTTAGCACCCGACACCGAACAGGGAATGTCACATAAACCCATTTATCATGAAAGAATATTTTTATGTCCCTACATAGCTAAAGAATCTTTGAAATATCAAAGAATATTTTCAGTAAAACTACAGCCGTGAAGCCATTATATACCACCGCTGTCCGGTCTCGCAATCCAAAGGAGGCGGCCCTGGTGGGTGCGGCACTGCCATGGGCTCCCCGAGCCCCGGAGCCAGGATTTGCAGGATCAGGCACCTCACATCCTCTGAGCAGCTATTTTCTTGGCTCCATCTTCCCAACCTCCTCCTCATCCAGTAAAAATAACAAGTCAGTTGAGCAAACCAGCTCACCACAGCCTTCAAGCAACCAGCCAGAGCAGAAAATTCTCCTTTCCACCAGCGTAAGGGGACGGAGGATGAGGATTGCCACATCCTGGAGTCATTCTAATTACGCTAATTAATAAGGGCCCAAATTCTGACGTCGTTTCTCTATCAGACATCGAGGCCACCTTGCTCCCCCATTGCACCGCTCCTCTCTCCATGTCTTGCCGCCGTGTCCGGCTGCGTTAGCCCAGATCTGCAGCACCATTTTGTCGCTGCGTGGGGAGAAGGCAACAAAATGGGCCCTGTTCGAAATCATTTCAATTGACTCTTTTAACCGCCCTGCATAAATTCCAGATGTTTACCATGTAATTAGCCAGGACTAAAAAGGGGTGGTTTACCAATGTCCGTATTTGATTTTCATTCATAAACTCTGCACTCCTCTTAACCCTGTCCTCCTACAGGTAAGCACCTGGGTAAATACAGTAGGACATTTCAATTTGCGAATACACAGCCCAATTCACACATTGAAAAAAATTGCATAAGGAATCCAACCTGAACGCCAAGACTTTTTTTTTTTTTTTTAAATTAGGCCTTAAAGTTACATTCAAAAACAAAACAAAAAAAAGAAGAGCAATTGATTAAAAACTAGAAATGAGCTGGCTATTATTTGACAGTTACTGTGCCGTACCAGGCAAACGTTCTGCATCAGGGATTTTTATAACATCTAGCTTCTGAATTTCTTTTTTTCCTCAATCATTTCATTTACTGTAGCACATCCAAGCTGCTAAAGTAGCCCAACTGATATATTGTAAATGTTAAGTGCTTTTTTAATGGCGTTTAAAATTAAGCTTCAGCATATGGAGTTCATATAGCATGGACATGCCTGAGTTTATAATGTTCTTTAGTATAGCCCTCTAAAATAAATACAAAGAGCCAAAGTACTACCATAACATATACAGTTGAAATTCTTTAAGGATAACAAATGGGGACTCGCATCTGATTGAAGGTGTTGCTTAACTTGCAAACCGCTCGGTATCTTGCCGTGGCAGCGTTGTGCTCCGCAGTCGGCAGACCCAGCTACAACCCAGTTTGCCAACTCTCCGCATTCTTTTCCAAAAAGACATGGGGTAGATTTTAGTAATTTGGCTGTGCATAGACATTTCATCATTATTATTAGCTGCCACATTTTGGCCTTAAAAAAAAAAAGAAAAAGAAAAAAAAAGCGACTAATGCGCTGTCCAGGGACTTGTCAGTTTAATTTTCTTAATGAAAACATATTTCCCAACCCCTTGGCAGATGCTCATTTAGTAAATATCTCTTTGCAATACGATACAAACACGGGTTGTGAGTTTCTGGTGGGAAGGCATGACAAACGGAAAAGCCGGGTCCAAGAAAATGCAGTCATAGGCTTTCAATTAAAAAAAAAAAAAGGCAAGAGAAAGCACCTCATATCATGTCCTGGCCCTTATTAAACATCTCATTTGAAAGAGGGGAGCAGAAAACCAGGGTGGAGGCACGGGGCTGTGCCTACAGTGGGTCTATACAGCTCCGCAGCAGCCCTGGGAAGGGGCCAAAAACCTGCCTGCTTCCCCAAATTTACTACAGGTCAATGAACCTCCTCACAGCCACGGGCCCTCCGCTCAGTAGTAGCTTTGCATAACTCTGCCAAATCTCTGCAGGCGGGAGCTGGGGCGGATGGGCGGCTCCGCAGAGGATGCTTCGCTTCGGCCAGCCTTCCCTGACAATAGTTTGCTTCATCATCTATTGCTCGGGGACCAGCAGCGGCAGAAAAATAACCCAGCGCTGCAATTAAAAACTTGCCAACGTCTTGTCAAGCTCTGGGAAAGCTCAGCCTGGCTCTGGTGGGAGGTCTGAAGCAAGATCCGGGCAGACCCGTGTTTTACCCACCCTCCTTCCCGCCACCGCGCACAGCTCCAAACCGAGTGAGAGCTTTGCTGCGGGAAACTGGTTAAAAAGACTGGGAATTTGGGGCTTCCCGGAGAGCACGTCCGAGCAAGCAGCCTTGGATTCTCAGCGACACCTCCTGCGCCCACGGCGGCTGCTGTGGCTGCGCAACTGGGGATGCTCAGCCAGGTTGAGCACTGGGTACATGTGCAGCACAGGATAAACCAACTATAAGGCGAAGTTTAAGCCACCAGTAATTAGGAGATTAAAAGCAGCAATTCCCAGCCTCATCATCTTTTGTTCAGACCCAAAGCTCAGTCAGACACAGTGTCCCGGGGCTGCAGCAAACACCCTGAACACACAAAAGCCACCGCCATCCCGGGATGGGGGAGTCCAGGACCAGACCGATTTCTTCCCCTTTATGCTCATTTTTTTCAAGCCACACTCGGTGCAATGGCTGCTCCCAGCTGACATGGGGCAGCCCCACATCTCCCCTCGGATGCGCAGGGGACACAGCACAAGCAGCCAAGCCTCAGCCCCGACAGCCCATTCTGCAAAAGAGCAAGTCAGGAGGCCCCAATTATGGCCACATTCAAACCTCACTGCTCCCTCCAGCTCAAGCCAGGGACCAAGGGACCATCCAGACTCCTCAGCACCATTCTGCTGGTCTCCTATGCTCCTCAAAGCTGGGTTTAGCGGCTCTGGCATTTCCAGCTCCCTCCCTGCACGGCACAGCCACGATGCTGCTGTGGAACAGCAGCAGCTCCCACTCCCTTTCAGAAGGGAAAATTCATACAAGGTTTTACATTCACCTGAGAAAGCTGCCCTCAAAAAACAATCACAGGAGAAAGGACCTTGTGCCTCACTCCTGTGCGAGCGAGACATCTGATACGGCATTAAAACAGCACGATCTGGCCCCCGGGGGCTGAAGCGCGATCCCTGGGGAGGGCAGAGGGGCTGAGCCCGGCGCTGGGGACCAGGGTGGCAGGAGCAGGGCTGGTGGCACCGGGCTGGGGCACAGCACTGCCACAGCCCCAGCTAAACCCGCCCCCACAGCGCTCTGCAGATGAAATGTAGCAAAAACAGTAAAAGTCAGGAAAATAAACAAGCAGCACAATTCTGTAGCCCTCCCAAGCTTCAAAGATGATGTGCGAGTGAATTATTTGTTCTGATAATGAAGCAGTCATTGCTTAGCTAAGTTTATGCTAGGCACATTTTATCTCTACATGATATTCACAAATTGTTTTAAAATGAACTGTTAGAATAAGCATCTCTTGTTTATTTATTTATTCTATTACCATCCAATCCCCTTAACCATGGAGCAGTTACTGACATGGAGCCAAAGCTCCTATTATGTTCAAAGAAAGTTTAATTAATGTGTAATTGGTTGGTTGGATTTGGAAGCGAGTGATAAGAGAAATGCTTTGCTTTCATTTGGGGCAGCAGTTCCCAGCCTTTCAGGCTCTCCAGGCTTGGCCACTTTGTGGGCATCTTACATGGGTTTTTATCCCCGTGTGAGCAGGTCTGGTTGGTCCTGGAGAGACGGGTGACTGCAAGTCTCCCAGAGCCAATAAAGTGTTATTTTTTGGGCAGGGGACAGCAATGCGGTGCAGCCAGAAAAGCCAAGAGCATCAGAGCTGATCAAAGCACTCATCTGAGCACCAATGCCACACATCACGTTGCAGCTGAGACCTGCGTGTCCTGGGGACGTTGACTCGTGCCGTGATACCACCAGGTGATGAGGTGGCCTCTGCGAACCCCTCGCTCCTCAACACCCTCCCTGATCACAAGGATTTGATCTGACTTTCCTTGCTCAAATGCAAAATTGCTTTCTCATGTTCCCCCGATGCGTTAGCTGGGAAGGGGTTTCTCTGACCGGCACGCAGTATGCAGGGAAGTCACAGGGAACTCACCCAGTATTTCCATAGAGAAAATTGCATGGAAGCAAGACACGCAAGTCCTGTTGGGGCAACCCAAGCCATCCTCATCAAAGGTTGTCAGTGCTCTCTGAACCCATGGGAATGCACGGACTGGTGCTCACCGCATGTCCCTGTGGTGTGGAAGGTGGTTCAGATACCACTGACCACTTCTGTCCTTTCAAGGGGTCAAAATGTCCCACAGCCCTTCAGCAGCTTGGCAGCTGAAGTCCTAATTTCAAAAGCAGTTTTGATAAGACAAAAGATTTCCAACAACCAACAATGATTTTACAATCCTTGATTTTGGGGTGGTCAAATCAAGAGACAACTGGATTTTCAGAAGCTCCTGTATGGTGCTATCGGAAAAGGAGATGCTTAGAGCATATCAGGTTGTGTATGGATCAGAAAAAAAAAAAAAACCAAGAAATCACTCAACATCTTGGTTAACAAACCATATAATGGCTGAAAGAGCATGTCCTCAGAAGCTGTTGGGCATGCAGAGATGCCTCCAGCAATGGTTTCAAAGCACCGAGACAGACAACATGCCTACATCCCTGATAATGACTAATGTGGCCCCCAACTCTTCTTGAGAATTGGCCATGGCTGCTTAAGGATCCTTCGCCTCATCTCCACTTAGGAGGGAAAGGAATGGTGTGCAGAGGCTTCAAGAACCACGTTTCCATTCTGATGACCCTTGTTCTTTTTTCTAATTTCCCTTCTTTTGACAAGTATTTCTTCCACTGACTTAACGCATCTTTAAAAATAATATTATCTGGGGCAGATTAAAACAAATTTGGAGATGTCAGCTGTTTCTTTTAGCCTTTTAAATGGCATTTCCTTTTTGATAGATTCTTGCTTTCAGAAAATACTTTAAAGAGATCAAAGAGTTTTTCAACAGGGTCCCATTTTCCCAGTGTATCCTAACCCTCGGTCCCTTATTTCTCTTATCACCCACGCCACTCCACTATGACGCTCTGTATACAAAGTAAGAGCAGTTAACTTTGAAGTGCTGGATTAGCCCATGCCAGATCCTTGCCTCAGAATAACAAACAATACAGGTTCAACAGGAGTTCTCATCAGTAGTTCATTTTTCAGCCCCAAATTCACTGTCACTAACACAAGCAACATTGAACTCTCAGTCTATGGACAGATAGGAGAGATTTATCTGGTGGCAAGACCATGACCTAGCGATGAGAAGGTCAGACAGTTAAGGGATTTTTATATTTTGGAATGGTGAGGTTGTCTTTTTTTCTTCTGGCTAGCGCATCTCATTTTTAAATAAAACATTGTTTCTCACATACTTGAGAACTTGGTGAGCTGTATGGCTGCTTTCACGGTCTAGAAACATTTCCTCTCTTTGCCCCATGGTAACTCGAAGCACAGGCAGGCTTCTTGCCGTGGCATGCTGCTCATGTACTTTCGTTTTGCCATCAGCGAAGCTGAGCAGAAAAGGTCCCAATGAGCCGGAGGACCAGAGAGGCGAATGCCATCAGCCTCTGGGGACATGAGCAGCACTGCCCCTTGTGCCAGGCCATGCACCGGCTCATCGGTGCAGAGCAGGAGATGATCCACAGCCCCTGTGCCCGGGAGCCTTCAACTTAGAGCCCAAGCGATGGTGGGAGATCTTTCCCAGCTGGTCTGGGCTTGACCAAACCCTTCTCTGTAACCAGCTGCAGCCTAAGGATGAGCAGTCAAAGTTTGGGAACACCCTTAACCATGAGCATCCCATGTCTTTGACAAACCAAAAGCAAGGATTGCTGTGTGAAGAGAGAAGCATATTAAAAACTCAAATCCCATCCCTGCCCTACTCGGCGTGCACGAGCTCCGTCTTCCTTGCCAAAGCTGTCGACATCCTTAGCAGCACAGCCAAGAGCCATTGGAGTCTGCTCCTGCTCCTCACTCCCAAAGTAGGAGTTTGCCCCAACAGACTAATTCCAGGACCCTGAATTTAGGACTAAGCAGATCAAACATTCCTTAAATATCTACTTTATTTTCCAAGTTTTAAACTGATGGCTCACATTCCATCGCTGATCTCAGATATTAAGGTTTGCTTTTGGATCAAAACCCTTTAGCAGAGATTCTTGTAACTGCCTCAAAAGATTCTGAACAAATATTTCCCTTTAATTGTAATGAGAACTGGGCATCCATATGCCCCGCAGAGCCATGGAAAATTTAACTTTTAAAAGATTATTCACAGAGGAAAGCTGCAGCAGCTTAGCCAAAGCATTTATACTTCTTCAGACCTTGATGTCCTAAAAACTAGTTTTATTTTGGTTTACTAAAGTTGATTAGGAACAGATTTTTTTAAACTGAAATAAGCCACTTTAAAAATGAAACTTGAACATCTAAAGGAGGTTTGCATCTTTTCCACACATGCAAGCTGCTTTATTGTTTAGTTTTTTTTTTTCTACACAGTATTTTCCTACATATACTTCTTAAAACCTGCTACCATAAAGACTGAAGCTATCTTTGTACCTGTGCACATCCTGCATTCCAGCCAAAACTCAGTTTCAGTATCCCAAGCCTCCTGTTCGCATCACTGGGGTGGTTGTTCTGCCACAGAAGAATTACATAGTATTTTCTCTTCAGTAACGATCCACGAAAATGTGACCAAACATCCTGTGACCTGGTATTTTTTACTGATTAGCCATGAGCTGCATCAGATGGTTTGTTTCTGGCAGTATCTGCAGAGAAACTGCAATGCTGCAAAGACTGGCACCTTGGAAAAACTAGGGAACAGCTAGAGCTAAATAAAAATCAACAGAAAGAAAGAAATCCTAAGCTAGGAAGACTGTGTATGCAAAGATTAACTTCCTGCAGAAATAAGGTTTGGAAGATGAGATTTCACAAAGAATGATGAGAGACAAAGTATGGTTTGCCACAAGATAAAAAGAGAAAACAACAACAAAAAATTATATATATACACACACAATTGTTTGGTTAACTAATAGCACATAAGACTAAAAATACGACGTTGGGGAGCAAAATTTATGATGAATTCTCTCGTTTGCTTTCTGCTTTACCCACCCCTCACACAACTTCATGAGCACTGAACCCCGCGGGAAAGGTGCGAGCCTTGCTAGGACAGGCTGTGCAAAGCCCGACCCGCACATCCAGAGCCACAGGAGGAATTCAGACGTACACCTGCATCTCCAATATACCCTGTCCTCTCTATTACCATCTAAACTGCTTTTATTAATTCGATTCAATAGCACCTCACCGCCTGGAAAATGCCTTTTGTTGTTTGTGTTTCTTTAAATAAATGGGAGAATTTGTGAATAATTATAGCCTTATTAATAAACACAGGCTTGCACGGCTCGGTGTGGGCGCTGGGCTCATTCACCCTGCCCGGGAAGCCGACCTGGCTGCGCTGGGACCGGGAACCGGGACCGGCCGGGGCTCAGCGGGATGCGGCTGCCCGGGGAGCGACACGGACCGGAGCCTCCCGGACAGCGGGGTTTTATCTGCAAACGCTTCCCTCCGAAAAAGCTGCTCTGCAAAATGCCCCTGGCGATGCTCAGCGCTCACAAATCCCGCGTAGCCGGTTTTCTTCTCGCCCCCCGTCCGGTTTAGGCGGCCCTCGGGTACCCGCAAAGACGGGGCAAATCTTAAACTCTGCAAAACTCAGCCCTTAAAACCCAGCAACAAGAACTTCTCTGAGGTAAAAATCCATAATTAGAACAAACCTCACACAGGAGAAACAAGCGAAAGTTCTGATTTATGGGGCCCAGCGCCCCATCCTCCGGGCGCTGCGATGGGCAGGATTTTATGTCTGAAGGAGGCGAGTGGTTTTATGCAAAGTTCAGGGAACTTTACTAACATAAACTTTTTATCTTTTGATGATCCTTTTAATATAAAATAATATCTTTTTTTTCCCCTCCCACAACGAAACAGTCGAACATTAAAAAGATAGCGAGTGCATTTTAAAGATGTTTCCACTTTATAAATCAAGCTTCCTTGGCAACAACACGATTTCTATTTCAATGCTGAGTTTGCTGTGTTCTCCTAATGTCTCCTACAGATCAGTCCTAAGAGGGAGTAATAATCCCCCAAAGTAATTCTCAGCCCTAAATTCTCGATAATTTATAGTTGGCGCGTTCTGTGGAGTTCTACAAAGAATGAAACAAATGACTCCCCCTCTCCCCCCCACTAAGTTATCAATATTTGCCTTGTTTATACAAAAAGGCTATTTTACACCATTGCCATGGAATTAACGCTTCCGCTGAGCTCTACATTTCCTCTCCATTGAGTGAACTTGTCATTAAAGTAACTTGTTGTTGTTGTTGTTTGAAATTTAAAAATCGGGCTTCGATTTCTTTTCGTTTGTGCCCCTTGAAGTCAGACAGACCGACATTTAAGTGATTTCAACTAACTGCATTCAGGGGCATCTCTGTGCCTGCTGGGAGGGGGATTAGAGTCCTAATTAGTGCCTGCAATTAGCCGTTTTCCCTTTCCCCCCCAATGCTGAATGCGAGTGCATACAGATCTCTATTAACCATCAATTTTTAATTGGGTGAAGAGGAGGTTTATTATTGCTACTCTATATTTAAATAGCTTGAGTAAAGTAAAATCTGCACGAAGTAATAATATTAATTTCGTCATTTGCATTACAATGAAGGGCATTGTCCCGTTTTTTGGGCTGCCCTCGTCTCAGCACGGACGTGAGCGGCTCAGCCTGGCACTCGGTGTGAACGAAGAGACTTAAGCGATCACAGGATTTACATCGTTCGATTTTTCTGCCGTTCTCATGCTAATTATTTAGTGTATCTTTTTCTTTCGGTGCTGCTGGAGAGCCCGGCCCAGGACAGCGGGTCCCCGGCTGCGGTCCCGCCGAACGGGCTCCAGGGCTGGGGAGTCTTTGGACTCAGTGCTAACACGGATAAAAATACTGCCCTTTATCTTGAAACCATTTGCAGCTGGACATGGAGAAAAGAAACGAAGTAACCATTCTGTTTCATCAGCATTTCAGCCATTAAAAAAAAAAAAATTACATATATATATATAAATAAAATGCTGTTAGCTCGATGGTGCTGTATTCGTTTTTACAAACTGAGAACTTAGCTTGATAACTTATAAAACGAAGTTTTGTACCTCCTGGAGTCAATCCCCCCCCATCCCCTCAGTCCCATCCACATGCTCCTGAAAGGTGACTGCGTGTACACTGCCAGCTCCACCGGACAAAGAATGTGAGACTGAGCCCTATACATATGGACTTGTTTAAACAATCCACGTTAAGACTTACAAAGAGATAACATGCACATTTGGGATGCTTAGGGTCTAGAATTTGGTAAAGATATTACACGTCCCGCGCAGACACACTCAGACACTATAAATTAAGGGTGAAATATTTGAGGTCTTGATCCCCTAGTCTTAGCTGACTTAGGTAGCAGACCTATCAAAATGAATCCAGCTCTTCACATCAGTAGATGCTACAGAATGAGCCCTAAGATTTTATACACCAAAATGTAGTGTGATAAGGACGGAGTTACCTGCACAATCACTTCATAAATAGGCTAAATAGCAAACAAATTGAAGATCCCTGGGACATACACCACCTCTCCAGGGGGACTAATGGGAATATCTTAGTTTTTGGAGTAAAGCTTTTCTACACTGGCCAGCACTGCTGAGGACAGGGAAAGGAGAGGGAAACCTCTCATCAGTCCCCAAATCCAAACCCGAGGGTTGTGGTCTGGGTGTTGCAGTGTGAGCAGCAAAGAGTGGAGAAAAGACCCACAAACACACACCCAAGCCCCCCAGGCTGCCCCGCACAAATGATCAGGGGCCACAGGGAAAAAGGACTGTAGATACTGATTGCAGATTTGGGTTTTTTTCCTGTCTTCTCTCCATTATTTGAGTGTACTCCCCCACGGCTCTTTAGGAGGATATATTAATAAAAATCAGCAATTGCAGGGCATGGCAGAACCACACAGCTGTGTTAGAACTAAACGGATTTTAGTACCCAAGTCTGGCAATTTTTCTTCTCCAGCAGCAGCGATGCAAGCCTGCTGCCACAGAAGCCAAGGGCAGATATTTCAGCGCCCACAGCGGGAGCTGGCTAGTTTCGTTGGGAGCCATCTGGCTCCCGAGTTGGTGATGGTCTGAAGTTTAATTCTGATGGTTAATCTTCTGATATTAATTGTGCCATCATCTGAGCTGCCTGGGTGGGAACAGAGCCCTGAGCAGGCACAGGGACCTGTTCCCCGGGGAAGCAAAGCTCCTGCGAGCTGTTGGGCTCCCTCTGCCCAGGCCTGGGTGTGCACACTGAGGGGGTTCGGATTTGGTAAAAATAATTGTTTGCAAGAGAAGGCAGAATTTTTTTTCCACACCTATCAGGAAAATAAGTGGTATCTGTCTCTCCTTCAGTTCTGAAATACAAAGCACAGCCTAAGCCTTCATGTTGCTGAAATTTTGGTGCAAAGTGTCCCAGTACAAGTCTTACTGCACTGTACAGAAAAGAGGAGTAGGGTTTGCTTTGGGGAGGGGGAAAAAATAAATAAAGAAGTAGAGCCACAATCATGCTAACATTAAAAAAAAGTATTATAATAATTACCAAAGACAATTGAGACTAAATATAGCAAATGACTCCATGACTCAACAACTCTTTCTTGCATCCACAGTCTCATTGCCACACTCAAACACATGCACAGTTTACACCAAAGAAAATGATCTTACTGAAATTGCAACCACAGTAATATCTTTTAAAATGCCACTGATTGTAGCAGTCCTGCAAAACCCAGTCCTGGCAAATAAAACATTTCATATGAATCACAAGCAATACAAATTAGCGGGAATTTTCACTAACCTGCCTGCTTTGGTTATTATCATTTCGGTGCCAGCTTCATGAAATTTCTTCCATAGCTCCTTCTCATGCAGATAGACTTTGATATTTTCTATCGTCTGGAAAAAATAAAGATAATGAGAATAGCAAGAAATAACTGAGAAAACCTAGTAGAGGGGCTGGGAAGGGCCGCGGGGCCGGGCGGTTGCGCACCCAGGCTGAGCACCGCAGTCGAGGCGCCGGACAAAGCCACCCCAGCGCCGGTCCTGCCTGTGCGGGAGGAGGATGGAGTCCCAAAAATTCCACTGCCCTTTGCCAAAAATAAGAGAAACAAACTGAGGCCGGTTTTAATTGCAGACTTGCACATCCAGGCGGGACACTGTGGCCAAAGGGACTTTTTTTTCCTTTTAATTTTTCTTTTATTTTTCTTTTTTTTTTGTAGGAGTTTCCATGCCCCGATGGCGCGGACAGACCCCGCTGTCGTCCTGTGGCTCCCAAAAACCGAGGCCAGGAGCATCCGCAGGGACACCCGGATTCGCTGAGCAATGTGCGCGTCCAGGGCCGCAGTTTCTGTGCAGACCCGTTCCTTTCGCGGGGTGCCGAGGGCAACGCTGAGGCGCCGGGCGGGCATGGAGGCCGAAAGCAGAGAAACCACCATGGGCTGAGAGGCCGCGGTCGGACGCGGCGTTTTAATTACCGGGGGAAAAAAATCTCAACGGAATCCACCGCCAGGCCGGATCCTGCTCGGGAGGAACGGCCGCGGCTCCGCGACCCGACGGGCCCCGATGACCGCGGGTCTGCGGCGCTCGGGCTCGCCCTTCCCGACCTGCCGCACCCGATGGTGGGCGCAGGGCAGCCTGCTTTGCACGGGGGAAAAAATTAAAATAAAATTAAAGAAAAATGCTATTTCCTCGCAATTCCCCCCTGGCCGGCCTGGCGGGTAGAGTGAAGAGCTAAGCCGTCGAGCAGGACGCGGAGCCGGGCGGTGCGTACCTGCTCAGGGTCGGGGAGCTGCGGGCTGCTGAGCGGCGTGTTGCTTCCCCCGGCTACGCCGAGGACGGGGGAGCCGGCGGAGGAGTCCGCATGGCCAGCTGCGGGGGCTGTTGGAAACCCTTCCTCGGTTTCAGACAGGCTTTTCTCCTGGAGCATTTCCTTGGAGGGGAGAGAGTCGCACCGTTAGCTAGCAGCACCGGGGGGCACGTCCAGCCCCTGCCCGCCCCCCCAGCACAGCCACCTGCGGGGTCAGGCCCTCCCGGCCCAGCCCGCGGTCCTTCCTCAGGCGGCAACACTCGGCGAGACTGGGACGCGACACCCCCGGCCCCGGGGGAAAGTCGGGCCAAGACAGCCTGTCCCCGCAGGGGAGCCGCCCACGCATGGCTGAGCTGCCGCTTGAGGCCCGGGCAGCTCATCTCAGATGTGGCCGCAGCCCCGACCCTTCCTCCTCTCCCTCCCGCTTTTTTCCACCGTGCGGGACCGGTACCCGTCGGGGAGGGCAGCACGGCCCGGCTGGTCGCTCTGCCCCGTCCCGTCGGAGCTGCGGGGACTCCAGGGGCCGCGCCGGAGCCGGGCAGCGTAAACACGCGGAGTGCTGAGCTCCGAGATAAAAGGGCCCCTCTTAAACTTGGACGGAGACTGGGAAAAGCCAATAAAGATAAGGCCTGACAGCTCCGCCGGGGCTGCCGCGCATCAACTCCGACTTTTACAGCGCAGAGGGACGCCGCTGCCCGCCCCGCTCCCTGCTCGACGGGCGGACGGACAGGGGAGGCTGCGGAGTCCTGGCCCCGGAGACCGAAACCGGCACTCCCCAAGATGAAAGCCTGACGGCACACAGAGCCGCGGCCCCCGACGGAGCGCTCCTCTCCCCCAGTCCCCTGCCCCGCTCCGCCAAGGGAGAGAGGGGGCCTGAGACAGCCAGTTCCAGCCACAGCAGAGCTTTAGGGAGAGCTCCAGCCAAGGAGACGGACAGCCGGCCCGGCTCCGTGCGAGTGGGCACACACACGCTCCCTTGCACAGCAGCACCGTAAGTGCCGTAGCCCCCCGGGCACGGAGCGCCTGGCAGCCCCCGGCCGCAGCGGCTCACCCGGTGCCCCGAGGGCACCGCTGGTCCCCCCGCCCTGCTCGGGGAACGGAACGGGGCGGCCCGAGCCCAGGCGAGGTGAGAATGTTCCCGGCAGCCGAGCCGCACCGCGGGGCCTGCTGACCCGGGGAACCACAGGTGGGAGACGGCGGCGGAGACCCCCCAAAAGCCCGGCTACTACCGGCGGACAGGGACCTTGGTGCTCCCGGGGACAGAGCCAGGGCAGCAGCGGGGCAGGCTGCTTGCGGTTGCCCTAGCAAAAGCTGAGGGCTCGGCAGGATGCAAGGAGCCCCACACCCGTAGACCTGCCGCTCCCTCCCTTCCTTCCCTCCGCACCCCAGGAACTCACACGGCCGGCCGGGGGGCAGGAGGCGCAGGGAGGGGCTCCGGGCTTCGCCTGGGGGGCGGCTGCGGCATGAAGCGCATCCGCGGGGCAGCGCGGCGGCTGCGCGGGGCACTCAGGCCGGGCGAGGCTCCGCGGCCCCTGATGGCAGCGGCGTGCGGGGCATCCCCCGCTGCGCGGATTCACTTTCCCTTGATCTTGACGGAAAATGTTCCATAAAGATCCAGTTTGGGGCCTTTCGACTCCCTCCCTCTTTGTCTCCCCCCTCCCTTTTCCCTTCCCCTCCTGTTGCTGACGTTGCCGCTGTCAATCACATCCCCACAGACCGGCTCTGGCCCGCTCCGCCCGGCCCGGCCCGCTCGTCCTGGCCCCGGCCCCGCGTCGACCCGACGGCCCGCATCGGGGACACCGGCTGGGGACATCGGCCGCCCAAGCCCTGCACAAAAGGCCCGGTGCGGCCTTCCCCAGCCTGCCCGGCCTGCCTCGGCGCTGCGCCGGGCCTGGCGGCATGCAGGGCCGCTCGCTGCTCCGGGAGGATCACTGGGTGGGGGCGACACCCCCAGCCCCGCCACCTCCTCCCAGCTGCGATGGTCCCGGAGCTCCCCACTGCCCGCCGGGGAGTCGGGCCGGGGGCTGCAGCGAGGGCAGGAGGGCCGCGGTGGGCACAGGCCGCGCTGGAACCGAGCTTGGCTCAGTGGGCCAGTGGGATACAAGGACTGCGGGACTCTGTGGCAGGAGCCGCGACTGCCTGGGAGAGCCGATGGGGAAAAGCCAGCCCCGGATGGGGGTCACACTTCAGGAAGGCTCGACAGCTTTCCCGGCCTTGCAGCATCGGCAGCCAAACTGCCTGTCTCCCCTCCAGTTTGCAGCCCATCATCGTGTGTGTATCTCCCCAAGAGCCCAGGAAGTGGGATACAGGCCTCCCCATCCTCCCTTGATCGCGACAGAGACCCCTGAGCCTTGCTCTAGCTCTGCACACCCCCAGCCAGGAGCCCCCAAACTCTCCAACCACGGGCACCGCCTGCCCGAGGCTCCCAGCGCCAAGCCAAACACCCAAACCAGGTGGATAATCTCCGAGTGCCGTCGCAACTGAACTGGCCGCTTCAGCTCTGCTGTTGCAATTACCAAAACACATAGGCTACCACTATTCCACAGCGCTGCTGTCGTGGCTGGCCATCCTGTGCTGAGTGGCCCCTTGCATCCACTCGCGGCCGAAACGCGCCCAACGCTCCCGCGCTACCACCTTTGGCTACTCCTATCGCGACAGCCCCACAGTTGCACACATATCGCGACAGCCTGGCCTCACTCTGCTCTGCATCGCGCCCCCCGCACACCCTCCGCGCCCACCGGGAGGGCGGCGGGCGGGAGCAGCTTACCCGAGCCGGCCGGTTCCAGGCGGGCGCCGACGTGCCGGTCGCCTCCTGAAGCCCCGGGCTCACAGGGACACCGCCATGAGCCGGCGGGGCTTCACGGGACAGGAATTTTATCGGGGTTTTCTTGAAAGTGAATTTAAACCCAAACTCACTCCCACCGTCACGTGGTGCTGAAATTGGGAACAGGAGCAGAATAAAAAATAAACTGAGGTCAACCTCTTAACGAACTTTTTTCCCGCTCCTACGAGAAAAAAAAAAAAATAAAAGGGGGGGCTGGGGGATGCGAGCGAGCGGCGAACAATTCCAGCAGGAGCCGGCGGGCCGGGACCGGCGGCAGGTGAGCCCAGGCCGGCGGCAGCCCCGACGTGCGCCTGGGAGGCCGAGACGAGAGACCCGCACCCGTCCTAGCCCGCACAGGCGGAGCAAGGGCTGAAAACGGCCTGGGGGTGAGGAGCCGTCCCGGTGGGGCCGCGGTAGGAGCGGGAAGGCCCGGCCGGCGGGTCCCGGAGCACCGCTCCGCGCGGCCGCGGTGATTTGCGCGGGTCGTAGCTGCCTCTGAGCCACAGACCGTCCCCGTAACCCAACCCCACCGCCTCGCAGAACCGCGGAAGATGCGCGCAGCCAAACACCGCAGCCGCCCCCACGCTTGGACCGCTCTATCCCGCCGCCGGTTCCCACCTGCGGGCCGGGCTCTCGTCGCAGGTTGCGGGGCCCGGGGCGGCTGCCGACGGCCGAGCTCCACGGAAAGGTGAATTTTTGGGTTTTTTGCGGTTAGTGCCGTTCTCGCAGCTTTGTTTGAGTGAGTCTTTCGGTGTCCCAGCCTCAGACTGAGACAGCGGGAATCACGGGCTCTGCCTGCACTTTTCTACCTTAAATGCATTTTCCCCACACGCACCTGAATAAAATAAAAGGTAGAGGTGGCGATCCCCAGGTGGGGAGAATTTAATTAAAACAAAGCCGAAGCCTTCTCCTCCTCCCGCCAATCCCCGGGCCTCCCTGTGTGTGCGGACGAGGATGCTGGAGCAGTGGTGGCGGCCCCGTTCCGTTCGGCCCCGGCTGAGGGTGTCCGAGCTCGGGTCCCCGAGCCGTGAGCCCGGGCAGCACCTGCCCACGGCGGGGACGCTGCCGGTGGGGGCGGCCGGGGCTGGGGGAAGCTGAGGCCGGTTTCAGTATCTCCGGACCAGGGGGACGGGGCCGGCGCCGAGGGGCGAAGTGTCCCCGCTGGACGGAGCCCACGGGCTCCGGCAGCGCCTTGCGTTTCCCGAAGGCTCCGGCAATTCACGGCGAGCCTCGAAACTAGCCCGACTGTCATCACCCAGCAGATAAACGGCCGGATCCCCGACGGCAGGGTGGCTCCTATTCACGGCTCATCATCGCCGAGTCAAAGGAGCAGGCAGGGGGAGGATAAGCCCCGCTTTCAAGGACCGGCACTCCAAACCACTCATCACTGTCACCGAGCTCGCTCATGCCTTGGCCCTAAACACCGGCGATTAATAAAAGTTTACAGTCGCTTTTCTCCAATAATTACACTCAATCTGCGGGCCGGGAAACACCGAGCGGGCTGTGATCTGCGGGGACGCTCCACCGCTTCTCCAGCCGCGGTGGCAAGAGCTGCTCCCTTTCACTCGCTCCTCTTCCCCCCAAGAAAACCTGCTTCTCTTCCCCCAAAGAAAACCTGCGAGCCACGACGGAGACGAGGGGAGAAGAGAGCCCCGAGCCTGCACCCGACGGTACCGACGGCGGCCGCGGCTCCGAGTCCCCGTGAGAGGCGTGGGGGGAACCCGCGGGGTCCGGCCCCGGCTCCCGTGAAGTCTGGACCGAGCCCCGGCCGCATGGGTTGGCATAGATTTATTGGCCTGAGCGGAAACTCACCGGTTTACACTGCCGAGGAGGGTTTGAATGGATGAGGACTGAGAAAAAGTTGCCGAATTTGGCCAGTAATAAGGCTGGAAGAATGGAGTGCTAATACTGAATTATGCATGTACTCGGGAGGAATTACACAGCATCAGACTCGAGCTTCTAAACAGGGACAGTGCCAATTTTCTAATAACTGTGTAATATGCTTATTTATACCATACAAGGACTTACAAACCTCATTGTGCATAGCAGCTGGGTCATATTTCTTTATCCTTCCATTCCTCAGGATCGCTTGCCAAGAGACTGGTACCAAACACTTCTAGGCTGAAAGGAAAACACAAAATTAAATTGCAAAGAAACGATGACAGGAAGCATGGGTAAGATACAGGCTGACATGCGGCCCTTTAATCTTAAGCATCTGCCTAAAATAGAGGCACTAAAGGGGTATTGAAAATATGCACGGTTTTAAATGCAAGTGATTCTCTGCTTCTAAATCGTTCAGCTGAATTATCCCCGTGTATTTGCCTGATCTTGACACGTTTGTAGGCTTCTAAGGCTTTGTTTTAGACCATTAAGTAAATATTTTAACGAATGTTTTAAAACGTTGTAAACTAATCTGTTACTTAGTCTTGCACCAAGCTCCACTGAAACTGGGGAAATAAAATGAACAACCATATTCCGATTTGGTTTTAAATATTTAGGGGATATTTTATAGTTTTGTCCAGTGTACGAACTGTACTTACCCTTTGTAATTTCAAGCAAAGCTATGTAGGATGCAAACCGGCTAAGTTCACTATGTAACCAGTACTAATTAAACTATGAACGAATATTCACGTATCTAGGCGTTTTTCGAAAGCTGAAGTATTTTACAAATAAAAGCTAACAATTGTGGAATTGTTTCAATTTTTAAAACTTAACTATTTTTGTCTAAATGCTCTGGATTTTTATTTTTGAACACGCTGTCTTACTATTTTCTAAAGTAGCATATAGAAAAATAACGTTTCAAGTCCATTGCACATTTTGTACGGAAGACACTTTACCGTAAGCTCAGCAACACCCTGTGTAAGAATGAATAGTCCAGAGATCACTGCCCTGGTGAACGTCAGACTGAAATAGTCCCCAATGGTCTTTCATAGCCAAAGGTCTGATTTCATTTCAACATATCAGAAAAAAAAAAAAAAAATCCGCCTGTCTACTTTGTAATTATTTTTTTGTTTTTTAGTGAAAAGAACCCTAGAGCTACAGCATGCTGGAGCATGAGAGCAGGCAAATGGGGCTATGCCAAAATGGAAATAATGGTTTAAAAAATTAGAGCAGAACAATACCCAGAGCTCCGGCCATTGTGATTTTTCGCAGCCTGGCTGTAAGGCAACAACAGCCGCAGCTCCGCTCCCTGCACCGAGCCAAAGTGGTGCAGTGGGGACAGGGTCCCTGCAGGCCCCGGCGTTGCTGATCCGCACACAGCAGTCGCTGTGTACAGCAGGTCGGTGCATCCGGGCGCGCAAGCCCCCAGTAGACGTGCTGTGGTCACTGGTACCACTCGAAAACTTTGGCCAAGGCCTTCAGGACAGCCCAGGAGAGAAGGAATCATGCAGCAGAGTGGGTCAGGGCACGTCGATGTGTGCACAGCAACGGGAGAGCAGCCCCAGGGCAGCTCGGTGGCCCATGGGGACCTTGGCAGAGCAGGATGCATCAAGCCTCCTAGGTTAGCTGCTCTAGAGCACATGGGCTATGAGGAAAAACTGAAATGCACTTAAATCCGCCAAGCGACAACACTGCAAGTCACTTCTCACCAGGAAGGAAGAAAAGAGGTGAGGCTTGTGTTGAGAGCCTTGCATCAGAGCAAGAAACTGCCTTAAGGTATTGCAAAACCAGACCAGCGCGCTCTGAGAGCAACGTGTTGTGGCTCTGCACAGCGGACTTGGCATCATCTACCCATCGCTGTGCAGGGGATGAGAGGCTCTGGATGAGCCCTGCCCAAAGTGATTATTTAATTTGTGCTGGAGATGAGGATGAGGTTACTGCTATGGAAAAAAAAAAATTAAAAATCATTAAAAAAAAAAAAAATCACTGTTCTCTAGGGTGAAGAGAAAAATGGTGGTTTGGGTGTAAAATTGCCAGCAGGAGGGACAAAGGCAGCCAGCTACCAGCACTGTCTCTGCCCTGGAGCTGGGTGCAGCCTCTGTCCGATCCCCCCGACATGGCACCTCCTGCTGCTCTGCCATGGCTGGTTGAGTCAAATGGCCACGTTTGAGTTTTACACCCCAACATGGACCCTCACCTTTGGGACAGACCCCACTGACCAACAACCTGAGCAAGGCAGCACAACAACACACGAGCGTGTGCTGGTACTGGCTGGTGAGCACCGCTGCACTTGGGGACAGAGGCTGCAGCCCACGCTCCCACTGATTACCTTAGTATTTCAGTTGCTATTTAGGCAAAAGCATCATCTCAGCCACCAGCAAAGCCACCACCTCCCAGGCTGGTGCGCACAGGCTCTCCCGCCCTGCCAGAGCCCACGGCTCTTCTTGGCCGGTCCTTTCCCACCATGGTGCTTCCCAGAGGGAAAACTCCCCCTCCTCCCTGGGCTGGGGCCAGACCCCACAGCATGGCAGTGGGTTGAGGCCGGGCTCGGCAGGGACACCCCCTCTTTTGGGCTCAGGGAAACACAGACCCTGAAGCAAACAGGAACCCTGGGGATTTAAACACTTGCCAGATGCCTACAATAGTCATGTATCATGCTCCTGGAGGTCAGCCTGGTCCCAGGTCCTTGCTAAATCACCCAGGGTAGATTTAATGGGCATGAGGCTTTCAGGGCGCAGGACAGCAGTTTTGATTTTAAAGGGTGGAGGGGAGCGGCAAGCAGTGCAAGCAGCCAGCCTCCGAGCATAAGGGCTCATGGGCCGGAGCGGAGACGCACAAACATGCGTCCGGATGTGGAGCTGCCGGCGAGGAGGCGGCCAGATGGGATGGAGGAAGGTGAGGTGAGAGGCAGATGAGAGCGGGGAGGAAGGGGGTCTGGGGAGCAGGAGGCTGCGGCGGGAAGGGGCCGCCTCGGGGAGGGGTTTTGCTTTGCAGGGCAGCACAATGGCCTCGGGTTTCTGCCCCACAGATGAGGGGGGAGCAGCAGTGGGGCCAGCCCCAGCACTGGGAGGCTGCAGAGCTGCTGGCGGTGGGAGAGAGGGAAGCGGGAATCAAAGGTCCTTCCTAGGAAGCAGGTCAGCAAAGCCCATCAAAATTCACCGCTGCATCCCTCTGCCAGCAGAACACACTGGGATAGGATTTCCCATGAAGAGGGAAACCTTCGGGCTGGGTTCAGTTCCCAGTGACTCTGCTCACCAGTAAGCCACCCCGTATCACCAGCCAGCTGCTGGGATGTGGCGGCTCAGTCACATCCCTCCCACGCCTTGGTCCCACTCCCAGGACACTGCAATGAAACACATTCCTCGGGCTGCAGCGGGGCAGGGCCTGGGACAAATACCCTTCTCCATTTTGGGTATTTTCCTCCCCACCCAACAAGCAGGATTACTCTGAAAGCAGGGCTCAGTCTTGAGGGTGGAAGAGCTGCAAAAAGGCATCACGCTCCCATTCATGTGGAGCAGTTCTCAACAAAAGCAAACGGGAATAGAAATGATAGTCAAATGGGATGGGGCCCAGAAGTTGGGAATTTCCTCCTTGTGGGGCATGACTTGCTGTGGAACCCCAAATGCTGCAGATAGAGAGAAACTGGAGAGAGGGGAGAGATGAAATGCTGGAGCAGAGCGTGCTCCCTCCTCTGCATCTGCCCCTGGCTCCAGCGAGGGGAGAAAGGATGGCTGAGATTCATTAAATAAAGAGACAGGAAAACCTTGCTTAAGGAGCTGTCTGGGAAAGGGGCCATTTCAGGCCTGCTTTATGCAAGTGCCAGTGATTTGGGGCCAGAATAGACAATCACTAAACATTCCTCTGGGCTCCACTGTGCAGGAGCAGCTCTCAGTTGTACCAGTTAGAGAAAGCCGTGGGGAACTTAATGGTGCTTTTCTGCCTGGGACAGAAGACCAAGCTGGGTCCCATCAGGATAATAAAAGGAAAAAGAGCCCCCAAATTAGCGGTTTTCCTCCTCACACAGCAGTCTAGGGCACTGACCTGTTGGTGCAGTGAGGCCAAAGCAGCTCCAGCTGCAGGAAGGGCATTGCATGTCCATAGCTGTGCTGAATGATGTGGGCACGCCCCTCTCACCATGCAGTGAAGAGGGATGGAAAAGTGGCTTCTTGGTCAATTTGCACCTGCCATAAGCCAATGGGATGAAATCTGGGGAGAAGCAGGAGCAGTGGGCACAGCAGAGATGCTGTTCTCACCCCCAGAGCCCTGGTGCTCAGTGCAGCAGGACGGAGAAGGTTTGCAGCAAGATAGAGAAGGTTTGCACCACTGAGCTTCAGTGCAACCACTGCTACAGAGAGAGACCAGGGGCTTCTACTCCACTGTTCCCCACACTTACCTGGGAGCCAGCTCCAGCAGGGGGTGAAGGGGGCTCTGCCCTAGCCCACAACCACCACTCCATCACCACAAGCATGTGCCCAGACTGGTGGCAGGGACACCTCTCTGACCCTGACACATAGAAACCAGGAGCTGGGGGTCTCATCCTTCCTCTCCCCTGGTTTGCCATGTTCCTCACTGCTCTGGATTAAACCTTCAGCCCTAGAAAGTGTAAAACAAACAAACATGGATAAGAAATGTTGGTCAGTACTTTACATACAAGCATCCTTTTCTGTGTACCACACATACTCAACACTTCCAGCAAAGGAGGATACTGCAGTCTTGCCTCTGTACTGGTGCCACCAAAGCAACACAGGAAAGCCACAGAGCTCAAGATAAATGCCCTGAAACAGATTAAATCAACAGGGAACACCTGATACTCATTCCCACAAGGTTATGGTAAAGGTTGGGAAACGAAGGAAGTGCTGCACTGGCATGCTGGCAGCAAATCAAAGGAAATGACATTAATTAAAGCATATGTTAGGAATAGGAAATTAAGCTAAAGCAACATTTCATCTACGGCGTCTTCTCTGGGCACTTCAGAAAGGGTATAAGTTTACTGTAGAGAAAGAGAAATGAGGAGGCTGGTGCAGAGGATAGATATGCGGGAAGTCAAAAGAATTAGAGGAGAGTTTTAAAAGCTTTAGACTATGCACTCAAGGTCATGTTCGCTCCCTGTATTTATTTTGAATTGTGAGTGAACGGGAGGACTGAGAGTGCTGGCTGGCACCATGGGGAGCCCTGGGCTAATGCAGACCCCGGTGTCTTTGGCAAGGGGGCTCAGCCCCGAAATCACAACCCTCTGCACTTCTCCCTGCCCACATGCACCAGGCACAGGTAGACCTTGGCACCTGTCTGCCCAGTTTTGCTAAAAAGACTCATTCTTTCCCAATTTTGCCTTTCTCTAGCTCACTCAACCCCAGAACTTACTAGAGCTCAGTGCACCACCCTAGGCACCCACGGACAGGGGCACTGCTGTCCCCTGCGCAGAGGGGAAACTGAGGCACAGTGTGACTAATGGTTCAGACAAATAGCAGGTGTGGGTGACACTGTCTGGGGCTGTATCCCCAACACGTGGGGATACACGAGCAGCCCCCCAGTCCCTCCCACGCTGGGCCTGTCTCAGCCACGGGGCCTTCATCCCACTCCTGCCCTTGAGGCTGGTGAAGACACTGCAGTCCTGACCCATTGGACGTGTTTCTGGGGCCATACTGACTCACCAGCCACCCATGTCAATCCAGGTCACCCAGCTTTTTTCAATCAGTCGTTTCAAGACTGCCTGTCTGCCTCACCATGTCGGGGCTGCAGATGGGGCCCGTGGCCATTTCACTGCTCCACGTGGCCCCTGAGCAACCTCACCCTGAGCACCAGCGCCTGGTGTCCAAGGGAATCACGGACCCAGATGTCCCCATGGCAAGGTGTGACATCCCCACTGCCCAAACCGTCCTGGCAGCTGTGATGTGCAGCAGGACTGGAGCATGGCAGCCTTTCCACCCGGGTCCCCGTGCCGTGCCCTGCTGCACGCGTGCTCCTCGCCATCCTCACTGCACCCACCGTGCAGCCGGGGCGGCTGTGGCGTGCGCAGGGGAGCAACGTGCACAGTCAACACTTGAATAACGATCTCCGAGTGAGAGAAACTGGGCAGCAGCCTGCCCCTGGGCATGCTCCTCCTGCATGCTGATCTACTCCCAAACCAGCTGCTCTTTTTCCCCCAGAGCCATAAATTGTGCGCCGGGGCCAGCAGCTCTTGCGTGGTCGCCCGCTGCCTCCCCACCACGGGTGTCCCTGGGATGAGTTACGAGGAGCGAGCGCTGCAGCCAGGGCTTCGCTCCAGAGCCCCTACGTGAGTGAAGTGGCACGGCTCCCTCCGTGCACACATGCTCCAAAGCCCTTTTCCTCCCATCTCCACCCGGGACCACGCTGCTGTCCCAGAGGGATCACCCCACGGGACCCCTCTGCTTCACAGCTTTCCAGGGAGGGCTGGCCACGGCGGCCGCGGCACGCTGTTTACCTAGGGCGAGCGGGCAGATGGCTTGCTGACAGCTTCAGGAACACCTTGTAGCAGTTGCGGTGATTCCTGAGATCCGTTGCTTCCCATTTCAATTCACACATCATGATTTCTAAACCTCAGCCTGTACCTTCCCAGCAGAGCTCCCCACGTCCGCCCCGACCGCATGTGCTCACCGCCAGCTCAGGAGTGGTGGAGAAGGGGGACCCGTGGCAGCAGCAGCCACCTTGTCTCTGACACTGCCTCCTTTGATGGTCCAGGGCGAGTACCTTAACCCGCCAAAGAAAGTGGCACAGGTGGCACTGAAGCAGCACAGGGGCTGGAAAGCACTTTGAGGCTGTGAGGGGCTGCCAAGTCCTTCTTAGGGATGAAGAATTCTCTTCCCATCATCTCCTCCAGCAGAATAATGGTTGCAACTGCACGGACTGAAAACAGGGGGTAATGGGGCCTGAGGTGGGCACATACGGGTCTCTCCTGCTCTTGATGCAGAGCCTCTCCACTTTGGATGAAACCTTGCCATGAACCAGTTGGGACCAGCACTAAGCTATCTTTGCTGGGCTGCGGGAGGCTGGTCAGGCCCCAATGCCAACTGGGATGAGATCACAGAGGCAAAAATGGAGCTGGGACCAAGCTTGGCCACGGTGGCTCCTAAAGCCCGGGCAGGTTTGCTCAGCAGGATGCTCACACCCAGCCTCCCCACCCGGGATGGCAGCTGGCCCCCACCGGCCCCAGGGAATTGCTCTTGGGGCCCAGTGGGACCCCAGAGCTGGCTGCAGTTGTGGGGACCTCTGTGCTCCTGCCAAATCCCCCAAGCAAGTGTGAACCAGAGCATCTCCCGCTTGTACGCATTCCCTGCCCTCCCTGTGCTGCTGTGGTAGAGTCTTGGCCTCAGGGTGATAAAAGGAGTATGTTTTTCCAATTAAAAGAGCCAAATGCATTTTCCTGCCAGTATTTCGTCCAGCCTAACATGCGATGTCTACATTTTAACCTTGAAGAAGCCTCTAGAGACGCTGCAAAATAAATCAATACTAGTCCACGTGCTGGAAAACAGAACCAATAAATAACTTCAGAACAGCTTTTCTGTTTACTGTATGAAATTCCCATTCTTGGCCATGCTCTTCAAAACAGCATCTCAAAATAAAATAGAAAAGAAAAACAATCCCCTGAACCTTCCAATTAGCAGCGCAGCGTGAGGCTCGCCAGCCAGGCAGAGCTGGTTTCAGGTTGCAGGTGCAGGGCCAATTCTCCACTGACCTCTGGGCTGGGATTTGGGATAGAGATTGCCTGTGTAATGGTTTAAAAATATTAAATAAAAACATTTAAAAAAAAAAAAACATCCTGCATGGTTTCCTATGGCACAGGAGGTGCTGGAGCAAAACCAGTGCCCGGGCACTCAGATGTGTGCATCCCCAGTCTGCTCCCTGAGCCCTGGCCCACAGCTCCATGTGCTGGACCCAGGGCTCCTCAAGTCCTTCCTGGGCATGGGGGACTGCGCCCCATAAGCAGCCTGAGGTTTTTACCTGGTGTCATCAATGTGTCCCCGAACTGTGAGAGATAACCCTGGCCCTTGACCTGCTGCCTCTGCTCTGCCCAAGTCACCTGGTCTGGGGCCAGCCAGGGACTCACCAGTTCTTCCTCCTTTATGACAACAATAAATGCGCCTTTAGCTTTAGCATAAAATAAGATTTACAGGAGCTATTAAAAGGAAACTTAAAGGCATTTTTCTGCATCCTGTTGCAGAGAGGTCTCATGTGGGATGCAGGTGGCTCTGCAGGACCTCGGTGGGGAGGTGCTGCATGTGTGCGGGGACAGGCAGTGATTCTCAGGCAGCAGGGACCCTTCGTCGCGCACACTCAGCATGTGGCAGTGGGATGAAGTACCAAGAGCCAGCATCGCCGTCAGCAGCCTGCGCTGGTGATACCGAAGCTGAAGCGAACACAGGGTGGGGTCAGGACGCACACGGGCATCACCCACGGGGATGAACCCACAGCATCCCCTGCACAGGGGCAGGTCACAGCACAGAGCACCGTGGTGCTGCATGGAGCGGCCTGGGACAGACAGACAGACAGACGGACACCCAGGGCCCCAGGCAGCTGCAGCAGGAAGGGTGGCAGAAGGCAACTCTCAGCTCTCCAGCCTCCTGCCCCAACACAGCGGGGATGTAACACCCACGGGGAAAGCACATCTACTGACTGGAAGATAAACTTAAGCCATTTTCTTCATATCCCTCTATTTCTGTTCCCCTCCCCTGAGGCTCCTTGTTGTCAGCATGCATTATGTGCATTTTGCAGCCAGGACAGCTCTATTAGTCATACGCTTAATGACTGGAAAAACACACGCAGCTGTTATTAGCAGGGCCGAGCCGCACACACACGGCCCGCTCCACGAGGACAAGCAACGCGGCGTAACCTGATGGAAAAGCATTTGGGACAGTGTCCCATGGCATCCCCTGGGACTGGCCCCAGAGGAAGTGTAAGGGTTTTTTACACGGAGATTCAGGAGCAAAATCTCTGCTGTCCCATTCCCACTCGGAGTTGATCCTCCTGGAGTGGGAATTATGCTTCCCGGGGGGCAAAAGCAGCTGACGTCTCCCTGGGCTGGGCTCTGCCTATAAAGCATCTGGCACATCCCGGGAACTCCACATCTCCTTCCCTGAAAGCTCCTAGCAGGGAGGAGCTGGACCGGGAGTTAATTATATCAGAAAAATCAGTGCAACTGCGACAGTGGGATAGCGACAATGTTGGCTCTTTTAATCAGATACCAGAAGAGAAACATGGGGGGAAAGGGATGCACTAACCTGCAGCTCACACACGATGCCCCCCAAATGCATCCCACTCCTGTCCCTGTCCTGGAGGGGAGAGGAGACCACCTTGCAGTGCCACTAGCCCAGCCACAGGCATGGTGTATGTCACATACATCACACGCCTGCAAAAACACACTGTGGGTATAAACTGGACAGATTTAGCAACTCTGGGGCCTTCTGTTCTTCCTTACATCTCTGGACCATTTCCCCACCCCTTAAATGCTTTACATTATTTATTATGTTTCATTTAACCCCAGCCACGTCCTCCAAATAAAATTTATTTTGCAGCTGTCATTCAGGTTTACTCCGGCCTTAACCTCGTAATCCTATTGATTCCCTCATTATTCTCGGAGCACGGGATTGATTTCATGCCTTCTGTGTTATGGAGAAGCCTTTGCTCATTAATCTCACGTGCATTTACAAACAGTCGATCCTGGTAATTCCTTATTTTCTCATTGCCTACACAGTCAGGCTCTCGGACACTCTCACTCTGCTTTGCCTCCTTATTTTGGGGTATCGATGGAGACAGCATACGATCCCTCTCCTAAAGGGCATCAACCCTGCACCCCAAGGCCAAGGCAAGAGTGTGATGGGTTCCCACGCAGATGCAGGGTACCCGAAAACCCCTGGGCTTGTGCACTGCATCACCTTTAGGAGATGTCCCGGGACGGCATCCCGCTTGGAAAGGTCACTGCAACCGACTGGGCTGGGAAGAAACAGAGAACCAGAAGAAATTGGGGTTGGAAAGGACCTTGGGGCTCTCCAGAAGGGTCAGAGCATGATCCTCAGGATGCTACAACTGCCTCATGCGTGGGGCAGCCGTACCTGTCGCTGGCGCTCGGGCTGCACAGAATAGAAGTACCACTGATGTACACACGTGTGCATGCCTGCAAACACAACAGGAGTGCGTTATTTATACAGTGTGATCAATCACTCTGAGTATTTAATATAGCCCCATCGGAGTGCACAGCGCTGTACAGTATATGGAGGAAGACATGACCCCTGTCATAGAGGCTTAGCATAAAAAATAGGCAGACACTATAGTTCAGACACGTAATAAATCCCACCGAACGGCCAATCTCAAATATTTCAGCTGTTTCCCCCTCCCCCCATAATATATAATTGTCTTTGTTGGATCAATACAGAGGGGCTTTGTGGAAGGAGTGTGTTTTAAGGGAAGATTAATGTAGTGAATTATATACGCAGCTAGGAAGAATTCTAATATTCAACTTCCAGGAGGAGAAGGAAGGTTTCGGTGATCAAATCCTCCTTTCAGGATGGGAACGCAGCACCCGATGAGCGCAGGGGAACACGGGAGGTGTAAGCACCCCTCATTCCCAGGGACCTGCTCCTCCAGGATGGTGGCAAGAGCCCTCCCGAGGGCACAGACACCTCTGCCCCCATGGAGGATCCAGTTATCCCCATCACACCCCCCACAAGGCCACATTGGATGGTATCAACACGTGCTGGGCGGTGTGAGGTCAACACATTGTATGGCAGTATCGCATCTTGGCCTCTAGATGCAGCCAGCAAACCGGGCAGCGCAGGGGAAGCAGGAATTATCTTGGTTCCTAAATATGTATTATTTATCCACAGTAAAGCCCCTGTGAAAATTTCCCTGGGTACATACACACACACCCTATGTGTTGCTCGGAGCATCGCACACAAATGGATACCCCTGATCTTATTAACGTGTAATGACAGGGAGGTTGAGCCCTCCCTCCAGCGAGTGGTGCGGAGCTCACCGAGCCTCACCGGGACCCTCGGCGAGGTGTGCATCACACGAAGTGCATGGCTATCATATGGAATACATTTACCTGAATCTATTTTTGATTAAATGCAATAAATATTATTGATTTGGTTACATACCCTCTGTATGACAGTCTGTTTAATTTATTTTTTCATTCTGAGAAGGGATGTTGCATTGATCCAAAACATTAGCTCTGACTACCACCGTAAATTCCCATTTTAGGGCGACCCGCAGCAGCCTTATTAATACTTTTACACTTACCCAGCAGTTGCCGGGTTAACTCTTCAACAACGTGCCCAAATTGTGCTGTGCCGTGGGGGCAGGAGGGGTGACCTGACCCAGCACAGGGAACTGCAGCCGGTGCGGGGGGATGTCACATATTTTAATGGCACTGCTGCAAAGCCACCAGCCTTCCAGTAGCTCCCAAACCTGCTCCCAGCACCTCTCAGAGCCCCATCAGTTGGCGTTAATGCTGAGTCAGGATCTGCTCTGGGCTGGGCTCCCTCCACGAGCCCTTCGGCAGATGGGAACACGCTCCAGGCGCTCCTAGCGTGTCCGGAACAGGCTGTTTGCTGTCCGATAGCCCGCAAAACCCAGCACACCGCTCACCCTCTGCACCACACTGACATTTGGACCAAGACTACTACGGATTTCCTTACAACAGCTTCTATGCCTTTCTTTTTAACAAGGAGGGGGGAGAAAGCAAGCCCAAATATTTTTTTATATTACTAATAAATTGAAAAAAATGCTTTATGTTTTCAATATATTTTCAATTTACTGCCATGGTCAGTGTCTTGATTGTTATGTGTATTTTATAAGCAACGTCAATGATAACCAGATTTAGCTGTTGGTTTCTCCATAAATACTGTGTTATCCACCAAAAGTGATCTCTGGTAACACAGCGTCATTAAAAATAATGCCGAAAAACATCAGGGAAACACGAAAAGCAAAAAGTATAAATCACTTCCAAACACGTCTTAGAGATACTGGAATTTCTGAGAGTTTATTTGGACGATAAGCTCAGTTTTAACACACGTTTTAGATAGATCCCACAATCTCGATATCCACAAAGCCCTGAAGAAACACACAAGCTCGTTGCAGGCTTGTGCCACTCATGTCAGATCAGACTATGGGAAACTATTTAACAGGCACAAATGTGACACAGGAGGAGATAAGCCATTGCACCGCCAACCTGCAGCTACACAGGGATGTGCAGAGATGGGTGCTGGCACCCAGGACCTATGCACACAGCAAGCCCCATGCTGCAGCTCTGCTAAAGGCCTGGAAATAAAAAACTCCAACACAAAGCCATGGCAGCACCTTCACCTCTGGCTGGAGCCTAGAGAGCACCAGTTCAAAAGCAGTGAAGAATTTTCCCATGGCACACAGGGTTTCGTGCTTAAAAAAAAAAAANAAAAAAAAAAAAAAAAAAAGCAGCTTTCATAGCTCCTTTTAATCTAATATTTAATGTGTGAGAGTTTCTGCATGCCCAGGTTAGGTAAACATTAGAGAAGATTGTTTATAGAAATTATATACAGAGTGGTGATGGTTTAATTTATCAAAAAAGGTTTTGTTGAAATAAATTCATTTTACAGTGAAACTCACTGAAACCTGTGAAAGGGATGACCTTGTTTAAACGAACCTGTTTGTCCTTCACTTCGAAGGACAGCTCCAGCAGCACCACGATACCACCTTTCCATATAAATGTTCCCCCAGCCTCCCGGAGACCCGGCAGAAGCTCTGCCAAGAAGAGGGTGCCTGGGCCGGCGGTCCTGCAGGGATGGGGAGGATGTGGCCGTGGGTGTGGGGTTCAGGGACCGTGGGTGGGATGACACAGAGTGTTGCAGGAGAAACGCAGCTCTTGGCAGCGCCCAAACTCTGCAGCTGACCCCCAAATCAGGAGGATGAGGGATGGGGAGAGAGCCCTCCAGCCTCTGCCTGCCCGCCGCTTCATCCGACACTGCCGGATCGCTGTTAGATTGATTGCTATGGACACCACTGCTATTATCAGCTTGACCAGACCGGTCTTATTTTGAGAAATAATAATACGCCGTTAGCCATTTTTCCTCTTTCTTGAAATTTATTGCAAAGTGAGGAAAAGCAGAATCTCTGCTCTTGCCTCCCCTCTGCTGGCTCCAGGCAGCTGCAGCACTTGTCTCTTGCCCAGGTTTGTTTCCCTGCTTTAAAAGAGTTCAGCACAGCGAGGCCAAACCAGGACTATGCAAAACACAGGGTAAAAAACCCATCAGCATTTCTCTCTCATGACACAGGTCAGATTAACAGGGGGGGAATTAATACTAGCATGTTGATGGAGATGAAATGCTTTACAAGTTAGCAGATGCATTAACTTGAAGCATGTGGCTGTAAAGAGTTAATCTTAGTGTGGAGCGATACTGGGAAGCACATTCATCCATCCATTTGTTCAGGAGGTATCAGCCAGGTACGGGGCTTAGCACAGTTCCTAGGGTCTGGCCTAAAGGTATTTACAGCCTAGAGGTGGAGGGGGGAAAGAAAAAAAAAAAAAATCGTCACACAACCACACGTCAGAAAAAAAGGTATGGGATAAGGGAAGCTGCACTTTGGAAGTGATCTATGCAAAATCCACCAAGGCAGAATTAATATTGTCTTGTTAATAGAGGGAGCAATTCGAAATTATACGGGAAAGGTGGATAAAACCTGGAAAATATAAGAGCCAGCTTCTGATTTCAAAGTCCATGGGAGCATTCCAAGGCACAGCTTTAAAATTAGAAACAGCATGCAAAGTTACTTTTCCACTGAAATGTCATGTTTTCCTTGAAAAGAGCTTTTTCCATCTCAAGAACGCGTTTTGTCACCGAGCAGTAAGCGCACCTCTCCCGGCAGATTTGCTGAAGCAAGAGCTCTTGGAAAAACTGGAGAATTGCATCCGGGTGCTTGACAAACAAATAAAGGCCAAGAAGAGGGGTTTGGGCAGCACATTTCCATCCAGGGGAGGTTTGCTGCTCTTCCTCTACCTTTTCACTTGGGGGTGGGAAACAAAAAAAAAGTTGGGTAGGCAACAGCAAGTGTCCCCAGGCATACTACAAATCACTGTGGGGGAGAAGATGACAAAATTTAGGTAAACGGACATAAAAAGGGGATGCAAAACTCCAAGAGGTCACTGGTCCCTGGCTTCGAGGTGACTCCGTTCCCTGCTGCAATGCTGAGCTTTGTGCTAGCGGGACAAAAAGTGTCTGGAGAAAGAGCAACCCTGGCGGTATTTGCAGACAGTCTCCAGGGCTAAGGACAGTGGGACAAGTGACATTCCTTAAGTGTGTCCCCATGGGCAGCCCTGCACCATCGCCCCTTCCTGGAAAGCCATAGACTGACTGTGGGGGCAGATCCTGGAGCTCAGGGGGGCTGCTGGAGGCCAGACCCTCCCAGTTCGAGAGAATGTGGGTCCCATGGGGCTGGCAGGTGCTGCTGGGCCACAACCCCCCCGTCCTGCCTGCGCCTCTCCCTCCGGGCCGTCCCAAGGCAGCCCCGCTTTGAAGCCGTGCCGGGGCTGGCGGCTGCGGCAGTGCTGGAGTAAGATGGCTTTTAAACTCGGAGTGAGATGAAAAGCAGCCGGAAACGCATCTAACGGGTGACTGGAGGGCTAAGCCTGCTTTTCTCATGCTCGCTTATCCTGGGCTGCTCTGCCAGAGCCTGGGTCCCTGGGGAGCAGCTTTCTCAAGCTCTGCTGCCTGCTCCAGTCCTTTGCTGCTCCCATCCCTCCTCCGCCAAGAGGTGAAGCAGCAACAGACCATCAGCAGAGATGTAAAAAACATTTTTTGTCATTAAATTCCCATGGAGTTTCCTGCCCTGACTCCCAGGAGCCCACACCAGGCTCTGAAGCACCAGGCGAGGTGCTTTGCCCCAGGAGCAGCTGTGGTTCTGGAACAAGGGAGCCTCCTGCATTGCTTCTTGGAGTGATTCGGGAGGAGAATGAGAGACACGGAGGCCTGCTGCTGCCTGGGAGCCAGCGGCATTCGGCAGGCGTGCACAGCACAGCAACGACGGGAGAAAAACCATTCCCTGCCCCAGAGTGCTCCAGGCTAAACCTGCGGTTCCCACATTTTCTGGGCACTGACCACCTCTGCTGCTAAACTCTTAACTGAACACGCTATAAAACCCTGCCCAGACAGCCCCACTTCTCACGGCGGCAGGCCGATGGCCAGCCGAGAGCAAGAGCCCACAGAGAGCAGAGCTGCCGGGGACGAGCACATCACTGCGCACCCGCCGCTTAACGCGGGGAGACACGAGGAGCACCCCTGGGCAACATCAGCTGAATCACTGCGCTAGCAGAGCGGCCAGAGCTTTAAATCAGGTTTTAAAATAGCTGAGGACCTTGAATGGCTTTTTAGCTATTAGATTTCTTCTCTCCCTCCCCATTAAGCTTAATGGAGATGGTTCTGAGAAAAAGCAAACCCAAAATGCCAGGGTTCTGCAGGGACGCAGCCGTGAGGGCTGAGCACCCACAGCAGCAGCTCAGAGCTCGTTGGAGTTTCTTCAGTCGGAGACCACACTGGACCCCTGCAAGGGGTTGCTCCTGGCATTAGGAACGCAGGAGGCTGGGAGAAGCACGGATCTAATGAGATTTGTGTTAATTCGTGTGATTGTTTATAAGAACAATGCCGCACTAAGCCTGTTAAGCCATTCTGGTTGGCCAGGGCTATCCGCTCCCGCCGGCTGCAGCAGCGGGCTGGCCCAGCAAAGCTGCTGCTCGGCTGTGCACCATGCAAAGCCAGAGGTCTGCTAGGAGAACAGAGGGTGCAGAGCAAAATCTTTGCTATTTCTCCTAACCACAGACCTCAGAACAAAAAAATATCCACTCCAGTTTGATGAAGATGCCCTTTCTGCACAGCACCAGGCTCCGCAGTCCAGCAAAAGCAAGTGTTGCACCCACGCGTGCTCTGTGAGGCACACACAGCTGGGACAGCAAAGCAGGAGCAGCTTTGGGGCTTTCCCGCATCCCACAGCTGCAAACACACCATCTCTGGGCTTCTCACTGGGTTCTCAATCAAGAATTTACCTCCCCAAAGGGCAGCTGAAGGAGCACGCAGGGTCAAACCCCTGTAATACCTTGCTTTTCATCCCATGGGTCACAGTTTGCACAAATCAGTGGCATCTCAGAGATGTGCCTGACTTTCCTCTCAGCACCTTGATGGAGGAAATTGTTGTTGTTGTGTGTTCCCTGTTTTGGTTTTGTTTTGTTTTGTTTTTAGTTTCCTTAATTGAAAATCGTTTGAGCCCTCCTCACGATGCTCCCAGCAAAGGAAAAGGTTACCCCAGTAATCAGTTCCATGGTGCCAAGGAGTCTGCACCAAATTCAGCTCTGGCCTCCCCAGCTCTGGGGGAAGCAGACATAAATACAGGGCTCTAATCTCAGACACGCTCATTGATAATCTGCTCTGCAATTTGCAGATAGGGTAGTTTGAGTGCTCGCAGGCTCCTGGGATGCGTGGGGAGGGCAGGGGGAGACAGGACCCAGGTCCCCTTGGAGGGCTCAGGCTGTTTGTGCATCTTTCTTCAAACCATCCACAGCACATGCGGCCACCAAGGCACCCAGGTCTGATCCTGTGCCCCCTGAAGTGGCAGTTTTGGCCTTGGATTTGTGGCAGTCACTTGGGAAATCACAAATAGCCCTTTCCCTTTCTGGAGGCATCACAGGCCTCAAAGTGGGGTCTCCAAGTCCAGAGAGGGACAGCAAGGAGGGGGGGAACAGTGGGACCCCCCCAGTCCTGAAATGGGGTTCCAGCAAACTACCCCACATAACAGGGAAGAGCAGGGTTTCCCCTCGTCACCAAAGCACAGCAAATGGCAGAATAACAGCACAACAATTCTCTCAGGAAAGCTGAGATTTCTGCCCAGTTCTCCCCCCCACCCCAGGAAAATGGGCTTTTAGTACAGTTGAAGGGCTCCAGCTACCTGATCTGTCAGCTGAGGCTGGCACCGACCAGGAGGGATGCATCTCAGCTTGGAAACAATTGGGGACAAAAACCAAACCAAAATTAAAAAAAAAAACACACCACCATACACACAACAGTCCAGCTAGGATAAAAATCCCTGCAAACGCTCCCTCTCGTGGAGGCCGGCTCTCCGCTGTCTGTGAGACAGGGACAAGTCCCAGAAACTGCCCCAGGGACGAGGGGCTCTGCAGGAACTGGGGGTCTGTGGAGCTGCTGGCACGCTTCCCTCGCAGCACCACCCAGTATCCCCCCAGAGCCAAGGCCTCGCTGCCCAGCATCCCCACAGAGCGTGTATGGGATGGGGGAGCTCGGGGCTGGCTGCATGGATGCATCCATCACTCTTGGATTTCAGACGCTTTTGAGGCTTTAACAGCCAAACCACCTTCCCCTCTTGTTGCCGTGGGGAGAAAGCGCGTGTGTTTAGCATGAGGAGGAGTGGAGGGTAACCTGCTGGGATTTACATTGGCTGAACCCCTGTACGTGCTGTTTGTCTCTTTTAAAGCCATTTTGAGGGTGTCCCTGAGCCCAAACATGGCCTGGGCAGAGAGGACAGCTCTCAAGCTGCAGCGGCACAGGGACAACGGCATTACAGTGTCTCCACCAGGTCATTATTTCCCAGCCTGGGGAATTATTTCCCAAAAGTCTTTAACCAATTCCCCCCAGCTGCACAGGATTTTGCACTGACAACACCTTTCTGCTGGGAACCAAGCCAAGATCTCCACAAGGTCATTTTGCAAAGACAATTAGGTAGTCCCTCGACAGCGCTGTCTCATTTTAATTAGATTTTATTTCCAAAGAATTACCGAGCAAGCCAGGCCCAAGGCTGAAGGCAAGGACCATTTACAGAAATCAATGGGAGGCAAAGGACAGATGTACCTGTGCTTATGTCACCAGTTACAGCGATGCCAACTTGATGAGGGAAAGAAGCAGCCTTTCTCGCATGATTTCACCCATTAATTCTTCAGGCAAAATAAAACCCAGCATGCAGAAGACAGACCATCACCACTTCTGACTGCTTGTTCATGCTTAGATGCCTCAGAGCAAGTACTCGCAGCTTTTTGAGGGGGTCTGTAGGTGTCACATGCACATTTTTGGCAGAACCCACAAAGCTGGGGAATAGCACAAAGCCCTCGTCGAGCTGCAGGATGGCTGCTCATATGTATCTGTGCATACGCACAGGACACATGTATAGAAAAAGTGAACATATACACACACAATGGCCCTTAGCAAGGGGAACCACGGTGGTGCAGGTGGCAGGGATAGGCTGCGACAGCAAGAAACAGACGGACCAGAGGCTGGACACGACGGGGGATACTGAGGGGTGACCGCCACAGACCCCCCACCCTGGCGGGGTGTGAGAAGCCAAGCCCTGGGGATCACCAGCAATGCCAGCAGTACGGGCCGCTGCACAACCGCCCCCCAGGGAATCCCCCGAGGAGCCCCGCGACCGGCCGCTACCTCCCGGGCTGCTCCCCGGGAACCCCCCGAGAGGCCCCGCCACCGTTTCCCCCCCATCGGGCCGCCCCCGCGGCGGGACCGCGCCACCTGGCGGCCGAGCTTGGGGCAGCAGCGGGCACAGCCTGGACGGGGCGGCCGCCGGGGCCTGGTGGAACGTTGTGGAGCCCGGGCACACCCCGAGGAAGAAAAAAATATATATATATAGATACATATATATTTTTTTTTTTTTTCCCCGCGAACCCAGCGCAAAGCTAGAAAGGAGAGCAGCGGAGGGGACAGTTGGCAGCCCCCCGGGTGCTTCCGTCCAGTCGGATGTCCCGAGCAGACACCCGCCGGGGCGCGGCTGCGCCTCCTCCCATCCCAGGGCGGCTCCGGGAAAGGTCTGGGAAAAGGCCCGGGCAGGCGCCGCGAGGCAACGGGCCCGGTTCTCCCTCGCCGTCACCCGCCACTATAAACAACCGGAATAAACCGAGAGCCTCCCCTTTCCCCTTTCCCACCCTGCCTTAGAGCAAAGACGAAGAAAACGGTGCCTGCGGCTAAGAACAAACTTTGCATCAAAATAAACAGCTGCTTTTTCCCTGATAATATTTGTAACCCCCACAGACACACGAGCAGATCAAAGCAGCTCTGGGAACAGCCTAAACGGCTGCTTCATCCTTCCCGCAGCCCAAGACCGTGCCCGGCCTGGAGCAAGGACCGTGCCCCCGGGGAGTCAACGAGCCAGAACCGACTGAGGGAGGCAAAGAGGCCTTTGGGACGCCGGTGCCCACAGAAAGAACCCGGGCAGAGATTCCGGGACGAAAAAGCCCTGGAGCAGGCAGGGGGGGCTCACCCGAGCACGCTGCTGAAGAGACAAGCTGTACTCCACACTGGGGCTCCGAGGACGCCCCATCAGGGTTCACGCCCCTATCCCCGGGGGGCAGGAAGCAAAAGGGACCACAGCAGCCCCGCAGCGACCCACCGACCTTTCTCGAACTAGCGGCAGCAGTACAAAATGAGAACGCACACCGCGCAGCCCCATGAATCACGTGTGGCCGCAGGTGCGGAGCCGCTACCCCAGCTGCGCATCCCGCCCTGAGCGCACAGGTGTGGCGGGGTACGCAGGTGTCCTGCGCGGCCGGGCCCGCGGGTGCGCAGCGCTAAGAGGTGCCCGGCCGGGGGGAGGCAGCGCTCCGCGGAGGTCCCCGGTGCTGCCCTTTGTCTATTGATCCGCGATCGGAGGCGGCAGACAGAGCGGCGGCCCCGCGGGTAATTGGGGCTCCAAGGCCGTGACCGCGCCCGCCTCCCCCCTCCCCGCCCCTGCGCGCCGCGGGGGGCAGCGCCGGCGGGGCCCTAATTGGGAGCCGCAGCCGGGGGCTCGGCCCGCTCCGCTTTGTCCCGGCCGGGGAGGCAGCGCGGCGGCAGGCAGGCGCCAGCCCGGCACAAAGAGCTGCCCGCCCCGCTGCCGCCGGGCCGGGGCTCCCCTTCCCCGACGGCCGCGCCCCGTGTTCGCAAAGTCGGGGCTGGCGGAGGGGCTCAAATGCTCGTTGAAATGTTCCAATGGGGGATCTGAACCTGGCTGTGGCACCGATGGGCCCTGGGAGCCCCCAACGTCTGGGGGAGCTCCTGGCGCAGGGCAGGACCCTCACACCACAGCGTGCCCTGCTTCATGGCATCACTCCTGGGGTGCCACCCTGCCCGTGTTTCCCCTGAGATGTGCAGTGGTCGGCTCCTATAAACCCCACACCGCAGAGACAAAATCCATATTTTCCCACCCTGCCCAGCAATCAGGGCCTGAGCACACCCAGTAAGGTGTCACCACCTCACTGTCACCTTCTGCCGTGCACTAGTGACCTGATGCAACGTGCTCAGGGATAATGCACAGGCACAAGGCCAGCAGCACAGCCCTGCAGCCCTGGCGAGGGCCCGGCTTGGCCTGGGAAACCACAGCTGGTCTTGTGCAGGGATGCGAACAGTGGCAGCGTTCCCCTGCACAGGCCTGTGAGATGCGCTGGCCGGTGTTCCTGTTTACAAACACCCGCCCACGGAGCTGTTCCAGCAGTGCTATTGTGCTGCATATTGGCTTGGTGGCCAAGTTAGCTGGGTTTTGTCCACGGGGCCCACGAAACCCTAAGGGTAGGAATGCTATTTTTAGTGTCTATCCAAGCACCTTGTGTATTTAGCCAAAGAAACTCAAAAGCTACCACTAACACTAGTGAAATCCTCATTATTTGGTGATCTCACCATGTCAGTGAAGCAGCACCAATGTTACCTGCTGGTTAAACACCAGCACCTTCTGCCAGACAGGGATGACCGGAGCACACAGCGCTTTGTTTTGGGGACTTGACAGTGAACACAGCACACAGCATGGCCAAGCCAGGTTTTGTTAGGTGCATTTTAGGGTGCAGAGCAGCAGAGCCATTTGGGGTGCTGTGCTGGGTGTGCCCTCTCAGAGCCTCCCAGCGCCTTTTCATAGCAGAGGAAAATAATCCCAGCGCAGTGCATGACTAATCAGTAGCTGCTCGTCACACTGTTTGAATAGGGTTTCTCAGAGCCTGGGTTTGGCCACGGCAGGCCTGGAGCAGCTCAGCTCCTGCCGAAACGCCCCACTGCCCACGCCCCATGCCCGGGGGGAGCCAGGCCCTGCTCCCTGCCTTCCGGAACCATCCCTCGAGGTCACCATTGTGAACCCACACTCTGCAGGGAGCACTTCTCCGTCTCCAGTGAAGAGAAGCTTTGTGCTCAATAGGCAGGTTGAGATGCCCTGCCAGCCCCAGTATTTGGCCCCTGAGGAGGAAGCAACATTTAAACCTTCATTGTCCCTTGGACCAGGCTGGATGGTGTGGCTGTCTCTGATGTGCCAGGACAGCAGGAACCTGGCATGAGGCTCTGCCAGTGCTGGCTCTGCTCAGCAGCACAGGCACCATCTCTCCACTGTGCTTGCTCTTGCCCGCTTAGTGTAAACCCAGCATAGCCACGAGGGTGGTGGCAAGGGCTGGGGAGCCCTCACACGGGCACACGCTGTGCCCCGCCTTGCTGAAAATAGAGCCAGTTAAATTGTTACTCATCTGAATGACGTTTATTCAGAAATGATCCTGCAAGCTTAATTTTAGCAACTATGCTTCCCTTCTTCTGTTTAAGCAGTTCGCACCCTGACAGGTTCCCCCCCTCATTGACGGAAATGGCTCTGCTCCTCCTGGGGAGCCACAGTAGCTCCTCTCCCGCCGTCGGGGAGCACAGCCCCAGCATCTCCCCTCAGACGCTGCCTCGATGGGGTTCCACGGCCCGTTCCCTGCAGTCCCCCGCGGAGTGCTGAGGTGGGGGTACGGGGGAGCCCAGGGAGGAGCCGCGGCCGCGCGCGACCCTCCCCGTCGGGGCTGAGCGGCGGCAGGTGCACGGCGGTACCAGCAGAGGGCGCCCTGCGCCCGGCGCTGCGCCTCCGCGCCCGAGGGGGACGCGCCCCCGCCCCCACCCGCGATTGGGTTCATAAATCTTCCCGGAACGGGAGAGGGGTAATTGGTGAGGAAAAGGGCTGTTTGCGTCCTCCTCGGCCGCGCCCCGCAACGCCCCGAGCGGCTCCGAGCGTGGGGACAGATGTGGGGACCCACAGCCCCCGCCCCGGGGCAGTCCCATCCCCGACGGTACCGCCGTGCCCGGGTCATCCCTTCCCCGCCGGTGCCGACGGGACTAGAGCACCCCGATCCCCGACGGTACCTGCGTACCTGAGCGTTTCCCGTTCCCGCCGGTCCCGGTGCGCATCCCGGCAGCACGGCGGGACGGTACCGGCATGCCCGGGCCCGGCCCTCCCGGGGCGGCACCGGCGCGCACCGCCGGGCAGTCCCGCTGCACCCCGAGGACAATACGGGTAGATCCGCACCCGCGCGGGGGTCCCGGCGCCGCATCCTCCCCCGATGCATCCGGGATATCCCCGTGCGCACCCGCGAACGCCTCCGCGCTCCACCCCGCGCACCTGCCGGGACCCCCCGCGGCGGGGCGGCTTGCGGGGCGGGCAAAGGCCCTGAGCGCAGAAATCCCGCTGCGGGCTGGGCCGGTGGATGTTCCCCGTCCCGGGAGCCCCCGCGGAGCGCTCCGCCGGGGAGGGCGGCCGCGCACCTCGGGGGTTTTCATCTTTCCCCATCAAAAGCGGTGCCCGGTAGCCCGCGCTATAGCCGGGGAAGCTGCCGAGGATGCGCGGCCCCTTCCGCCGCCGCGGAAAACGAGCTCAGGTGTGAGCCGGCCTGCCCGCGCAACGCTGCGCACCTGCGGAGGAACGGCGGCCCCGACGGGGCGGGACGGCTCCGGGAAGGCGGCGGGAATGAAACAGGCGGGAGCCGGCAGGACTTCTCCGAGTAGTTTTTTTATTGAAAGATGTGAGAATTCATCAAAACTGGACAGACAGATATCCGAGTAACCAGCACGTTGCAAATCATGTATCTTTTTATTTTAAAACAAATATAGAGCACAGTCCTGTGATATTTAAATTTATTATACTTTTTTTTTTTTAATGTTCTGGAGTGAAAAATAAAACCTGAGGTTTATTCCTGCATTCTCTATACCCCGCACTGTAGCGATATTTTAGTTACGTTTTGGATTCGTGGTTTTTTTTTTTTTCTTGCAAAAGTCCATCAGAGAATTGAACTCTTAGTTTCAATTACTCCAAAAAATTGTTTTACTGGTGGCACATGATTGTCCTAGAGAACAGGCGGGATGAACAATATTTAAAACACAGTTAAAGAAACCGATATCTCCTTCAATCACAAAGAGCTAAATAGTTTTCATTTACAATATATATGTTCATGTAAAATGAAAAAAAAAATAAAAAACAAAACAAAACTTAAATGCGATGAGTTAAACTCTAAATATTATGTACACACCAATGTACAACTCTGAATAAATTAATACCAATTTGCATATTCTGGGATCCTTATAGCTTATTTACACAAATTACCATTTATTTCATAAATATCTGCCCGGGTACCCGCAGGGCTCCCCCGGCAGTACCAGCTCTGCGCGGCGGCGGCTGCCGAGGCGATTTATTTGCCGTGTTTCCTTTCTTATTTCTTTTTACTTTTAATTAGTTTTTCCTCCCTCGCCCCTTGCACAGATGAAGTTTCAACCCCGTTCACCTCCTCGGTACTGGGGCCGGGGCGCCCCGTCCATCGGGTGCCTCAGCGCCGGCTTGTTGACCCCCCAGAGCCGCCCAGTGCCCGGAGCGGGGGAGCAGAGGGGCCGGGGGGTTCCGCGGCTGTGCTGGAGCGGGGGGAGCCGCTCCCAGCCCCAAAGCCGGGGGGCGGTTGAGCCTTGTGCTCCCACCTCTCACTCCTGGCTGTGGGGTGATGGGTCTGCTTGCCCGGTGGGGCTCCATTCCTCTGCTCCAGCCCCCCATCTGCCCCCGAGCCCTCTCTCTGCAATAAATATTTATACTGTGCTGTACAAAATACCAGTGCTTCTCCGCCCCCCCGGGAGGGCTCGCTGCCCACCCCACCAGTCACTTGGGAGACTCCCTGCCGGGTGACAGCTCCCGCTGGCTCTCCAGCCCGCTCACCAGTCTCTGGATGTTTTGCAGTTCATTGAGGGACTCCTTCAGGGAGCCCTTGGGGGAGGCGGTGGGGCGCTGGCTGCCCCCCTTGTGCAGGGGTACCTCAGGGAGGGGGCTGGATTCCCGGCTGCTGCCGGCCTTGGAGCCCTCGGAGCCGGGGTTGAGGCTGGCGGGCAGGCCAGTGGTCAGCAGGTTGGTGCTGGGAGGGATGGTGACCGGGAGCTGGTAGGGGCTGAAGCGCAGGCGGGGGCGGCTGCTGCCCAAGAAGGGGTTGCGGGAGAGCGGCCCAGCAGCCGCTGCGCTGGTGGCCGGCATGGCCGAGGCGGCCGCTGCAGCCGCCGCCATATAGGTGTAGGGGTAGGGGAAGAGTCCGCCAAAGGTGGGCATCGGGATTCCCTGTGGAGAGAAAAAGAAGGGTGAGCGATGTGCCAGTGTTCCGCTGCATCCTCCCTCCTGCTTGTCCCCAAGACAGTATTCCCTTGAGAAAGGCAAGGGAAAGGCAGACACCCTGGTGTAATCATAAATACACAGTGTGGGGATATTCCCGTAGGACAGACTGAGGGAGGAGATACAGCTGGGGAGCCCCATCTGACCCAAACCAACCTGGGCTGGTACCGTTGGGCCCCAAACCCCCTCCACGACCTGCCCTATCCCTACCCCTGCACCTCCTCGCACACTGCATGTCCCCATCTGTGCAGCTTCACAGACCTTTAACCACATTAAAACACGTTGTTAAGTATGTTCAATAAATTAGAGTAGTTCAAAGACATCTTTATGCATTTCATCATAGGGTCTGGCAAAAGCAACATGAGTGCAGAAGCTGCTTTGGGGCTGGCAGGGAGATAGGGGCTGCTGGATGGGGACAGCCAGGTCAGGCAGGGCCATGGCTCCTGCCTCTGCCCCTGCCTATGGGGGAACCATACAGCTGCAAAAAAAAAAAAAAAAAAGGAAGATTCCTTCTCAAATCAGCCCTGAGGTCAATACAGTTCCTGGCTGGCACTGGTCCCCGCTTTGTGTCCCCACACTGGGGGTGATGCCGTCCTGGTCTGCCCTGTGCCGCTGAAGCGCTCTGCTCATTTGAGGAGCTTTGAGGAATGACAAGCGGAGGAGAGCCCAGGGCCTGGATGGACAGTGGGAGGGGGGCAGGGACACAGGGCGGGCGTGGGGGCTTACCTGAGAGGCCAGCATGTGCTGGGAGAGGTGGAAAGGGAAGGGGGTGGCTGTCCCTGCTGCGCCTGGGGCGGACGAGAGGGCTCCGTTCTCCAGGCTGCCCCCGCCGGCCACCGAGGCCAGCAAGTGTCCCATGCCCATGGCGGAGAAGGCGCCAGGGGCCATGGCGAACTGTCCTGGGTGGATGAAGAGGGGCTGCCCAGCGCCCAAGGGGCTGAAGAACTGCTGCCCATGGAGGCCGGAAAGCGTCAGGCTCTGCAGGTGCCCGGCACTCAGGTGTGGGGGGCTGTCCGTGTGCACCATCAGCGGGGCGAAGGCCTCCTTGCCTAACCCGCTGCCCTCCGCATCCTTCTTGCCCGGGTCTGTCTCTTTCCTCCGTCCTTCCATCTTGTCCTTCTCCAGGCCCCGCGTGCCGAACAGGCCCTCGCCAGGACCCTCCCGGGGGGACACACCATCCTTGACCTTCTCCGGGCTGCGCCTCTCCTTGCTCCGCTCCTCTGGGCACCGGGGGCTGCCGCGGGGTGTCGTGTCCTCCCCACCGGGGCTGATCGCTGCTGTCGGCCGCTCCTCGGGCGCCTTCTCCACCTCTGCATCACTGTCAGCCCCTGGCTTTTCCTCTGCAAGGGGATGGAGTGGCACAGGGTAAGAACAGAAACAGCCAGGGGAGGTGAGGAGTGCATCATTTGTGAGGGCCCTGGCATTGGGAAGAGATTGTGGTGGCAAAGTCCTGATCATTCTTAATGGGAGAAACTCATTTTGGGGTCAGCAATGGGCCCTCACGCCACGGTTGCTCTGGGGAAAGGGGATTAACAACAGCAGTCTTGTTGCTTTGCCAAACAGGAAAAACATGTTTGATGGAGGACCAAAATGTATTACGGCATTGCTCTCGTTAGCTGCAAACTCAAAGCGGGCTGTGGAGCGGGGGATGAAGAGCGCGGGCGGGTGGACAACACTGGAGGAAATGGTCCTGTATATATTTAATTACATCGAGCTGATCAACAGTGCACCGTGGATTTATTCCAAATGTGCAGGTTGACGCAGGTTAAAGAGGCAGTTTTGAGGCAAGAGATATGGTACAGACTTTCCTAAAACGGGCTTCAATTTAAAAACCCCACTGAGCTCTCAGAAGAGGAGAAAGGATGAGAGACAAGGGGATGGTGAAGGCGAGGGGAGCAGAGCCCCTGCCCGACCGGCTCCCGCTAAACGAAAAAAACATTTTGGTGCGGGTTAGGTGAAGCTCTGCAGGCTGGGGCGAATATTCGGGGAAGCCTTTGAAAGAGGAGAGTGGTGTAATAAACCCTCCCACCAGCTCAGGGAGGAGGGGGTTGCAGTTTTGATGAAGGTTTGCAGGGAATCGAGCTGGTGGAAAGTTTAAATAGCAGCAGATTGATAGTGCGGCAAGACAAAACCCAGCATCTAAAAACTGCAGCGTGGGAACCGCTAGTTTATGTTCATTTACTAGCTTGAAGCCCTGAGTTACATTTTTTCCCCTTTCAAATGTATTATATTTTTTTCCAGGGGAGTCTGAGCTAGCCATGAAAGGCAGGGCATGCACCAGCGAGGAAACAGGCAAACACGTCTAGCACACGGGCTGCTTTGCCATTTCTTCTTGTTTACGCTAATGTATAAACAGGAAAACGTTGCAACCCATGAATGCCATTCGCATTTGCTCTGTTCTTGTCCTTTCAACCCTTGGGCTCCTTTGTGCCCATCCCCATCTTTTTTTCCCTGCTGGTTTGGCCTCTCTTTCCCACAGAACCCGGCACCCACCGGCCTCGAGCGAGCTGAAACCCGACGTTTGGGCACATTTGGGAATCGCGTCTCTCTCCAGCCTCCCCCCATTTTTTCCCCCGACGCCAGGGACGCCAGAGGAGGATGGGAGCCGAGCCGGGGGTCGCCCCGTTACCTCTGCCGCTGCCCTTGAGGCGCAGGGGGCTGGGGAGGGGGCCCACGGGGGAGTGGAGGGCGTCGCGCACCGCCGAGGGCTCGCAGGAGGAGGCGTCCGACTCGCCGCCGTCGCGGTCGGGCTTGCAGGGCTCCTCGTACATCCGCAGGGACGGCAGCGACAGCTGCTTCCTACGGGGCGAGAGGCAGCGTCGGGCACGGCCCGGCCCTCCGCGGGCGCGGAGCAGGGGGGACACACGGACACCCCTTACCTCTTCTCCCGTCGGCCATTGCCCGTGTCTCGAAAGCCCTTGGCGAAGGGGTTGTTATCGATTTTCAGCTGGGTGATCTGTTGAGGGGAGATGGAGAAGAAAGGCGGCGTGAAGCCCTTGCCCGCCCCCCCGACTCGCCGCCCTCGGTGAGCACGGGGTGCGCTGCACAGGCTGCAAAACGCACCGCGGCCCCGCTTTAACACACCGCATGCTTTATTAAAAATGATGCTGAGGTTTGGGCTTAAATTATTAATAGAGTCTTAATGATAGGAAGTTATTTTTCACGGCCCCCTGGAGAGAAGATGGCGACTGAGCCGCGCGGCGCTGGTTAAAAGCTATTCTTATCCCTCCCCGCCACGGGCTTCTGGGGCCGGCGACATTAGGGCGCTCAATAATGCATGGCTCTGAAACACAGCCCCGAGAGGGGTGCTGGAAAAAGCCATGGCTGCCCGGCCCCGCTGCAACCCCTGCCCGGCAGCCCCGGCCCCGCCGCATCCCCCGCCTGCTGCCGCCCGACCCGACGGGGCCCACCGGCCGGTGGCTGCCCCGCGCAGCTTGCGGCGGGCGAGCAGACAAAGTGCTCTTTAATCGATTGTGACTCTTCGCCATAAACTTTACGATGGAAACAAGCCCACCAGGACCCTCAGACAGAGCTGTCAATTAGCATCAGCAGCCAGGGGTGGAGGTGGGGGTCAGCTTTTGGGTTAAAACACACACGCACAACCCTTGGAGGGGGCTGGCAGAGGCTCTCCGCTCCCCACCAGGCTCTCCTGGCTCTGCTGCTCACAGGGTAACACTTGCTAAATCACGAAAGCAACTAAAATTAGCTTCTCTGGCTCTACTTTTTTGGCTCCTCCTGAGCCCAGGGCACCTTCTCCGTGAGGCTGCCCAGGCTGCGGTGCTGCTCTGTGCGGGCTGGGCCTGTGTCAAAGACTCCCACGGCCCAGAAAAGGTGCAACAAAGTCCAGCAGGAAATTATTAATAGTAATAATAGCAATGGATTTAGTATTAGCAGTAGCAACAATAATAGCAGTATGAAGGGCACCTCCTGCTCTGAGGGCTTGGGATATAACCTTTCTCCCGTTGTTCCCTTTGGCCACTCTCCCCAAAAACATCCTCACAGACACGCACATACACAAATACACCCTAATAAGAGGTAAGGAACGGGGCAGGGGTGAGGGACAGGGAATGGGCAGGGACAAGGAGACCCCAGGGGCTGCCCGGCCGTACCTTGTCGTTCTGGTAGGCAGTGACGGCGATGAAGTCGGTCTCGGGGAACACGTAGGTGCGGAAGGTGCTGTAGGGCAGCTTGAGGATGTCGTTGGCCCGGACTATGTGGAACCTGGGCTGGTACTTGTGCATGGAGTTCAGGATGGTCTGAGTGGGCGAGAGAGCACAACCCGCAGCTGCCGTCAGCCTCATGGTCCATGTTACACGCGTTTAGCTACCTCCCCCAAAAAATCCCTATTCTCCCGAAAACAACAACAAAAAAAATTCACAGTGAGGAAGGAATGCCGATGGATGCCAGAGGGAGATTTCTTTTTTTGCCATTGCACGATCTGCCCCCAAATAAGGAGGTCAGGGGAAGGCAGACACAGAAGCATCTTTGCGGGTGTTAAGCACGGCAATAAAGCAGCAAAAGGGATCTCCCCGTTTTATTACAACCCTGCAAAAGCGAGGCGAGTTTCCGACATATTTCTCGGCGCTTTTCATATTTCCGTCCTTAAAAAAAAAAAAAACAACTCTACCTCTCCACCACAAAAAACTAACGTTAAAAAGCCTCTCGATTCGTGTCGGTGGCGGCAGAAGCCCGTGCCAGCCCCAGCCAGCGCCTGCGACGTGAAAGGAGCGTTTCACCATGAGCCATGTTAAATTTATGTCTCGGAGCAACGCTGCAGAAGAAACAGACATTTTTTTTTCCCAACCAGGTGTCTGAAAGCCTCACCAACACTCAAAGCCATTCTCTACCCTATTGCCTCTTCTCTTCTCTCTCTCTCTTTTTTTTTTTTTTTTAATTTTAAAAATCCAAACCGAATACACCGCTATTTGGCTGAGGATTTTTGGAAGCGGCTGAACTCCCGGGGCCGCGCCCCGGGGGCAGCTCCGACCCCCTGGCCCTCACTGCCCGCACCGCTCAACGTTTTTCTGCCCGATAGTGGTTAAATAATTCCCCAACCTGCTGTGGTAGGGCTGAAATGTAGTATTTGCCGACCGGAATTGGTAGAGGAACGGCGAAAGCTTGAGTAATTATTGTCAAATAACGACGGCCAAATGGCTAAATAATTATCACTTCATTTCGTTTTAGAAGGCAATAAAAAAAAAATCCCCCCTCTTTTAACCTCAGCAATAATCACCTGTCGGATCGCTATTATATTGATATCATCTACACGGGGTTTATCACGAAAATGGTGCAAAAAGTATCATTCAGCCGTGCAAATCTGTATTTCTTTAAAAAAAAAATAATCATCCCTCTCTGACCAGATGGGCACTGGCTAAACCCTCATCTCCCAGATTTAACACAGTCCGGATTTTGGACAACGACAGATAACAGAAATCTTTAATTGAAGGAGACGAAGCTTTAAAAACATTGAATCAAACTAGTTTTTCCCCAGTATCAAAAAATGCTATTTTTTAGACTCTCTCTGTATCGATTTACCTTGCTGTCTATAAATAACCTCGTAATGTATTATTTAAGAAAGACTCTGTTTCCTGCCTTAAAATGAAAAAAGAAAAAAAAAGAGAGAGCGAAAAGTTACCGGGGAGCTCCTGAGCGCTCGCCCACCTGAACGCCGTGTCCCGCGGCTCTGCCGGCCCCGGCTCCCCGCTAATTACCGTATCACCAACGCTGGACGATGAACTTTCCTTTTATCGCCCTAAAATGCTTGTCTAGAGGCTAAAGACAGCCGGCTTGTGTGCCGTGATTTTTTCCCCCGTGCATTCAAGCAGGATCACGCTCTTCTGGCGTTCTGACCCCGCTTTCTGCGGATCTCTGCAAATTGCCAACATGCTTCCGTTTCTTTCTTTCTTTAAAAATCTCTGGTTTTTTTGCTTTGTTTTACTTTGTTTGGGCTGTTGCTTTTTTGTCTTTATTTTTGATTTTGTTCGTTGGTTGGTTTTGGTTTATTTTTTTAACCTCCGGCAGGTGATGTAGATGTGATCAATAGGGAAACTAATAGGGGCTTTTGGGAACCTTTCAGAAGCAGCCGGTGAGGAGCCGCAGCTGCCAAGGGCTCCAGTCCTGCTTCCCAGCCGCAAAAACCCACCGCAGGTGCTGCCGTCCCCGGCACAGCTGTCCCGGCCCGGTCCACAGCGCAGCCTGGGCTGCACCTGCCCGGCCACCGCCCCGTCGGGGCTGCCCTCGCTGCATCCCTCGGCACGGCCTCGGCCCTGCACATCCACCCCCCGCAAATCCCGCTCCCCGCAGAGTCCCAAGCGCCGGGGAAAGGCGGCAGAACAGGCCGCGGAGGCTGGGGATGAGGGAGCCAAGGGGACCCCAAGGCTGCTGCAGTCAGGCCTTCCATTTCCCCTCGGGGGAGTCATCCCCAGGACAGTGGGGAACTGTCCCTCGGTGCCGGGTAGGAGCAGGGGCCGGGGGGCTGCGACACAGCCAGGCCACCGCAGGGCCCAGCAAGGCCCCACTGTCCAGCCCGGCCCTGCTTGTGCTGTTGCCGTGGGGGGAGAAGCCATCAAAGCCCAGCGCTTCCCCACGGACAGAGCAGGGCCGGGACCGTGTAGACCCCACTCCTTCTCCGGGGGTCCCTGCTCGGGGGGCTCCGCTCTGCCCCGCAGCCGCACTTACAAAGCCGTGCTTGTCCGAGATGTTGTTGGTGAGCTTGAGCTTGTGAAAGGCAACAGGTTTGGCCATCCACTGCTCCCCCGTGGCCGGGCTGTCGGGGTGGATGTACATGCGCTTGGGCATCTCCGGGTCGGCCTTCCCGGCGACCATCCAGCGGGAGTTGTGGAACTTGTACCGGCAATCGTCGGCCGCCACTATATCCATCAGCAAAATATACTTGGCCTTCTTGTCCAGGCCGCTCACACGCACCTTGAACGGGGGAAACATCCTCCTGCGGAGAGACCTAGAGCGGTACAGGGCTGCTCCCGCCTGCCCGCCACCGACCCCCGACGGCCGCGGCCCCGCCGAGCCGCCCCGCACCGCCCGGCCTCGGCAGCTGCTCCGAAACCCCCATCTTTTAGTTTAGCTTCACTGAGTATTTCCAGCCTTTCTAACGTCCCGCTGCTTCTCACCCCACTCTATTGCCCTCACTCAGGGCAGAAAGCGGGGAAAAAGCTACAAAAGCCCATTCTGGGAAATAAGGAGGGAAAACGCATCCCGGATTTCACCCCATTTCCCTGCCCTCCGACGAACCGCTCCCCCAGCACCTCGCCAGCCCCGGCGCTGCCCTCCCCGGGGCCGAGGACACGGGCAGGAACGGGGACGACCCCGATCGCGGGGAAAGTTTGGCAAAAGGAAAGGAAGCGGCAAACAGCGGCGTAAACAAATACAACGCGGGATTACGGGCGCTCAATTAGCGCGCACAAATTTAATTTGGGATCGCACTCGGAAAACTAGTAATTGGGGCGTATGAGGAAAGCTAGGAGTGTAAATACCTCCGAAAAAAAATGCAGGGATCGAAATTCCCCGCGTGAATTAATCGGGGCAGATTTGGGGAGCACCGGGGGAAGCGGGATGAAACGGAGGGGCGAGGGCACTGCGCGGCCGCGCAGGTGCGGGGCGGGCTGCGCGGGGCTGCGCGGGGCCGGCTCTTACCTCCCGGACTTGGTGATCACCATCTCGGTACCCAGCTTGTGAAACTGATCCCAAAGCTCTTTGGCTTCCAGCGTTACTTTAGGGTCGTCTTCGACCTCCTCCTCGGGCTCCAGGCTCTTGAGCGAGCGCAGATGGGCGGCTTGGTGGTGATGTCCCAGGGCCGAGACGTGCAGTCCGGCCTCGGCCGCCCCGGCCAGCCCGGGGTCCGGCATGGGCTTTGCCAGCGCCGCCGGAGGCAGAGCCAGAGCGGGGAAAAAGGAAGGCTGGGCGGCTGCGAGGAAAGCGGACATAGGGAAGTCGGCCGGCCGGGGTGCGTGGAAGGGGTGGTAAGCCATGGCAGTCCCTGGGAAGGCTGGATCTCTCATCGGTGCATCCACAAATCCAGGAGAAAAAGAGGGATTCCCTTTACAAAAATGTGTGTGTGCGGTTTTAATTTTTTTTTTTCTCTCTTGCCCAGCGAACTCGCTCGAGTCTCTGGAAGAGGAAGGAAAATCAACAACACACACACACAAAAAGCGCACGCACACAAAAAAGCCAAAAAACAGCGGAACTAGATCTGGAAAAAAAATAAAAAGAAGATGAAAAAAAGAGAGGCAGTTCCCGGCTCCTGGGACTCCCGGTCTGCGGAGGGGAGACAGTAGGTCCTTATTTTTTGTTGTTGTTCTTGCAGCGAGGGAGAGCGAGCGAGGGAGAGAGCCCTCCCGGTAAAGTCCTTCCCAACACTAAAATAGAAACAAAAGCCGGCGCGGTGCTGCGCGGAGCGGCGCGGGGCGCGGCGGGGCAGGGGCGGCCGCGCTGCCCTCACACCCCCGCGGGCCCTGGCTGCGTCCCGGCGGGGCCGGCCCGGCTGCGCGCTCCGCGGACGGCGCTGGGGCGAGGGTTGCTCATGGCTAAAGGAGCCGGAGTGGAAACGGTTAGATCTCGTCCTGATCTCTGTAAAACTGTGACTATCTCACATGTCCTTCCTGCTCTGATCCGCCCGCTAATGAGCCAAGCCCCCTTGATTGCTGATTTTACGCGTTTCAGACCAATTGTGGATCTGCATAGGCGTGGTTTTGACAGCTCCGGCCAAGCTCCGGGGCGCGGGGCGGGGGGGTCGCGGAGGGAGGGAGGAAGGGAAGAAGCGAAAAAAAAAAAAAAAGAAGGAAAAAAAAAAAAGGAGAAGGTGTCGGAAGCATCGGCAGTAAGAAAACATGTCAACAGAATAAAATATTAACCAATGACAGAGAAAAGTGCTCGAAATCCCACCCCCGGCTCCTTTCCGCATACCGGGTCAGCCCTGGCTGCGCCGCGGCCGGGGAGCGGCTGCCGCCGGTGCGGGGACAGTGCGGAGCCACCTTGGCGGAGCGGGGAGCGGCGCCCGGGTCCGCCCGGCCCGGAGCCTCGGGGGCGGGGGGGGCGGCGGCGAAGGGCCCCCACCGGTCTGTGCGGGGGCGGCGGGCCGGGGAGGGGGGAGCGGCCGGGGGNNNNCCGGCGGAGAGCGGCGGCCGGCGGCGAGGCCCCGAGTGGCGACCTCCAGCGCGGGTGAGTCGCTCCCTGCCGTCGCTCCCCGCCCTACCGGCAGCCGCACCGACGAGAGGGGTCGGGGGGTCCCGCCCGCAGCCCCGTGCCCACGGCAGAGGCGCAGACCCCGCCGTCGGTGCGCGGCCGGGGGCCAGCGCGGCTGTGCCCAGCCGGAGGGGCTGTTTACCGGGGCGGGGGGAGGCAGATAAGGCGGAGGGAGACACTCCGGGGCTGTTTGCAGAGGGATTAGGCCCGGTCCCGCCGCGCCGGGGCTCGGGGGGGCGGCGGGCGCGGTGGGTGTCCCCGCGGAGAGGTCGGTTTGGAGATCTGCGCTGATTAACTGAGGGCCGCGGTGGCTGAAGAGGGCCCTGGCGCCAGGCGGCTGAGCCCTCACAATAAAGACCCGTCTCTTGTCACTTCATATTTACCCCCAAATCTTCAAAAAGCGCCCTGCCATCCTTCCAAGGCTCCTGCCCCCGCCGCCTGCGCTGCGGTCCGGCAGGACTAGGGAGTGGGGGCCGGGCCCCTTCTCTGCCCCCCTGACCCGCTCTCCCCCTCAGACCTACTGCTCCGCGAATGCGCAGCGAGGCGCGGCCGCAGCAGCTCTGAGCCTTCGGGGCCGCGTTTCGCTGCCCTCGGTGCAGGGTGGGACGCGGGGAACCCTGGCTGCCCCCTCCCCATCCCGGTTCGTCCTGTCGACAGTGATCCTCCCTCCCTCCCCCCCGGCTCCACGCAGACTCCAAACCCAAGCCCTGGCTCTTCTCGGGGGCGGTCACAACCTGCCCGTGTCCCGCGGCAGGTTCACCTCTGCCTGCACGGCCCGGCCCCGCCACCGCGCCCGACGGGGCGGGCACAACGCGTCCCCCCGGGGCTGCCCCAGCCGGGCCCGGCCGCGGCGCGGGGCCGGGGCGGGGGGGGTCCCGCTGACCATTGAACGGAGAACAGGGACTGAAATTTAGACTCGATTTGGACTTTGCTTTCTCGCCGTCGCGGAAAACTGCTGACGGCAGCTTTGGCAAAAAGGGGGCTTGCTTGTATATTTTTTTTAATTCCCCCTCACAAAGCAAGACCGGAGCCTCTCATTGCTCCGGATGGCATCAACCCCATGCCGGGGCCAACTCTGTCGCAGACACCTTGTCCGCAGCTCCACGGGGCTGGCCCATCGGGGCCTGGAGGCAGCGGGGTCGACAGCAGCAAGGAAAGGTCTCCTATCCCCCAGGCCAAGGGTCCCAGGATCCCTGGTCGCACCCCCCACATCGCTGAACGTCGCAAACGCACTCGCCTGTAGAATAAAACCGACCCAGGGCAGCATCGTTTCACCGACCCTCTGTAGCATTGATCACCGATGGGATTGCCGGGGGTAGGGGAATAACGGGGAGCCAGGCACGCACTGCCCGTGGCAGATCCAGCCGCAGCCCCCGGCCCAACGGGCACGGACCCCCAGGATCCTGGGCCCACGCACGGGCGGGCCGCCCATGCCGGCGTCGCACCGTCCTCCCCGTCTGTGACCGGGCACTAGAGAGATATGAGCTTTGCCCCCGCCCCGAGGCCAGCCTTCTCCCGGGGGTCGGAGACAAGTGGTATCTCTTTCCCTTCCCGCCCCAGGTCGCTGCAGCGCTCGGGGCCACCGTGCCCGGCTCCCGGGAGCCGCCCTGGCCGCCTGCGGGCCCGGGGCTGCGCTGGCGAGCGGTCCCCGGGCTGGGACGGCGGCGGCCGGGCCGCCCTGGGGATCCGTTGTGGGCCAGTCCGGGGGAATCGGCCCGGCCCGACCGCCCCCGCGCCCCCCCCGCTCCGCAGCGTAGCCCCGCTCGCTCTTCCCCTTTCATCTCTGCCCATCTCCACTCATCATCCCTTTTCTATTTTTAGCCGGTAGACTTAGGCCTTGGCGCCAGGCCGTTTAAGACCTGTCAAAGTCCTTCATATTTCCCTCATGTCACATGGACCTTTCGCTCCCTTCCCCGCGCCATGCGAAGGCCGTAATTTGGATCTGTGAGCTGGTGAGCAAATGCAATTTGCTCTTCTCCATTGCTGTGTTGTCTCCGTGACCCCAGCCAGCAGGACGGCTGGTGTCCTGTCCGGGGCACTTACACAAATTGCGGGTGATTGATGAAAAATAACAATTCTCACAAGCAGCCGGGCCTCTGCCTTCCCCTCCTCCCGGCTGCACCGGGCTGTGGCGGCCCCGCGCCCCGGGGAGCGCTCCCCCCAGACGGGGCTGCGCCGGGCGCACCGGCCGCGGGCGCTCCGGCTCCAGGCAAAAGGGATTTTCCTGCGTTGAGGGCGATCCTTCGGCCCCCCCATTCCCGGCCCTGATGCCACAGCAAGGGACTCCTCCGGTTCCTTGGGAAGGCAGCCCGGCGGGGCCGGGCAGGAGAGTCCGCTCGCACCTTCCCGAGAGGGGGTGATTCAAACGGGAGTGGGAAAGGGACGCGCCGTGGACGAGGGGACCGTGCCGCTTGGCTGGGCTTCTCGCTGCTAGCCCGGGAGCAGCTGGACAGACAGACCTGCGGACGTCTGACACCTCCGGCTGCGCCGTCCGGAGCGAACCCGCAGGTGCGGGCTGGGGAGCTCCCGGCCGCGGCAGGAGCCCTTCGCCCTCACAGGAGAGGCCCGACGGGTGCCGGGCCCCCGCGGGACTCGGTGGCCCGTCCAGCCCCGGGGTTCCCACCTCGGCGAGGGGCGGCCCCGCAATGCCAACAGCTTCTCCGGCCCCGCTTCTCTCGCTCCACCTGGAGAGGAAAATAAATCCACGTGTGAGGAAACTGCCCTCGTTTGCTCGTGCCCACCCGCGGCAGGGATCGCTCTCCTCCGCCTCCCTTTCCCGGGGCGTCGCATCTCCCCTTACACCCCTCGGCTTGGCGGGAATCCCCTTGTCCCCGGGAGATGCCGGGAAAACGCTTCCCCACACACCTTCCCGGTGCTCCGGTGCCCGTCACGGGGGGCGGAGAGGGGCCGCGCTGAGCCCCGACAGCTGCCCGGGATGTGCCGGGCACCGGGGCCCGCCTGGTGCACTTTTATCGACAGCGACCGAGAGAGATGCCCGACCCGACAGCAGCCCCGGCACCGCCGTCCTCCCTTCTCTCTCCTCCGGCTGCGCGGGAGCGGAGCTGCGCGCCCCGTCCGTGCGCGGCCCGGCGAGGGGAAACCCGAGGAGCCCCGCCAGCGCGGCAGTCCCCGGGCCGCCCCCCCGAGCTCCCCCTGCCCTCAGACTGTTTAGATTTCTCTCCAGCTTTAAAGAAAATATTTCCAGTAATCCAGATTTCTGGAAAATAACAACAGGCAGGGAGACGCAGACACAAACGCCGCTGAAGTTTATCCAGAGTTTGAACGACTTATAAACACATTTCCCAGCCTGTTTGTCAGGGCGGGCGGCGAGTGACCCCGGTCCGGCCGGGCGGCTCCTGCGCGCCCCGTGCTGAGGCGGGGGGCGCATCCTCCGCGCCCTGCCTGCACCCCACCGTAGTGGCGTCCGCGCTCTTTAATCCGGGAGCCGCTCAGCCCCGCCGCTTAATTTATTTTATTATTATTTTTCAAATTACGGAGCGCCCTCCCTGCGTGGCGGCGGCATGACCCCCCCGGCCTCGCCCGGCCCCCCCACCCCCGGGGCTGCCCGGCTCCCCACGTCGGGGCCCGGCGCCTCGCACGCACCGAGCCCGCTGCCTTAAAAGGAGACGGGAGCTCCGGCCGGGGCCGTGCCAGCTCGGGGGGGACCGCGGCGTGAAACCCGAGCTGGCACCGCGGGGGGCGGGCGGGGACCGGGATGGAGCGAAGGGCGCGGGGGGGAACATGCAAATCCCTCTGTTTAAAAAACTTCCATTTGAGAAAGTGTGTCACATCCCGGCGCGGGCGCGTAATCCTCGGGCTAATGGCATTACCGCCGCCTCATCGCCGTCATGGGATGGAGCCGGGGGCGAGCACCCCCCGCCCACTGCCACGCGTGACCGCGGCTGCGCTCCCGCGGGGAAACGGAGCCGCAGGGCCCCGCAGAGCCCCACGCTCCGGCGGGGCATCCCACGGCGGGACCCCGGAGGTCGGTATCGACCCTTCCCTGGGCCTCCCACCCCCCCGGGTTCGGCGGCTGCATCGGCGTTAATCAGGGTCCCGTTTCCCACCCACGTTCCCCGAGCAAAGTTGGTCCCGTGAGCTGAGAGCAGGAGTGCCAGGGCTGCGCTTCACGGCCGGTTCATCTCCTAAACAGAGTTTAGCAAACTGCGTAAATGCTGTTAGGGCCTGCGCCTTCCTCCTCCGCGGGATTAAAAGTGAGGATTTGGGACTGTCCCGCAGACTGAGCTGCACTGTGCCCGACCCCCGGCATCAAAGGAGGGGTGGGTGAAATGCCCCTGGGTGCACAGCGCTGCTGGGGGCACACACCTCGGCCTGTCCGCTTAGACGGGATCCGGGAACATCTTTGAAATCACATCTAAGGCAGGATCTGACGCTGCTGTTCCCATGTCACGTGAGTTGTGGTTTTGGTCTAGGTTTGACTTGGAGGATTGCATAAAATCACCGTCTTGTGTTTACAGGAGAGTGCATTTCACTGCTGAGAAAATAAAAACAGAATAAATCACAGGCAGGAATATGCTTTGCACCTGTCCATTTCACGGGTATTTCATCATGCACAAATTTGAAGTACACCCAGCGCTGCACAGAAGGGCCAACTTTCATCGTTTTATTCACATTTCCTCAAAACACCAGTGTTTTTCTGCACTGCAGAGACACAGAAAGGTGGAGTGGGACTCCAGAGACAGGACAGATTGTTCCCATCTTTTAATTTTTAAGACAATTCCGCAAACTCAAAGTGCCACGGGGCAATGCCCCATCATGGCCTTGGCTCCAGCACGGTGCCTGGTGAGGTGCCCGGGCACCTCTGTGCTGTGTTTAACTTTCTTGCTGCTCAGCTTTTTCCTTGCCTTGCTGTAAGTCTTCGGTTTTTGCTGCAACTGCCCTGGGGGGTTTGGGGGTCTCGGTAGCGGCACACAGCGAGCACACCAAAACTTGCCCGCAAGTGCCTCCTCTCCCAGCTCCTCGCCCGCGTGTGCTGTGCAGCGCCGGCACATCGCTCTCCAGGCACCTTTTCCATGGATACCTCAACCGAGGCAGCACCAAATAACAAGTAAATAACAGCCCCGACGCCAGGCTGCCGGCACAAAGCAAGCAATTGCCCTTCGTGCAGGTCACTAATCTCTTGACACATGGTCTTTGAGACCTGGGCCACGGGGAGGGAGGCTGAAAGGGAAGAAAAGATATTGGGGACAATGGCAGGGCCGCCGGCCGGCTAATAACCCCTCTCCTGGCTTTGTCTGGGTACACTCAGCGCTACACTGGGATCAGCTCATCGCAGCAGAAAAAAACACACTCCTGCACTGCAAAGGGGCCGGTGTCGGCCCCCACCGTGGGCACCCGCGAGGATCCCGGCTCGCCGGGCTAAGTGCAACGCTCAAGACACTGCAGGTATTAATAGCCCCCATTTTGTAGCTGGCAGTAATTCCCTCCTGTGTTTTCCCCTCCACGCTGAAAACAAACCCTTCACTTGATCCGTTTGTCCTCTCTAGTTGCCATCTGTCTTCCATCCTTCAAATCTCACCTTAAAAACAGTGCCTCTTGAACAAATCCTCCCCGCCGTCCCCGCGCGCCGTCTCGCCCGGCGCAGGCCTGACACTACAAGCGCTCATTGAAGTGAAGGGGATTTGAGAGCGTGCAGGACATGGTGGGATTAAGGCCACAGATTGCGCTCCCTGGGCTGCAAAGCAAAACCCCAGCCCTGCGGCTCTGCCTGCCTGGTGCCACCAGCCCCAAGCCCAGGGCTCTTCTGCTCCCTCCGCTCGGCTGCTGCTCCTTTGCACTGGTGCAGCGGGGCTGTGCCGGCCGGTACGCGGGCATCGCCGTCCCTCTGCCCTTCATGTGCTGCCGGCTGGAGGGAGACATCTCAGTGACCTCCCCAAACGCCTCCGGGTACCTTCTTCTGCAGATGGACATAGGAGCCGTCACCTGTTGAACCCCGGCGAGGACACACGGGGAGTTCCAAGCGGGGGCTGCCGGTGGCTGCTGTTTGCACAGATGCACCAGGTGCTGCCCCACCTCGCAGTGTGCTGGTGTGGGACCCACCGCACCACCCACCGGCAGCATCTGTGGGGCGGCCCCGGCCCAACCTGTGAATCACACGCACATCAAAGCACCGGCAGCGCCAGCACTAACAACCCCGGCAGCCGGCTCGGAGCGGACAGTGCCCGTGCAGATGTTCATCGGCAGCTTTTCTCAATTACAAAGGACAGCAGAATTTAGCAGAGAACCCAGGGAAGGGAAGGAGTTCTGGCTAGTGGAGAGGTTGCAGCAGAGCCCACGCATCCCTTGCAGCTTCACAGGCTCTAGCACTGGTGTTACATTGCCCCATATTCCCCTGCAGACTTGTGGGGGTCACCTGCTCCCACCAAATCTTGGTTCTCTTTAGAAAGACCCCACCTTGCAGGGCTGCACGGGCACAGAGGAGAGCTCAGACACGACCACATCTGAGCCAAACCTTTGGAGCTGCTGGGATTTCTACTGGAAAATAAACCCACATGATTTCAAAGCCAAGCGCATGACCTATGGCAGGGTGACACATGGTGCTTTTTGGCTGAGCCTGGCAAGGGCAGCTCTGATCCTGTCCGGCTCCCACAGACAGCCTGGACTACCAGGAGCAGGAGTCTCGTGGTCTGGCCAGCCACCTGGGTGGGACAGTGGCATCACTCCCACGTGATGGCTGGACTTTCCCCTTTCGAGAGCAAAAGGAGCAAAATTCAGCGTACCCTAAGAGGTGGCTGCAACGTGGACACCCCTTGTGTGGGAGGAGAAGCTGTGGGATGCCCTCTTGTCCATCCCTCCTGCGCAGGGAGCTGTGGGAGAGGGTGGATGGGGAGGCAGGGACAGGGCCGGCTCTTTGCCCCGGGCTGCAGGCGCTGCCTCTGCTTTTCTGCTTGAATTAAGCCGCTGGTCTGAACGTGGCTCATAACCTTCAGCCCACAGCGAAACCTTGCCAAAGTCCTTTCCCCAGGTTGTTCAAAAACAAATGTGCTCGCCCATCATTTCCCCAGGACTGTCTGGTATGGCACATCGCAGCGACCAGAGAAACGCCGTGGTGCGGGGCTGGTGAGCTCTCCTCGCTGGGGATGCAGAGACACTCGTGCTCCCTCCAAAACACATTTGGGGATCCCCATGCCCCCAAACCCCAAGGTGTATTTAAGCAAAACCAGCAATTTCTTCTCCTATCCTACTTCCCGCTGTGCGGAGCAGGGGCAGAGTCCCATGAACGGGCACTTCTCGCCTCCCCAGAGAAGGGGCCAGGGTGGGAGCAGGATTAGTGCCCAGCTGGCACTGGGCTGCTGCGCGGGCACACCTGGCACCGGCCTTTTATTGCCATCCTATAATAATTTTGTAAATACTCACTGGGAAGTAATTACATCCTATAAAAGAAGCAGCAGTCTGTGGTTTGAGCCAGGATCGGTTCATGACATTCGTTTTAAAGAGACATTTCATGTCTTGTTTATAGATTAGATTTTAACCTGACAACCTTTTAACATTGTATTAAATTAGAAATTAACTTTGTATGACTGCTCACTGTATAATTGACCTACTGATAGGCTGAGTGCTAGAGAATATTTAAGATACCTTTCAGACAGCCAGGTTCCCAAGAAAATTCAGAGCGTCCTCCTTGATCTAGACCAGGGCTTTGCTATTAATTAGTATTTATGGTCAGGTGGCAGGAACGCTGCTTTTCGTGGAGGGAGCAGCATCCCTGCCGTACCGTGCCCAGCCCTGGGGGTGTGAACAAAACCCAGCGGGACGGGGGAAGGAGGCAGAGGGGACAGGCCAGGCTGCAGCCCCTGACGGTGACCACCCAGCGGGGCCAGTGGTTGCCTCCTGTGGCTGCCCCGGCTGGAGCTGCTGGAGACGAACCCATCGGGGATGGAGCTGCCACCTTTGAGAGAGCCGGGTCCCGCAAGGCGCCGAGTGCAGGCTGGGAATTGCTGAGCAAGTTCTCAGCAACGCCAGGAGCGCTGCAGGATGCGGCACCTTCGTCTCCTGACGCAGCCTCATGGCTGGGGCTGGAGGTGCCCGGAGAGGCAAAAACTGAGGGTGAAAACCCAGCCAGTGCTGGGGAAACCAACCGGGTTTATACCAGAGGAGAGCAGGGCGGGAAGCGCTGCCTGGCTGTGCCACAGCCCCCACGGGGACAGGAGGGCACAGCTGGCGCCTCTTGTCTCCAGCTTGTTCCGTTCTCACCAGCTCTGCTCCCGCAGACGAGAGCCGGCGCTCCGGGAAGCGGCTCCCGCCGTCACCGGGACCGAGGCGCTGCCGCCGCAGACACGGGCTCGTCCCGCTACCTTTCCATCTGTGAAACAGGCCAAGCAGCCGATTCAATTATTCTTTCCTAGCACAGAAGTCACTAACCATTTATTTCGTTTTAAAAAACCCCTAATCTTCACAACTTTTGTTCCCATTTTATCCAATTAAAACTTGGGGGGGAAAAAAAAAAGTTTCATTTTCTCTTTTTGCAACCACAAAGACCCAATCTCAGCTCCATTGACTCGCTAATTGTAAGCACTCAAACGGCTGGGTTTAAAGTTACACTTAGCAGCTGTGAAACATTAGGGTGAAGTGATTACAACCTACTGGAGGATACCGAACATTTTTACAATATCTCAGGAGCATAAGGGAAAGACAACAGGAAATGGCGCAAACTTTCCTACCCTGCACAGCAACAAGCCAGAGCAAAGGAGCGAGAAAATAAACGTAGAGACGTGGCGCGGATGCGGTTTGGATCCTCAAAAAGTTCCCGAGGAAGCCCCAGTGAAAGCACCGCACGTTCAGCCCCATGCTCACAGGGGCAGAGAGGAGGGGGAGAAGCGTTCAGGGATTTCGCAGCTGCACTTTGCAGCAAAACCCTCCTCCGGGCTCTCTGGTGGGGAAGGAGGACGGAGACCTCGGCAGTATTCTGCCCTCGGTCAGTTCCCTTCGCCTCCTCGCCAGCAACCGCTGTTCTTGGGACCAGGACAGCGGCCGGGACAGCAGGACAGGGTTTATCTGCTCACCTTGGGCACAGCGCCGCGCTCCAGCGGGGCTCGTCGGGGCTGAACTTCGTCAGCAAAGCAAACGAAGCCGGAGCCCCACGTGTTCTGCAAAGCACCGGGAAACGCCAGCCCCGTTGGTTGTGTCCTGGGCTGGCGCTGAGATTTGGCTTCATCTGAACTTCAAGCTGTCAAGTTTGGAGAACCTTTGACTTTCCACTTCTTTCCAAACAGCAAAACATTCCCCTCCCATGATTTAAGCATGCTACATGCGTGTGTTCGTTACAGAAACCAGGGTAGGATAAGAAAGCAATATTTCATGTTAATTCATGAAATCTGAACTCAACTTTTAATAGAAGAGCTCCACTTTATGCACAGAGTGATATACAGTCTGCTCCGCTTTAAATGAGACGTTTTGCCTTTTGAACTCAGCAGGAGGCTGCTGCTTACTACTACTGGAAACAGTTTAAAAACCTGCAAGTCCGGCATGTCTTTTGGGCTCTTTTCGAGCCAGTGGTTTATATCATGGCACAACATTCTTGCTGTGCTGCCTGCGACCGCCTGCCAGCCGCCGCATTTGAAAATCCGGCCTTTCAGAAACTCACCTGGATTATTTCCACAATGGGAGACACTCGTCCGAAATCCTGTGAAGCCCAGGAGCCTCTGGCTATTTCTCCTTTAAGTGGGGTTTGGATCGGGTCCCTAGATTGAAAACTCGGTTGCATTAAAGTCGGGGCAAACCTCCCTCGGGAGCAGCTTCCAGACACCATCGCAGAGCAGTGATTTTCTCTCCTGGTGCCTGAAATGAGTTATTGCTGCTGAGGTTTAGGAAAGGTGGAGTTGGAGGAGAGCACATGGCACCCAGTTGAAATGGGGGGTTTTGGGTGTACCCAAAAAGCAGGGGCCATGGGCAGGAACAGGCGTGGGCTGCGGGGACACGTGGAATCAGCCCCTGTAGAGTCGCTGCTCAATGGGACCCTATAGAGTTATCGTTGCAACACACTCAGCTTTCGCTGGCTCACTGAAGAGCTGGAACTCAGTGGTTATTCTGCTGGGTCATCTGTGAAAGTATCAAATTAAAGTTAAATTAGCCACCTCATAGCAGTTCTACTCTTTTTTTTTTTTCTTTTTTTCCCCTAGGCTTTCTTAACAGTTTGGCTACGGGGCTATCAACAGTGGGGAATTTAGGACATTCTTTTCAATGAACCAGACTGAAAATATTTTGGTACGGCCCCAGTTTGTAGGTTCCCCCCGCCTCTTCTCCCCTTTAAACAAAACATCCTGATTCAAAGGAGCTTCTTGCAGACTGGGAATTTCCACATGGCCGTATTGCAGCACTTATAAAAAGTGATTTAATGCCTGCCAACAACAAATACATTTCCAATGACACCACTCTGCGTTACGCGCTATCCTACTTTGTGTGTTGAGTAAGAACCAGCAGCCGAGCTGTCGGAGGCAGACGAGCGTCGTCCTTCCCCTGCAAGAACTTTGTCCCTTACGGCCGCTCCTCGGAAAGCCTGAAAGGAAACAAGCATCCCGGTGACAACACAATCCCTTCTGTATGTGTTAATCTGGATTTTGTTTGAACTTTTGGAGTTGACCTTGGCTTGAACTGTGTTAAAAACCCCGACTGGTGTGGACTGACTTGACCCTGCGGTCCCATTTGTCCGCAGTGCCAGCCCTACCCTCAGCCCCTTACTTTAAGCCATTATTTTACAGACATAAAAGAAACACAGCATTACAGCAGATATAGCCAGCGGGCCTGAGCTGTGAGTACTTACTTACAGGCGAATTCTCCTCTGGTTTCACCCCAAGGAAGTTGTTTTTTTTTTTGCTTGAGAAAGGACTGACTGAAAACCAAGCAAAAAACTGAAATTACTGCTGCAGACTCTCGGTTTTTATTAGTGGTTTCTAAGCCTGAAGAGAGAGGGGAAAAAAAAAAAGCTTCTGAGATCTGAGTCGTGGCGTTACAGCTAAAAACAAAAAAAAAATCAGGCCCAAGGCTGAATTTGGTATTTGGTGTTTGGGGATGGAGTAGGAAGAGGGTGGTCGGTTCTGCATCACTCAGTGTGGCTGGTTTGAGCTATAAAAGTGCGAAAAGATTTGTGGGTTTAGATAGTTTCCTCTCATTGCCGTGACTCAAACGGCTTCTATTAAAAACAAGCAGAGGGAAGGAAATTTCATAAGCTGACAGTCCCATCTCACTCTCTGCTTCTCGACACAAGTTGGCTGAGATAGAGGAATTCATGTGGTTCCTATGTGTGAGCCCACGACTGTTTTATCAGCAGAGTTATGTGGTGTGAGTTTTGACTGCGCACATTCCGTAGGGCACAGGGGTTATACAAAGCCTCTCTAGGTGATCCTGTAGCGCAGCAGACGAGGCGGGTGCCTCTGCCTCCAGCACTCCTGGTCCCACCCAAATCAGGGGGACGGGGCAGCAGAGCCCCAGGCAGCGCGCGGAGCTGGAGCTGGGCTCAGACACCACGTCCAGTTTCAGAGGTGCGAGACACACCGACTGTATCTCTCCTTTTTAAACATCTTGGCCTTGCACACGGGGACAAGAAAGCAGGGAGGCAAAACCAAGCCAGACTGGCTGCGTAACATCCACTGATGGCTTCAATTAAAGCCCTCGAGTTAGTAAATATGCACAGTCTGGTCCAGGAAGATATACGAAGCCCACAGCCAGCCCAGTAACACCCCATGAACATTGCCATTTAAGCAGTGTCTTGTTTAACTTAGATTTATTCAATGACACATGCATTTCTGGACAGATATCTGAGTTCCAATGAACAACTTTTATAACCAAATATGAGAAATTTGTGACTGCAGTTAGTCAATTAAGTACGTTTCTAAAATACATGACTAGAAGAAAACCGGAGCAATAGAGAGAAATTCTTCCAAAGAACAAAAAGAAACATTTCCATTTGCAATACTCCTGGCATTGATGAGCATCAGTGGGGAAGGAGGGCAGCAAGGAGACGCAACAAGGAAGGAATAACATTATCAACCCTGTCCACAGAAAGTCCTCCAGTTTTCACTCTCTCCAGTTCATGCGTTAATACTCGGCACTTCTGCAAACGGCGAGAGCTCCTCTGAGTTGCGGAGATTCCCTTCATCTCTCAATGCGAAAAAAGCAGAGAATGGTTGTGAAACCATGTGCTTGACCAAAAATGGCTTAGAAAGATTTCTCCTCAACCAACCTCTTCCTGAACACAGCGAAAAAAGAAGCCGCAGAGCCATCAGGAATGAAGGCAGAGTCTCTTCATATTGCACAGGAACACAAAGTCAAGATTTTGTGAGCATGTTTCAGGAAGGTTTAAGAGTCATCAATATTTATCAGGGTAATGAGAATCATCCAGCGCAGCGGCGAACTGGCAGGTGACAGACACATCGGGATAGTTTAGTTGGAGAGGCGGCTCGTTACCCTGTCTGGATCTCTCCTTGGATGTTTGGCTAATTTAAGGGAATCCCGTGGGGAAAAGGCTGAGGGGCTGGTTTTCGTTAGTCGGGAGGGGCGATCTGTAGCCATCGAAGTTGCGCGGGATGCTGCCGCTGGTGGAACCGGAGCTGTTACTGAGCGTCTCTATGCTTCCCTCTCGCTGAAGCTCTGCAATGGGAAGAGAGAGCAGGTCCTGGTTAGCGTTTCGGATAAACCCAGCGTGCCGTTAGACGGCCGCTTTATTGACAAATCTGTTTATTTATCATTGCTCTAACGTTTGCTCGTCATCCGTCTCTTCCGGGGTGATTTGATGGATCACTCCAGAGACATCCCAGCTCCTGGTCCTGCTTCTCTGCCGGGCTCAAGCTCAGCTGAGCTGAAGCGGAGCTGGATGGAGACGTTACCCAGAGCAAACCCCTTCCTGAGGATGAGGCCGCTGACTCACGACATGTTGGGACTTGTCGGTGGGGATGCTCACGGCTGAACTGAGCAAGGTGTGAAGGGTACGGTGGCAGATCATGGAACATCCTTCCTCCGCAGCAATGATGCTGAGATGGCGGGGAAGGGGGAGCGGCCTGTGATTCTCCACCTTGGGAACACCAGGGACTTTCCACAACCCTTTATCCTGCATAAATGGACATAATTAACTCTGCTTTTTCAAGCCAAAGAGAAAATATCCTCTTCCCTGCAGGCCTGAGCTGTGCCTCAAAGCAAAAGAGAAAGCAGGCCTGACTGCAGCTCTCCCTCTCCCACTCATACGCATCCAGACATCTCCCCTCGCTGACCTCCCAAAGCCTCCACTGCTCCCTCATCTCCAAACACAAGGATTTGTGTGTGTGCAGAGCATTGTTTCTAACCGCGGCCTCTCTGTGAGCCACCCGAGCCCTGCGGCTGAGTTGGCGGCACCGTCGCCCCGTCCGGTGTCAGCGGCAGCATGCAGCGGTGAGATGTGGCAGAGCCCCACGGACGGCACGGCACAAGAACCATTCCGTCGAGTCGCAACGCGCGGCCCTGAGCGCGGCTGCCATCGGCTGCTTCTGCGCTGGAGGGGACGGGATGGGGACAGAAGCTTCGGGCAGATTCCTCTGCTGCCAAAGAGGAAAAAAACCCTTGCATACGGCAAAAGCAGAAAGTCAGTTCTTTGCTAAAACAAAAAGCATCCTGCTCCGGCACCCTTGGGCGCTGCACAGCTCCCGTTTCCCACCTGGGCACGGCAGGGACAGCAGCCAGGCGAGCGGACACCCAGAAAAAGGGCCCGGGGGTTTAATCCTTGATGGTGGAGGTAACTTGCAAAGGAGATAATCTGCCCAGGATACATGAAAAACGAATCAGCAGGAAACCGGTCACCCTATAAGCAGCGATGATAATGACCTCAGCTGTATTAATCACAATTTCTTGCCAGTATTTGGTGAAGGAATGTCCATGTCTAAACCTCTTCATTTTCCTCACATCCTTACTCTCCCATGAGTTCAGGAAGTAAAAACAGTAATTTAAATCAGAAATGAGTGGCGTATCCCACACTAATACTGCGCTTATCCTGTCTGATTTGGGGCTTTTATCTCCCTCCGCACACAGCTGGCTTCGGTTAAACGTCCCACGTCAGAGCTCTGGGGCGCTGGGCAGCGTCGCCCGCGCCGGGCGGGCTGGGGCTCCCCAAACTCGCGCTGCTGGACTCCTTGTGGGGCTACTTCTCTCTTTTTAAGCTATAATTGATTTTCAGGCAAGTGTTGTGTTTTCAGTAACCGTAACAAAAGCAGGGAGAGGGGAAGAGCGAGGGAGAATTCGTTTCCTCGTGGCTCCTGCTGTTGCTGCTCAGCTGCCAGCTCCCGCCTGTCCTTGGCCACCCCGTGTCCTGCCTGTCCTTCGGTGACTCTGTCCTTCGGTGACTTGCATGGGGCCGCACACCCCGCCCGGATGGGTTTTTGGGGAATCTGGGCTCAGGGGGCGGCTTTCCGGGGGCTGTGGGATTTCTGCAGCCGGCAGCACTTGTCACCTCTGCGGGGGCCTGCCAGGGGGTGGCACTGCGGAGACCGATGCCAGCCAGGGAAACAGCACCGACCGGAAAGCGGGGAGGCAGAGCGGTGGGCACAGGGCCTGGCTGGGGACCCCGGGTCCCGTCCCTGCGGCTGCTCCTGCCCTGACGCCCCCCTTGCTGCCGTCAGACACGCAAACCCCTTCAATTAGCAACGGGGAGGGACAAAAGAGAGGCTAAAAGAGATGCAAAGGCTCCAGAGCAACTGGAGGGGAGGGTTTCCAGCCCCCGGCCTGCACAGAGCCCACTCTGGGTTCGGAGGGGATCAGGCTAAAAACCAGAGTTGCTCCCGCATCCGAGCGCTATGGATGGTGAACCACGCGTTGCCCTGGGCAAACACGTCCGGGCGCTCTCAAACAGCCCCGCGTTGCGGAGCCGCTCGCTCTGGAACTAATTACACGGCGGGGCAGACGAGCAATGTATTTTGATACCTAAGAAAGCGTTGTAAAAGTCCCGGCCGCCGCAGCAGAAAGCACCGCTGTGCTCAGGAAATTGGGCTCTTGCCCTCGCCCGGGCCCGGCTCTCGTGCACGGCCGGGTCACACGAGACGTGCAATTAGCCTTACACGGTCACCAGGGACTACCTGCGCTGCACATATGACCCCTAGGACCACAGTCACCACATTTGCCTACATTCCCCCAAATTAGTCCTTTTTAAATTTTTTTTTTTTTTGCAGCTGTTTCACTAAGTAAAAAAACGTCCAGTGTGAACCACTATTCTCCTCCCCAGACGTTCCAGCAAAGGGCACGTGCACGGGAACATCGATGCCATTCCCATGGGAAGCTCAGAGAAGACCGGGAATGGCTCCACGACGTGGGGACACCCTTCCTGTTACGGGGTAAAAAACCGGGGGACAGTTTTGCGGCGGAGCTGGACGCGGCTGCTCGGCGAGCGACTGCGTTCACTCCGGTGGAGTTACGCCAGGAACGGACTTGGCCCCAGCATGTCTGAGGGTTATTGTATCTGCATTCCCCCATGCATATACTGTCGAGATGTATTAACTTCCTTAAATGTACCAGTAAAACAACCTCTTATGATACACTTTAATGAACTTGTACAGTAGCCAACAAATTGTGCATCATATAAAACCCATTCGGCCTTATAGACTCTCTGGCTATTTTGTAATAACTGCAATTTGCTTCTGCTGAAGCAAGATAACCAGGGTTGAGAAGTCAGGCTTTGCAGAAACCTAAATATTTGATTTGGGGGGGAGTGGGTGGGAGAAGGAAGAAAGGGGCCTCTGGGAGCTATTTATGGGGTCAAAATAACATGAGACCTGCTCTTCTTGTAGCATTTCTACCATCAAGGAAATGAAATACTGTGAGAAGACCAGCACTTGCATTATTTTGGCCCCATAAATGGCCCCCTGAGGCTTTCAAAAGCCCGTGAAAAACAAACACAAATACAAATAAATGCTAATACTGGAAACGTAAATACTAAAACCTGCCCATGTCCCCGGAGGAAACAACTCACAGAGTCCTGACCGCCCTAAAAACAAACAACAAAAATAAAAAAGATGGGAAAAGAGATGAAGGAGCGGGAACATCTGCTGAAGCCACGAGGAGAAAGTCACTTCAGGGGAGCTGGGAACAGCCCTGCGTGTGCTTGTGACGGTAACAGCAATGGGCACCGCCGGCATCACCCGGGGTCCCCGCGGCACTGGGATTTTCAGGGCTATAAAAACCCTCCCTGCTGCCAGCACGGGGAGCAGCGGCCACCGGGAGCAGGGGAAGGTGGCCCGGCCGGGTCCCGGCCCTGCCGGGGGTGTCCGTCCCGTCCCACGGCCCTGCAGCGTCCGGCACGCTCGGGGCTGCGGAAACACCGACGCTGCGTGGAGAGCGACGGGACCTTAAAGATGTTGCAACACGAGCGCCGGCTGCAATCTGCTTGGCGTCCCATGGCACGGACACGGCTGCACGAGAAACGCAAAACGAAACCTCCCGCAAAATGTTTCTGCTCGTGTTCCCAACCGCCACGCTGCAGCCTGAGGGTCCTGTCCCTTGTTCTGCTGGCCCTGAGCTGCCTGCCAGAGTGGAGAGGAGGAGGAAGGAGAGGAGGAGGAGCTGCTCTGGGGACAGCCCGGGCTCCTCCACTCGGGGCCTGTGGTGCTGTCCCCCATCCAGCCAGGTGGCTGCACCCTCAAATTCCAGAAAGCTCCAGGAACTGCCAAAGGACCCCATCAAATCTAGACCAGCACAAAGCCCTGCCAAGCTTAAATGTGAAACCATTTTATAGGGTGCATTAATTCAGTGCCTGAGAAAAAAAAAAAAAAAAATCTATATAGCCCTCTTTTGCCCGGAACACTCATAAATTATGCTGCCTTTCTTATGCGTGCTCTCTCTGTAGTGGTCCACTTGAAGCCGTGGTATCTCCTTTATGTCTACTCAAAAATCTCATCTCCAGTGCATTACTTCTTCTAATGGTTTTTCCTTTCTCTCTGTTTGCTTTCCCCCGTTAAGCACAGTTTCAAAATATCCTCCCAAATCATTTGCTGGAAGGGCTGACCCTTTCCTCGTACCTAGCGAGCGCTGCCCAGGCTGCGCGCACCCGGCGGAGCCGCGGCCGGGATAAATGATACAATGACAGCAGCCTGATGTGTCAGGGCAGCGGGGAAGCGGCAGCAACTCTGAATACAAGAATTATTCTTCATCATCTCAAACTGTCACAACACATTACCCTCAAAGCCGCAGCTCGCTGAAGGAGTGACCCTGGACTGAATGGGAGAGTGCTTGGGGAAAGAACTAATTGTAGCCTCTTTTCACACGTCAGTCACTTTTCACAGCACCAAGCCTTTCAAGCTCAACTAATGTCAAGTTCCCTTTTCCTTTTGCTGGGCTGAGTATTTCTGATTTTTAAGGATGGCATTTTTAAAGGAACAAGGTCCCTGGCGAGGGATGAGGCCGGGGAGGGGAGGAACCGTCGGAGTGAGCACGCATCAGAAAGTCCATCAGACGCCTGAGGACTCGTTAGGAATTAGACAATTAACAAGTAGGAATGCAGGAAGTGGGGTAATGGCCAGCAGGGCTTGAATCTCCTCGATTTCACTTCTGTCATTCACAGCGATTGTTTTGGGGAACTTTCCGGGCTCTGCCGTGCACCAAGGGGGCGGCGAGCGCGGGAACCTACTCGGCCCCCTCCCCAAAATTAAGCTGTGAGACAGGCATTTCCCAGCAGTGGGAAGAGAAACAAGGTGCTGCTTCCTAAAACCACCTCTCCCCAGCCTCGAGCAGTTTTTGAATGAACAGCTAAAAGGCCAAAATTAGAGCTTCACTTTAAAACCAAAGGTAATTCCCTCGGTTTGGGGGAGAAGCGAGAAGACTCCCTGCGGACAGAGCTCCCAGAACGGCAGCCCAGGCTGCACCCCCGCGCAGGCAAACGAAAGGCCCTTCATACCTTCTTGTTTTAACCGAAATCCTAAAATATTCTGCGGCAAGGACTATTTTTTTACCCTTACATTCGCACGATGCCTATCACGGGGGGCTCGCGGAGCTGACTGGGGCTTCTGAGTGTTACTTATTAACTGTAATGAATAATAATTATGTAGCTTCTGCCATCTGGATTCTCATTCAAAAGGATCCTATATAAAGCGAACACTAAAAGGCAATTTGTATTAACACAAAAGGAGTCTCGAGGATCTCTTAAACTGTTTGTAATTTACACAACGCTCCCCAGTGAATGGATTAGTTAAACATTTTCATTTTCCTGATTGCCGCCGAAGGGAGCGGGACGTGCTCCCATGGAGGAGCTCGCACCGGCCCCCGCCGCTCGGCTTCCGCTCCCCGGTAGGCCGACACGCACTTTTACACGTAAGCTCTCCGTCCTGCCGTGTTTAGACAACATCCCGAACTCAGCTGGACACTTCTGGCTCTATTTCTGCACGAACATTTACTACAACATCATACTCGGTCCCCACGGGAGCCGGTGCCGCTGCCTGGGCCGCGTGTGGCGCAACCCGGGGCTCGAAACCTGATGTGAGTCGTGAAACGAACAAATATCGCCCCGAACACAAAGCCTTGGAAACGGCATTAAAGCTACTGCAGTTTTAGGTGTTTCTTAGGTATCCTCCTTTTTTTTTAAATGAAATGCAATTATGCTAACGAGGGAGCTCTAATTATAATCCATCCCTGTCACATGTGGCTGCTCCCAGGGGAGGACCCGCAGAGCTGGGTTGGGCACAGCGGGGGACACCGCACCCCAGGGAACCTGTGCTTTTGGGTATTTGGATGAGCAAAAATCACTAATATTACACCGTAGTCAAACGGAGGTGCCAAATACTCATTAAAGCTCTTAATTTTCCAAGATCCTTTTGATTTGAGGTGGTTGAAATGTAGTTTTACATTGCTCCTTTCCAAAAAGGGCACAGACAGAAAGTTGGTTCCCAGCTTTATATATTCCTACAACGTTTACAAGTTGGTATGATTATGATAATGTTTAAAAGTCAATTAGAACTTGTGTCCTGCTCCGGCAGAAGCCCCTGACGGGTTCTCCCCGTGCCCGGGTAAGCAGCACAGGGACCAATTCCCTGCCGTGTTTTGGGTGGCCGTGACAGACCTGCTCTCAAGACACACTCCTTTTTCCTTTTTTTAAACGAAAAAAGAGATTTTAAACTCCATTTAACAGAGAAAACGTAACACCTATGGCATCTGAACACTGAAAATCAACCCCTGCATTACAACGGGTTCATCCTGCTGCGACCTGAAAGACGCTGAGACACCGCAGAAGCACCTACATTAAATTTGCAAAGTAAAAAAGACCGGCAAACGCTGCCTGAACAACTTCTCTGAAATCAGAACTCAGTGGCCTATGTAAAATATTAGTTCCTGTCAAACTGTCTTACAGTAACTCCAAGGCTGAATCCACATAGAGTTGGTTAATGCCGTGCACTCGGAGATGAAACCTGGCACGTCGGAAAAAAGGTGGCAGGATCTAGCAAGGGGCTGAGGAGGTACAGGAGGCAGGAGATAACCAGGGGAACGGAGACTGAGCCTTCTGAACATCAGAGCCCCGCCGAGACCGCGAGTTTCATTTCTAGCGCCTCATTTCAATGTGAAGACGCCAAACCACCAACACTTACGAAACGAGGAGGACGTCTGGGTTTACTCCAGGCACGAAGAAGTTGTTGAGATACGGACAAAACATTTTCATGCATGAAATACTAGAGAATTTTGTCTACCAAAAAAAAAAAAAAAAGAAAAAAGCAAGAAGCTTGTTTTTACCTTTAAAAAGAGAAGCCAAAACGCTCCATACGACTCAAGCCCATGGAACAGGAGACCCAAGACTTTGGCATCTTGCCCGACTTGACTCGGAGCGTTTTATGGAAGGTTAAAAGTGCACCAGATAAAGCACTAGCATTTAGAGGGAGAATATTCTTCATGATAGGCACTTTCACAATTACTGCAGTGCTTTTAAAAAATAATCTCAAGTTTCCTAGAGCTGTATATTTTTGTAAAAAGGTTTAGGATGTTTTCCGACATAAATGGCACTTCAAAAGGATGAATTACTGATTTCAGTCAGCATGTGAAATTTCAAAAGCTAGAACAGACAAATGCTTACAGAAAACAATGTCTGTAAACCACTGACACCATGGAAGCCCATGACTCCTTGTGCAAGATTTCTTGGAGAGTTTTGAAAATGAATATGCAGATATGGTTGGGTTTAAAGGAATTCCCACCTACCCCATCTTGAAAGTTTCAATATGTTGCTACCATAAATCCCATCAGGTACCTTATATGTAATACACACTTCCCTGTGCAAGCCAGTCTGTATACAAGTTTCTTAATGTATTTGCACAGAATTATCTTGTATCTTCGGTTACGCAAGCAGCACATCTGTGTATATCAGACCAAAAGCATTTGCAGAGAAAACACTGTATTAAAATTCCTGGGTTTGGTCTCTCATTCCCAGGGTTATGGGAGTGCCGCGGATTGCTCAACAGTGACCCCTCCGTCAGCCTCCGACTCCACAAAGGAAAATACAAACTAAATATAATCTGCATGTTCACGACAGCCACCAGCCCTGTGTCCTACACCCTCCGGACGTTTGGATCTTGCTCAGAAGTTTTGGAGGCGATGCTCCGATTCCTGAAAGCACCACGCTCCTATCCAGAGCAGGTCTGGATCTAAGGTGTGGATCTAAGTGTCCCCCCTGAGTGACGACCCGGAGTGCTCGGGGAGGGCTGGGGGTCCCTCCTCCTGCCCCAGGCTTGGCCGAACAGCCCCAGCAAAAAAGCTGGGTAAGAAAAAGTTGCCTGAAGGTCAAAAATACAAATCCAGCCATTATTTCAGGGTCTGGGCAGCCGATATGCTGAACAGGGGATTTCAGCCATGCTTGACCTTCCAAATCTCAGCAGTTTCTTTCATGTCCAAGACTTATTTTTTCCCCCTCTGGTGATGCTACCTCAGTTATTTGACCCCAATCGCCCTCAGGGAGGAAGACGAGGTGGCCCTGGAGTAGGACAACTCCTGCGCTCGGAGCGCGCATCGCGCACATGTGCACTACGTGTTTCTGACACAAACGCACTGCCGAGTTCATTTTAAAAGTATAGCATTACAAAGCAAAGTAATTCTGGCACAACTTCTAGTACTTCTGAGACAAAGTGGCCTTTCGGGCCAGTGAGGAAAGCTACCGAGAGGCTCTGGGCTGTCTCCCCGCTGCAGATTGATGCCGAGGAGGAAGTTAGACCGGACTGGAATTTGGGTTTGATTCAAAGGAAAAGTTAAAAGTTTCGGGGGGGAGCAGATCCTCAGCTGGTCCAAATCAGAGGAGTTTGGTTGAAGCTCACGAAATAATGTCACCACAGACTCAGCCTTGTCTGCTCATCTGAATGGTTCGAGGCTCTCAGAGCTGAAAAGCTCAGGTGAGAATCCAAGGAGCAGAAGTCCCCTCCTTTCATTTCCCCAGCGCTGGTTTTAGTGTCGCTGAGGAACTCCAAACCCATCCAAACAATCCTAGTTCCAAACGCAACTTATTTGGCCTATTTAGTCAGTTATTTTACAGATTATGTTGACATTGCTGCTGCAAGCAGACCAATTTTCTAAACACAGACCTAATTTTACAAAGCACTCAAAGCTCGCGGTAATACTCTTAAAATCACGTCCCTACCTAGACTGAGTATTAACCGAGCCTGGAAAAACAACAGGCCAACCTTGTGGGCTCGCTCTCTTGCAGGATTGCTTGAGGCTCTTAATACACTCTGTCTTATTTATATAGCTCCAAATTCTGATGTGAGACATAAATACGAAAGAGCCTCGATAAAAACGACATCCGAAGCTTAATTCAGCCCTTTGCTAATGGAGACGTTCAGCACAGCAGTTTGCATTCATTCTCAGGAAACCAGAAAGTAGCTGAAAAAAGTCAACTGGACATTTTCACTTGTTAAAAGTCCTATTTTAAAAACTATTCCGAGTATCGATTCCAATGTACTTGGCCTCTTTAGTTCCACTCTTACAAGCGCTGTCAAACACGTGAATGAGCTGCAGCCCGTGAATGGGCGCGTGGTGGAGGATAACGCTGGTGTGAAATCTAAAAGACCGGATGGCACACCAAGGCATTCCTCTGGCTACATCCCACATAAAAGGCGATTTAAATCATCTCGAGCTGTGCAGATTCTGCCTTGTGCTTGGGCACCTGGCAGCGAAGTTAATTTAACCACCTGCTCTTCACGTTGGGTTCCTTTGGAGACTTTTCACTCACATTTGGATGGGTGACCAGCCGCATTTCCAAAAGATAAACCAAAGAGACAACACAGTACCAGCACAATATAATACCGGAGTGCTCCTGACCCTGCCGGCACCTTCCTGCCTGCGGCCTTCCCAGAAAAACATCTTTGGGAAGGGTCGGAGAAGTGATACTGACCCTTCGTCTTTCACAACACCACCAGCTTTCGATGTAAACACAGGGTTCATGAGATGGGCAGACACTGAGAAAGTCACTGACCACGGAAATAACAAATAAATACAAGAAATAAATAAAAAAGATGGTACTTTAGCTGCGGGGGTCCTCTTGGAAAACAGCATAAAATGCCTCTCATAGGAAAAGGCAGTAAATAGTTTATGTCCTACCAGCCATTTGACAGGGTGGGTGGCTTCCCGGCGCGTCAGAAGGTGACACATCAGCCACCAGCATCATGCCCTCCCAAAATCTGTATCTTTTCACAGCAGCAAACGGTTCCTTAAATAACTCACCCCCTCACCACCTATTTCTGTCAGCACGGAAAGCTAATTCCTTTCTCCCTGGGCCGCGGGACCGGGTGCCTGTGGCGGGATGCGCCTCGGAGACACCGCCGAGAACCCCAACCACGTCTGAGCAACGCGGGGCAAGGAAGAAAAGCCCGATACTGCAACGAAAGCATCGCCGCCTCGTCTGAAGCGACAGCAATGAAACACAGAATGGAAACAGCAGAAGTGAGGAAAAAGCTATTTACATTTTTCAGAAGTTTCATTCTTTTTCTAAACTAGCTCACGCATTGCAAGGATGTAATTACCGCTGATGTAATCTAAGAGGGCACCAGCACAAATATGGCAAAAAGCAGCCTGTCTGTTATCTTTTTGTCTTTACGTTTTGCCTCAACATCTTTTTAATTCTTTGTGAACGCGCGGCACTATTTTGACAGAAAGAATATGCCCTTAGAGGTTACAAGCGCTTGCATGAACCTCTGCAGGGCTCTGAACACCTTCCCCTTCTGCTGGGGCAGCAGCATAGATGGTTTCTCCATTTGCAAAATGCCTCCAACAGATTGGCCATTTTTCTTCGTTTTTTTTTCCTCTTTTCGTCAGCCAATTGTGCACACAACATGGAGCAATAATAAGCAGAGGAGAATGAAAACTGCTGCAGCTTGAGAAGTAAGCTCAGGATATGATTCCTCCTCACCGGATGCCTGGAAGATGTCACCGAAATTCTCTCTCCCCCAGTGCAACCCGCGTGGAGCCAATATGAACTCCCAGCAAAGTGCTTAAAAACCCATTATTTATAATAACTGTTAAATGATGAGACATTGTTTACCCAGATCGCAAGATAAATTCTCACTTACAGAATGCTTGCCTGACCGTTCTGAATGTCATCTGGTTTTTATTTAAATGCAAAATGTAATTAGGCTCCCAATAACACAGCAGAAGAATTCAATAAGATAGGGCTTTTCACTTGCAGTTTAATATTAACATTTTCCCATAAATGTTAATGAATAAAAGTCTACTGTTTTATATATTATCCATGGTGGGGAGACAGCAGGCTAGGAATGGAAGAAAAGCTAATCTTTTCATACCACAAATTACAATATATACCTCAAGGAGAACTAACCGTTCCCGGCACTGCTGGGGACCTGGGGAATCCAAGGATTCTCCCTCTCCATCCATCAGGAGGATCCTTCCCCAGCCAAAATTCCCTTTTTTAACTTTTTTTCTCCCCTTGCCCTCTCTCCCCGACCCAGATTTCTGCCCGGCCATCTCCACCAGACACACTACGAGCATCAGATAGCGAACAACATCACCGCTGGGCAAGGATACGGCCCCAGGCCCCGATACTCTTGACTCCACCGTGGATAGCAAGGCTAGATTATCAGAAAAATCAGGTTACTATTTGTCTGATATTCTCTTAGAGAAACGCACGGGGGTGATGAGAGATGATAGCAGGGCTGCGAACTGCAGTACCGCGATGGGAAACGATACGGCAGCCAAGCGGGGGGGAGAAGACCCTTGGAGCTGGCGGAGGCGGCACTTTGGGGGCCCATCCAAGGGCTGATGAGGGGTGCTTTGGGGGCCCATCCAGAGGCTGATGGGCAGCACTTTGGGGGCCCATCCAAGGGCTGATGGGGGGCACTTTGGGGGCCCATCCAAGAGTGGCCCCTGTGGCCGAGAGGACCGGGAGCTGCAGGGCCAGGGGGTTGGCTCACATGGCAACATTTTAATTGTTTTAGCTTTTGACCTTCCACTTCCTGCTGGGCGTTTTGCTGTGTAAATGCCTATTCTGCTGTTTGGTGACTCGTACCTCGTCGTACCTCTCTAATAAGAAGGGTCCATTTAACAGTTCGACTGCTTAACAATTCATTGCATAAACGATTTTCCATTCTACAGCCTCTTCTCCCTTCTCCCCTGGCGAGGGCAATGCATAGTTTATAAGAGGTTTGCAACGACTTGGGCCATCACCCTTTCACAATCCAGGGAGCGGTAAACCCCCTCGCCATCAGTGTGATGTTAGCGCTCCGCACGGGCAGGAACGGGAGCCGGAAAATTAGCCGCACGTCATTTTAAGATAACGAAAGGCTCGGACTTCCAAAGAGTCGATGCAAGATGCGCAGGAGATCTGCGCTAGAGGGCAAGCAGCGATGGGAGCAGCGTGTCAGCCGAACGAACCCCAACAGCGGGACCCGGGGTGGCGGCACCTGGGGCCCTGTGCTGCGGTTTGTCCTTACCCTGAGGGTCCCAGGAGTCCCGTAAGGCTGGTTGGGCACTCCAGGGTGCTCTGGCCTCCCCGGTGCTTGGCCAGCAAAGCTGGAGCAGAGGCCGAGGGGCACAAAGGCAGCGGCAGAGCTGAGCGGGGACTCGCGCCTTCCCCCAGCCAAGCCAGGCTTTAGGAGCAAGCGCCAGCCAAAGCTGCACACACCTAAAATCACTCCTGTAAAAATCAGCAAAATACCGAAAGGCTCTCTGGGGCTGCCGGGCTGGGGAGGAGGGAGACGAGCTGTCTTGTCTTTATTCTGCCACCACCTCAGCAGCTGCAACAAGTTTTGGCTCACAAAACAGCTGTAAAAATACCAGTCCTGGTTCAAATGCTGGGAGGCGAGGGCTCTCATACTTACTAAGAGAGATATGCTTGCCTTAAGTCATATCCTACATAAAAATACCATGCAAAGGCTCCTAAAAGGAATAACAAGGTAATTATAGAAAACTAGAGATGGAAAAATCCTGTAGTCTCCAAGTCTCCTGCGCCCTGGTCAGTGTGGGACCGCTCGGTGTGGGGCAGGCTTCAGAACTCAGGCTTTTAAGGGGAAGATTTAATAAACACTGAGAAACATTTCTAAATATTTAGAAAACCCAAAATAACAGATTTCCAAGCCAAGCTGCACAAACAGAAAATGAATTTAGAAAACTGTTAAAAATCAACAGCTTTTGCATGCACCAAAATACATTTCTTTGAATAGCAAGCATCACCTCGTGGGCATGACGCTGCAAGCAGAGCCGTAAGGATGCTCAGCCCTTTGCAGAATCAGGCCTGGACGAATACCTGCTGCGGCTTTCCTCTTGTTCCCCTTGAAATCAATAGCAGAAGCCTCAGTGATGCAAAAAGTTTAACGCTTTAGGAGGTACTCAGCAAACCAGTCAAATGTGAGCAAAGCCAAGCTAGATAGAAGGGAGCTTTACATTCTCCTGTGAAATACTGGAGCATTGCACTAGGAAAATTAATTTGCTTAATCATTAAGAAGAAAAACCACAAACCAAAGCAAATCAAAACAAAACCCAATGCAACAACAAATCTCTAAGGAGAAAGGGAATTGTTTCTTTGTTAACTACTTTGAGACAAAGCACTGGAAGAAAAACGTTCAGTTCCGATAATGTCATAACCTGATTACAGCCCGCACAAAAGAGCTAAAACACTTGCAGAACAATGAGTAAGAAATTAAGTTTTAAATTGAGTGCTGGCCCTATCTTGTGTCACTTCTTTATGTTCTAGTAGAAAGGACACCGCTGAGCTCATTTCATATCCAGCAGCGTGAGATGCCTGGATGCAGACATCATTTAGTCATCTCATATATGTTTCTCCCCATCTCTTTCTCCAGGAGGAATGACAAATCTAGAAATGTGACTGCACTTTGTTTTATTATGATATTGATTTTTCTGCAAAGGGAAAGTGCATTTATCCCCCAGGTCTGTCTGCTGGCAAGAAAGAGTTAACAAAATGTTTATCACAAAGCTGGCTTCAGAGTTGAAAGTAATGTGATCAGTAATGAATTTTGTGTTACATTAGGTTGTATAAATGGACAGACAAGCGCAGACAACAAGTGGCCAGGAGTCGGGGCTAATCTAATGATGTAAAAATAGAGACAGCACCAATTATACTTGGGGCCAGCTCAGAGCTCCTGCAGGGACTGCAAATGAATAGGTACAAATCAAATTACTGACTAATAGACGCACTACAAGAGAGGGCAGTCAATGCTAAATACATTAGGGCCTTGTGACCTCTCTGCTCTGAACAGCAGAATCCTAAATTTGACTTAAAAAAAAAATCAAAGAAACTCTTGTTCGTTTAAGGAGAGAAATAGAACAATGTTATTTGTGAAATCATTTGAGACACTGAGATATTTTCTGTTTTGTTCCCCTACAACCGTGTTATGTAGGTAAGTAAACCTTTGCAAGCTGACAGAGGGTTTGCTTTTAGAACAAGGAGAAATATTCTTTGCGCAAAAGTTAAGACCTGATAACAATACAGTTATGTTACATACCAAAACATTTCAAAGCCATGTGCCTCTTTGTGGTGATGTTTTTTACTGCTACTTCACCGGCTGTGTCTGTATCAAAAATAAAATATTTCTTAAAAAATTGATTTCATAATAAGAAAAAGAAAAGGAATCTCCCCACACCACAATTGATAATAAGAAAATGCAGTTGATCAACTTGTTATCAAACGGCAGAAAATCAGAGTTGTCTTATAGTATCAGTGCTCCCTTTAGACACATCAGCAGATTTTTTTTTTCTACAAACAGCAATAAACCTGAACTCACACCAGAATAATTTGTGTATCAAACATTCATCCCCCCCAGCCCCCACCCCCTTAAATAATGGAAAACCTGGAAGAAATTCCACTAAACCCCCGGGGGCTGGCGGTGAGGTGGATCTGGAGACTGGGGACTCGGGGAAGTGACAAAGGGCCTTGGTGGCGGTGCGGGGGCTGCGGGACCAGGCTGCTCCAGGGGACAAGCCCACGCTGAAGCCCCTCATGTCCCACAAGGGGCGGCTGAACTGTTGTTGCATGTTGTACTTGAGAAACAACTCATAAAACCACGTTAAAATGTGTGCAGTGCAAACGCTGCTCTTCTTCTCCAGAGCTTTCAAAAATGGCGGCTGCTACAGGGCCCTGAATTTCCATTCCTTTTAGAAGAGTCTCATCCAAATAAACCTTTTGTAGGAAGAACTGCACTGAGCTCTTAGACTTATTTGAGGGGGGTAATTTAATCTCTGACCCTGGGATGAATATTCTGAATGTTCGAAGGCTGCTTTTAGCATCGATGTTATTTGATACCCCTGCGTGTTTGCTGCCCAAGCTGATTTTGCGTTGAACCTATGCAGAAATCTCTTTGCAGAAACACTCAGCAGGGGGAAAATTGATTGCTGCGTGTTCCTGGGTTCCTATATCCTACGTCCCAGTTAGGATTAAGACCTAGGGGACAAGGAGGGGAAAAGTCGTCTTGGAAAAATTAAAAGGAAGAGAAAGGAAAGAAGGAAGGAAGGGATGGAGAGGCACCGACCTAAGCTCTGACTCTACGCAGGGCTAATCCTATTCCTGAAACTAAACGTACAGGTACACCTGTGTGCAGGTGGCCGCTCCTCTCCGAACACAGCTTGTGACCACAGACATCTTCTCTTTCGGAAGAACCCCGGGAGCGATGCTCCTCGCACGGGACCGGGGCAGCAGCTCGCTCTCCTCCCTCCGGCGCAGGAACGCCGGGAAACCTGCGACTTCTCTTCTCCAAACCACAAATCTCACATCAAGATTCCAAAAACATCCCCCTGCAAAGCTCCAGGGAGTCAAGACCCGAGTTATGCTCAGGCTGGTGCAGCCGGACGGCTTCGGCTGGGGACCAGGATCCCATCGCGGATTCGTACGGGCTATTCCTTAACAGCACGTCTAATTAGCTCCACTTACTTACATCCCATTAATCAGGTTAAAGAGTTTGCTTCAACATAGGAGCTTCCTTCATCGCATTATGAGTTTGTTCATGAAATTTGGAAGGAATCCAGGCGGTTTCTTCTGCAGGCCCGGCGCAGGGCGCCCTGTGGCATTTGCACCTCCCCGCTGTGCCACTGGTTTTCTGCAGGTGGTAACTCACAGACCGGGAGTTTTGGAGGAAAATTAGCCATACCTTCTACATATTTTTTTTTAAACTGAAATTTTATAATGGGCTTTAAACACCTTGCTTTAAATTCCTCAAACCTTGCGGGTTGTACTGACCATGACAGTGCCACACTTGCATCCTTCCCTGTCCAGACCTATAGCACTAGTTCAAAGATGCCAAATTCGGGGGGTGCTCTGCAGTTTTTAATATGGGCTCTCACTGCAAGTTCCTATGTGTTCCTGAGACAGGATGGACAGAGAAAAAAGCTACTATGCTCCATAAACTGCAGTGTAAACTGAGCCATCATAGGGTACAGGATTGTATGCTGAATTTATAAAAAAAAAGCAGGCTAAGTGCCCACAAAAAGCAATTCTACTCTTGTATGTCCACAGAACAGTTCTGCCACTTGTAAAATGTTGCAGCAACGTGGATTTGGGTATGCTTTGTCAAAATATGTTAGATACAAATATAAGTTCAACATTCAGGCAGCCAAACAAGTCGTAAGAGAGAAGACGCAGCGAACGGGCACGGACTGGAACCGCACACGGCAAACACAGCAAGCGCCGTCCCGCATCTCCAGAGCCGCCCGGCAGGAAAACCAGCGGCTGCAGCACGTCTGTCACTAAATAAAGTGACAAAATCACCTGAATAGTGATGAACACTCATTAATTTTATATATGGACAACTGTCTCTTGGAAGCCTGTTGTGTTGGTCTCCCGAAGAAGAGCTCTACCCTTCTGTCCCTGTGCTGTGTCCTTTAGAGTAATAAACCCGAGAATGTAGAGAACGGGTTTTGATTTGGTAAATCATGTGCAAGTTGGGCCTGAAGCTGTGCTGAGATTTATCATCCAGCCAAAGCTTCCACCCAGGGCGAGGGAGGGAGGAGGAACTGGGATGAACCCCGGGCTGGGAAGACCTTTCCTCCTGGTGCTGCAGATGTGGAGCTGCATCATTTCAGAAATTTTAGAAAACATCCTGTCGCTCAGGCTGCTCAAGGCTTGGTACCCTGCTATAAACTAATTTTCAATATTATGCCTAGAGATGACCAAATTGCATTTGAAAGCTTACGAAATGTACTTGTTAAAGGAACACATAAATCAGAGGATTTACTGATTACAGTATTTTTGGAGGGAAAGATTTCTAGCCTGGTCTGGCAATTTCTGCATGTCCAGTTCGAGTGGAATATGGTCAGAGAGATCTGTCTCCTGGAAGCAGTTTCATAAATCACAATAGTAGCTGCTTTTTTTTAGAAAATTGTTTGAGAACACAATGTGAAGCTCCAGCAAGTACTCAGAAACTATACTGCAAATGTAAATATTGTAGCTGCTTGAAAACAAAGCTTTACAAGCAAAAGAGGTCACTGACCACTAATATTTTGTGAGTAGAACTTATTTTTGACAGAAACTGAAACAGCAAAAATATCTTTTTGCATCTTTGCCAATTTACGCCTTCTTCGGAATTAAATGTGTATCTAGGCTGACAGCTTATGTACAGCAGACTCCACTTAAGACAGACATGGGTCGTCTGGATAATTGGATAACAAGGAGAAAAGCTGGTTTCCCAATCAAGTCAACTAGCGGGATGACTGGAGTTATCATTTAGGTCAGAAGGAAAGTAGATTTTTTGGGGGGTCATTTTCCAGATCTGGTTCTTCTCCCATCCACTGTCCAACAGCCCTTGGCAACTAGTCAGGGACGGAAAAGACCTGTCAGGCCATCTAACTCCCCTTCCTTATGAATGCTGGATTATTGCTCATGTTTTTAGCGTCCTCCAGTTTGATGTTTCCTGTTTCACCAACCTTTGGGTCATTTCTGCCTCTGCCAGGACCACTGAACCTGTGAGGTGTTACCGACCCTGATTTGCAACACAACGGGGTGGGTAAGAAACAAAGACACTGGGAATATCTCCTCCCCAAAGCGGTCTGTGTGCCGTGAGCACGCGTTCCCCCCACTACTGCAGCATATCAGCCCTGATTACTAAATAAATCTACGTGTCAGCTATGTCCTAACAGTTAAGGCATTAAAAGAATCTATTTATCTCTTGCCATTAAGTGCATGTCAGGACCAGTTGAGCACTTGATAAAGTCTCACTGTCCACCCCATTGCCCATTTTGTCTTTGTCCATACAGCAGACCTGAGCACCACACATGCACGTTTCTTCACATTCAGAGTTAGAAATTTTCATTAATTTGTGTTTCAGTTCGAATAAGACTTTGCAAGTTTCACTAAATCTCTGTAAAATGTATTTAAGGACTGAAGAGAATCCAAGCAGCACAAGCAGTAGCTCGAGGCACACATAACATAAAGGCATGCATAAGTTAAAATAGGTCATTTTAGGATTATTAGAAGGAGGTTTATAACTTCCAAAATTTTGAGTCTACTGCAGAAACATAAACCCCAACTTTGGAACCAGTACTAATATATAAATTGACTCACAACAAGCAAATTTATGGTATCCTTTGCTGATCTCTTTGCTACCATTTCACTGAGGTGAGTGGGCAGAAGAGAACCCGAGCAAAGAAGAGCTGGGCTAGAAAACTGAACATTATTCAAAGATAATTCAGCTCAGCTTGGTTTTGTTAAGATGTCAGTGGTTTGGGGGAAGTGAAAACTATCCTACTTATTACGAGCCAACAAAGACACCTCTTTTCTTTGAAGCAAGGGTAATGTACCTCCAAATTTATCTCTCCCCACTCATTTATTAGGCAGCAGACAGACGCCAGCACTTTACCGTGCTCCCCAGCCTGACAAATGGCTGCTGGCAGCCCCGCACCGGGAACTCCCCAGGCAAGAGCAGTTTTCCAGGTATCCTCCGAGCAGGAGAGGACTTTTTATGGCCATCTGGTAAGAGGAACAGCTCAAGAGCTGTTAGGGGCTGGAAGTGGAAAGGGCAGGGGAGTTCACAGCCTTATCACCAGGTTCTCTCTGCTGCACTGAGTCACCACATGCCCAAATCCCGAGAATAAAGTGTGTTAGTGATAGAGAGAATCCCACGACAGGCAGGAAAACACAGAGCAAAATGACAGAGAGAGGAAGGTAGTGGGATGGGGTGAGTTAATACTCATGCTGCTCACTGTTGCTGCTTACATTTGCTGCTTTGAGATGGCATCTGTCTTACACTCACTTTGAAGATTTACGTGTCTGGAGCAAAAGCAGGGACAAATCTCTTCGGATGAATTTTAGCTCAGTGACAGCATCTCAATAAACAGTTCCTTTCTGTCTTTACACCTGCAGCACTGTGAGCCTAACCTTAGGGCAAAGCAGTTGGCACTCACTGCTATCAGCTGGGTTGGGTGAAAATGGAAGGCAAATACAGACTCCTGGCTCTGACAAAATTCTCAGTTTACAATACAATACAATGTCGAGTCTCCGGGGCAGTCAGCCGCCTTGACTTGGCACATCTGGCTTCAGCTTTCAGGGGAGGTATTCCCTGTTAAATTCCCCTCACCTTTCCCCTAATGAAGGGGATACCATCCCAAAGTTCACTCCGATCACAGTACCAGTCAATAAGGGATGAAATAGGTGCCTTTGTCCATTTTCACAGCCTGTTTTTCTACCTTCACAGCCCTTTGCAGACGTGAGCTGATTAAACTCCACATCAACAATCTGAGGCATCTCCATCCTCATCGCAGTGATGGAGCACTGGAGTCACCGGCACCTTAAGTGCCTCATCCAAGGCAACAAGCTGGTGAGAATTTGCACCAGCTCTGTAACTGAGACCCATACTTTGTGTTCAACCGACTCCTTCTGCTAATACCAAATCTCAAATTATCCTGTGACTCCATCTTTTTCAACTCAGATGAAAGATGGTTTGAAAGGTGACAAGTCGGGCTATGAAGGGGGTTTCTGCACCACTCAGCAGCTTGGTTAGTGCTATTTGCACCTACAGACAAGGGCTTAAACCCTGCTTCTTTGCAGCCTCCTCGTCAGCTCGGTTGGGTGACCTGCTGTGGGCTACGTGCTCAGCACTGACCCGCCTGCCGAGCAGGGGGACCAGTCCTGCCGGGAGAAACCCTGAGCCTCCTGCAGCTGGAGCGGAGCAGGGAGAGCGCAGAGCAGCACGAACCCCTCGGCAACACGTGAGGGCAACAGCAAAAGAGGAGACGGCTCCTGCTCTCCACGGCTTCCTGGGACGGCCGTCGCTTGGCACATCCGCACGGTTCAGCTGGAGCTTGTCCCCTTTCTCCTTCGCAGGCGAGCTGCCAGAGGGTGACAAGCGAGCTGGCAGCTGATGTTTGAAGCCACCGTTACTATCAGCTGCTGGTCACAACACAAACGGTGCACGGATCAAAGATGGGCCTAGCCCTTTTACTAGAGGGCGTTTTTTAAAACAAGTCGAAATTAATGGAGACAATAAAACCGCGATAACCGTGCTTTAACATTTCTGAGCATCTCCTACCGCTGGGCCCCTTCTGAGCAGCATAATCTCTGACGTGCCATTCCATTTACTTAAACAGATGAGATAATTTATCAATATAATGGACGCTGATGAAGATGGATTAATTTGGATTACAGAACCAGCGCTTCGCAGTGGCTCTATCCAGGACACAGAATGAGGGGGTGTGTGATTATGACATTGTTTGGGCAAGGGCAGCGATCCGCACCGAGACTCAGGCGCTCCCGAGCTGGCGGGGCAGGGAGTAGAGTCCTTGTCACGGCTACACGGTAAGAAAGCCCCAAGCACCACTATTTTTCTTCAGGTTAATTTAGGCCTCTCAGATTATGCTTATGCGATCTACCAATATTTTCTTTTTATAAGGGACTTATCTCACGTTATGTAAGAAGTTAGTGCAGAGAAAAAGAAAAGCAAAACTTAAAAAAAATTAAAAAAAAATTAAAAAAAATCACCATTGGGTGAGATGCACGTGATCTCTGATCACACCTCTTCTTTGTACCTGTTCCTGAGCCCACTATGTCCCTGCTGGGAGACTCGCACATCGCGTCGGCCAGGCGCTCCCGCAGGCCCTCCTCGCTGGGCTCCATGGACGACATGTGGCGGAGACCGAAGTTCTCGGGCCAGCTCCCGCACACCTCCAGCAAGGTCACGCTCCGGTCGAAGGCACCTTCAACGAACAAACGGGACACGTTTGGGAGACCCTGGGACCAAAATACTTCCAAACATATCATTTATTGCACGGGAAAGAAAGAAAGAAACCTTTGCGATTTGAGTTCCTGGAAAGGTAATTTTAGCATGTTAGTGGGAATGGTGGTGGTAGTGGCACAGCAGGAGCAAGCAGAGCCCTAAGTACCGAACGGCTTTGGCCAAGCAGTTGCAAGCAAAAAGATTAAATTAAAAATACAGACCCAATTCTGGTCTCACATTAGCGAGAGTCAGTAAATCAGCATAATGGCACTGATGGAAATGACAACAAAATCAGGAACGGTAATGTTAAAAAACGGGATGTATGTTACTAACTACACGTTAAACAACTAGAAATTACGTTTAAAGGTGATTTGTCTTTCCCTGGGCTGCTGTTGAGCACTCTTCCCCCCGCTCTCATCTTGGACAATAGAAAAAGTCATTTCGTCTTTGCTAATGGGCACAAATTGGAGCTAATATCCCTTTCTTGCTCCTGAGCAGAGAAGTGCACCAGTGTGGCAGACGGATGAGGGAAGGACGACTTGCTTTCTGCCTCGTGTTTGAAGTGAGCCCCTCTTGCAGTCTGGGATATCTGCGGATTTTCTGTGTTCCTGCACTGCGAAATTTTAGGTCAAACGTGAGCTAACAGAGGCTCTTCCATCAGCAGCGCTTTCCCGAAGATGCTGGCTATTGTGACGGAGCGCACGTACCTACGAAAGATACTTAAAATAATTCCTTAACTTGCGGCTATTACCTCATTCGCAACAGGGTAGGATGTTCTGCTGAATGCAAAGATTAGATTCTGAATTCAAGATCACTTCAAAGTACAAATTAAAATTATTCTACTTTATTACAGAGCAAGTCTTCTGCCCAGGCTTACTTAAATCATTCCCACTCGGAACAAGATTACAGTTATGCTTTGTTGCTTCAAGCACATACCATTTACTCAACTATTCGGTAACTGAATATACAGCATTTATTGTGCCTGGTTTCTGCCAGCCTACCGAGGGGAAAAAATGCAAATGCCAATGTTTCTCAAAGTTAAAAGTACATGAAACACGTCCTTGTTATCAGGCCTTTGGTTTTCCCCTTTGATCAGCCGTCAGAAACTATCTACACTTGTGGTCTGTGACTGTACAGCTTCACCGCACACCCCCCGCCACTGACAGGTGGTAATAGAAAGGGTGAGAGACCAAGCCCCGCAGCAGGCGTCCCTTCCTCTGATAACGTCCAAAGTACCGGGTGATAACCGTTCGTAAACACTCGGCCGGCCGGTTAATCCATACATCAGCAAAGAGGGCCAGATAATTTTGAACTCTAATGGCACGGACAAAAGCACCGGGGCTGGCATGCAGGGATTTATATGGGCTGCAATGGTGACTCCTGGCTCCTGAATTTCATCGGCGCGCACGGCTTTGATTTATCTGCTCGCCTGGCTGCAGAGTAGATTCCTGGCACTAGAAAACCATCAACGCTAAAATGGACCTCTACAAAATGGGACCGTGGCTCTTATGTGATGCACGCACTTGAACTCTGGATGAATCCCAGTTTAAACCGAGAGGAGGAATGACCAAATATTTCAACTTCTAATGGGTCTTTGGATTTATAAGGTTACTCCAGTCTACTAATTTGTTTTAAAGCAAGGGTTCTTAAAGCTTGTTTGAGAAAATGCAGTGAGGGGGGCAAAGTAGGTTCGATGATGACTTTTTAAGTCTCTGCAACATTTCCCTATTGTCAGCTATCCTAACTGCAGAGGGAAAAGCAACATTTGGTCTTTTTTTGAGGCTTCTTTTTTCAAGTCATCCTTCTGAGGTTCCATCTGACCCTGAGACCCCCGCGCTCTCCAAGACCCCAGTATTTCAGGTTTTTTCGACATGGCTGTTCACGTACCAGGGAGTTACCGGGGGGGCTGTTAAACTCGCACCCCAAAACCCCAGGGTGGCCGCGGGGAGATGATGAAGCTCCCGCAGGTTTGCAGGGCTGTGCCAGAGATGAGAAATCTCTTCTTCGCTAGTGTCTGCCCTTATTCTGAAAGTGAGAAATGGGAGCATTTCTGCTCCTATAAGCAGACATATGAATAATAAGGCAAATGGCTTTTGAAGCTCTGCCAAGATGCCTGAGTATGTGTACAGGGAGAAACTTCATAAAGCGCCGGGCTCTGGCTCCTGAGATACTTGAGTGAGAGCAAAGGAGACAAGTGCAGCGTTACCTCCGCAATCAGGGCCAAGAGCTGCCAAAACTTCTTAGCAGCAACGTGTGAGGCTGCAAGTGTTAATGCAAATGCAGGTTGGAAGGATTAACTGCACAGAAAGTTTGCTTGTAAAAAAAACCCGGCCCCGTAAGGCCGGTGAAGCTCTAGTTTTATCTTTCCTCCCTTTCCACTCCTTCGCCACGGTTGGAGCGCACGTCTGGTGATGGGACTCACGTCCAGCATCCTGCTGTGATTAACTGCCCTGCCGGGGGGTGACGAGGGGGGACAGAGGGGCTCTGTGTCCCATCACCCGCTCTGTGCTGCTGTGGAGTCCACAAATTCCTCCTTATTTCAATATACACATTGATAAAATCGGTTCCGCGTAAAGCTGAACACACAGACGTGCGACCGCGGTTACTCGTGGCGTGAGGGTAGAAGGTGGGACTTTGCTCGAACAGGTAGGTCCCTTCCTACCATAAACCCCTGGCTCTGTCTCTGTGACATGAAAGAAAACTATTTCAGGAACAAGACCGATTATCACGGACCTTCCCGTTCTTCTTGCTGTTGCATCACCAGACAGCAGATGTATCAAAGTAAAATATTTTTTCAAGGCAGAATTGACTCCTGGGTATTTTTACACCCTGGAATATTCCTCTGTGAAGTGCATCAAATGGCAGATGAGCTGGTCACTCCCCAGGAGCCTTTGGGTGCTTTGTACGTCGTTACCAACAGCACCCGAGCTAATGGCATTAAACGTACACTGATAGCAGCTCACCGTATCTCCGCTATTTATTAAATTGTAATCTCTTCCCGGCTGCCTTGCTCTCCCCTTTTCAATCCCAGTATCTCGGCTGATAACGTATCGAATTCCCCATCGTCGGCCAGAGAGAAGTTTACAAATAAACCTCCGTGGAGTGTCCTGCTGTCAAAATCCCCTAAACCCACAGCCAGAACGTAACCGCAGGACCGAGGTGGCCGAGGAAGCTCCTGCTGATTCAGGGGATTACCAAAAGGTGGAGAGAAGGCAGCTTCGCCCCGGCCTGTACCGACACCGCTGAAATCCTCCTGACACCACTATCAGCGCTCGAGGTGCGAGGCCAACCCTTCTGTCCACCAGACCCAACGCGGCTTCGGCGGTGGAGCAGGTTCCACCTAAAAGGAGCGATTCATTTAGGAACAGCACGATAAAAGAAGCAAGTGAGGTATTATTTCAGCCGAGCAATTACTAGTGAATCCTGGTGAAACCTCATTAAATCACTGAAACAAATCCTGTTGACTTAAAACTGTGTCAAGATTTCATCCTACTGTGTGGTGCTTTCAAGCCAGCAGAATGTTTCCTTCTCCCCTTATTTACTGAAGATGAAACTGGGTGGAAATTAAGACCATGAGCCTCCTTTGTGTGATGCCCAAGCACCATCCCAGATCCCCTGCACTACAAATAAAAACCAACCCCAAATCAAACCAAATGGAACAAGCAGAAATTTTGGCTTGAACGGCGAGGTCGGAAGTGCTTTGTTTTGCAGTTCCAGCGTGTTTAGCTTTACACTGCCCCAAACACTCCAAGCTAATTCTGCTCCACAGACAGGATTTTCCCATTAAAACTTTAATTTTCTCCTGATACCAATCTCCCACGTCTGTCCTTCCACTGACATTTGCCTCCAAACAAGCACTGCCCTTCACTCACGCGGAATCAGGCCCCCCATCTTTCTGCTTAACATTTCTCGTGTTTTATTAATGGCAAAGGCTTCTGTTATTACTCATACCAAATTACCTTACTTAGAAGCACAGGATTTGTCTTTTGCATTGCAATTGTTTCAAGGCTTTTAATACAAAAGGAAAATAAATTCTACAGAAAGGGAAAAAAAAAAATCATCCCAAACCTTGGAAACATCCTTTTATTTCACAGTTAGTCCTACCAACAAACGACCGAGAAAACCAGAGCAGCTTATTTTCTTCTCTGAAACCTCTAGTAGTAAAAAGTATTTTTACAAAATATTTTAATGCTTCTACTGTGTTATTTTTCTAAGTCAAAATAGCTAAGCTAAATCTTTCACCATAGCCCTTTAATTCGAAAGCCAGGGGAAATTTTTTTCATTAAACCTTTGGACGGCTTTGTTTAAAATATGAAATCAAGTAGCTCCATTTCCTGTCTTCTAAGGAACAGTAAATCAAAAAGCGCGAGTTCTCCAAAAATACAGTAATGGTTCTATTAAAGAGCTTGACAGTTTTGAGCCTCACCTTGCATATTGCAACATACGTGTGAGCAAAAATAACAGAGTAAATAGGAGAGGAAACGACATGCCAATTTTAACCGGTAAAAGATGCATCCTTCTCGTGAACGGGATGGGGTGTGACCCCCGGGGACGGCGGACCCTGGGGTGCGACAGATGGTCTCGGAGGAGAGGAGAGGCTGCCAGGCTGCCCATCACCAAGCCCCACACTTTTCTGGCCCCTTCAGAAGCCGGAGGGGACTTTGAAGCGAGTCCCGACCCGCTCGGCCCCGGACACGCCGGTAACCGCAGCCCGAGCGTGACGGAGCTGCCCAGAAATCCTCAGCCGGGAGCGAGAACCCCATGGGCGTGTGAGGAACCGGCCCATGGAAATTCCTTCCCCGGAGCGGTGAGTCAAATTGTAACATACCCCTTTTAAATATTAATGGTTGAACTTTCCTACGGGCTTTGCCAACTCGCTCCCGTGCCACGGGTTTGTTGCTCCAGGGGGATGCCACAGAGCAGCGGCTCTCGGGGCTGGAACGGGACCCGTGCAAACGCCTTATGGAAGCGGCATCTCCCCGACCTGCCCCGTATCTGACTTTGGAACACGCGCCCGTGTTCGGCGGCACACGCTGCTGATCCCCCCCATGGCACGTGCACGTCCGCTTACGTCTGACGGGGTTTGCAGCAGCTCACCTCCGCGTACGCCCGCTAAATCAAGGTGTGAACGTTAATTATTGCCTTTGGAAACGACGGCAGGAGCCGCAGCCTCTGCGAGTGACTCTTTTTCCCTGTCATCTTCCCTCCCACGGAGTTTCTTTTTTTCCAGAATCGCTCACAGTTCTGCTATAAACAGGACATTACTCACCAGCTCTGTATCCTGTGAGTGCATTTAATTAATGGAGACTTCAGCCGGGGTGCCCGGGCCCACAGGCAACGAACACTTTCAAATCCCTTTGAACTTTTGGCTAAGTGAGGCTGAGGGGTCCCTGTGTCCCCCCACAGTGCTACGGACTTGTAAACAAAAATACTGTTTGTTCTTTGTCGTTATTTCTGAGTTTTAAGCAAACAGGCAGCAGCCGGGAGGAGCGGGCCTGGCGCGGTGGCCCTGGGAGCCCCGTGGCCAGCGGCTCGGCGAGGATGAAGGGCGATGGTTGGGGAGGAGGTCGCCACCAACACCCACATCGGCCACAGGGTCCTGCTGCCCGGCTCGGGACCACGGCCGAGGCCACAGATGGCAAGGTTAGGGATGACGATGATCTCGCCCTCCTCCTCCTCCTCACCGCTGCCTCCTCCGGCCCCGCACAAGGGGTTAACCACGGGCTCAGGAGAAGCGTTTGGGATGATTAGGAACACAGCCAGCGCTCACAGCCCATCGTGAAGGCTTTCAAATGTGAGCTAGGCTGCGATTTTCAGAGCTGGAGCAGCGAGATATTTTTATAAATACATAAATCTTTTCAAGGAAAAACAAATATAGAGGAAAGAATGTAAACATTATTGTAAAATGCATAATAAAAGGTCTGTTGTTTGTTAATTTTGCTCCTTATTATCCAGTCTATCTGCACCACCGATGTTGAAACATGTGCCTTTTTTTTTTTTTTTTAAACTCCCTTATTCATTTAAAAATAGTTTCCTGCATGTTATATGAATAAGCAAAACCTAAGGTCCTAAATCCAGGAGAACTTTGAAGTATGAAACCCATGGTCTATGGGAACTATGTTTTCATTAATCAAAGTAGATGTTTCTAAAGCCATCAGATTTATCATGACTGGATTTCATATGTGAAACCCAATATACACACAGACATACACTGCTTGTCCTTTTGGATTAGTCCTGACCTTTTACTCTCCTTTCTGAAGGATCTGCCTTTCCTCAGCACGGGCTGCCCTGTTTTACCGCGGCATCCGCCAAAGGAGCCTTGACAAAGTACGTTTTCAACTCTCCGCTCTCTGCGCCTGAGTACGAGCCCGGGTTAAGGTCAAAACATAAATGATTAAGTGTATTTATTAAACCCTGCCTTTCCCTTGAATGCTCCCTGCGACTGCTATTTGCCATCCAAACCGCGGTTTCACGCTGGCCCGCTGGTAATACACCTGGCCACCAAACGAGGGACCCGAGCGTCACCGCAGCCCCGACGCCGAGCCCCGGGCTGGCAAAAGCTGAAGGAAACCCCCCAAAACCCCCCGAGCATCGCCGAGGGCTCCGGCAGCCCCGGAGCGCAGAGGTTAGCGAAAGGACACGGGAGAGAGACAGGGCCGTTTAAAAACTGGAGGCAGGATGTGACATCCATCCAAAGCAGGACTCGAAACGATAAAATGCAAAAAAAAAAAAAAAATCAGCGTTTGGTGTCATTGGGGAAATTTATGCCGCGGTTTTGCAGTACCAGAAGCGCCAGGACTTTGTCATCTTGCTTTAAAGGGTAACGAAGGGGCTGGGGCGAGCGCGGGCTCTGCTGCGGGCACCGGCGGGGAAGGTGCAGCCGTTTACAGACCAAGGAATGCAGGACATAGAAAAATAAGATAACTGTATTTATACTCTCTTTGCAATACTGGATGCAATTTATTTAGCGGTCTAAAAGCAAAAAGAGATGGAAACTACAGCATAACTAGATGCTGTTACGATTTTAAAAACAAAATATCCCCTCATAATAAACTTAAATTCCAAGAAAAAAAGATGTTTTCCCCCTTTGAATAGTAAGATTCTTGCCTATTTTAACTCTTTACAGCTTTGGTGTATCAGAACGCCTGGAAAAAATCAGCAATGCTATGATCAACCCCAAGCCCCCTTAGAGATTAACATTTCTTTACGTTTAATCCTGACAGAAAGCGGGGTGTCCTGAAGAACAGAGGCGTCTGCGCAAGCCGCGGTGGGCGCGCGTTACCAGGAACGATTCTGCACGGCAGAACCTCCACCTGATGCTTCTTTCAACCTCTAGGTCTGGAAATTTCATTAAAAAAGGATTCGCAAAAGATCTTCAGCACTTTTTAGTTTTTGCAAGGTTGGAAATGTTTTCCTGTGGTATTCACATACTTACAATTCTCAGTCCTGGTTAAAATTAGAAAATCCAGTAACTTTTTTTTTCTTCCCTTGTAGAGTTTCCCACTCTCTGAAGATCTACGACTTAGTTAAGCTTGCAATAAGATGATTATTGAGATTTTCAACAATGCCTAGGAAATTTAAACACACAGCGAATTCCATTAAATCTCAGTGGAGACTTTTTTAGATGAGTCTTTATTTTGCTTTCCTTCTCATCTGAATAAAAGCTGTGATTTTACGATGCTGAAGCCCTTGTATCGGCTTCACCGGGAAAAGCTGCGTAACATGCAGGAAAGATACATCTGGTATTTCTGTGACACTAAATAATAATGCTTATTTGTTTAAACGCCAAGCCATTTCTGCACTCTTTGGAAGAGGTTTGCAGGCATTCCCTGCCTCAGCGAGCTCACTTCGCGAGGCAGAAATGTGCCAATTCCACTGGAGAGGCTTGAATAATATATTACTTCCCTTAAGAAAACAGAAAGATTTATCTTGCTTATTATCAATCTCACGGCATGTGCAAATGCACATATATATATATACACACACACACGTACAAAGGACACATAATGGATTATAAAAGGCTCATATTTACCCACAAGTAAGGAAAGATCTGACAACTCATCGGGGTTTTCTGGATAACTAAGATCTTATGTTACACTTTGAGACACAAGTGTGGATTTGTCATATTGCTGGAGAATTAGTGGTAACCGCCTGAGCCAAGGAATTTAATTCTGATTGTTTCACTTGAATTAAAAAAATCTTAGCGTTGAAAAAACATTGGAACTGTGCTATATACTAATATATCACTCAAATTGTAATAGGAGACTTTTTCTTGTGTAATAGAGTGTAATGCTTGGAAAGGCCAAGTTCACTGTGGGTACAGATCCTCCGCAGCTGAATTGCAGGGAGTATTGTATATTAAACCTGCTCCAAAGGAGGGGTGAGCGCTTCCCCATCCCAGACCCCAGCCTTCTGCTGGGCTTTGGGTCATTTCTTCTTCACAAGTAACACGCAGAGAAATGTTCACAAGTAACACGGAGAAATGTTCACAAACAAGGGGAGATAAAGGGGCGGTTTCTTATCGGCCGGGAGAAAGTTTGCAGAAGAGAATCTGCAGGAAAGCGGCTGAGCGACCATCGAAGCTCCGGAAATGAGAAATTTGGTTTATATCACTAGCAACCAGTTAAGACTGAAACTGAAATATTTTTATGCATTATAAGAGCAAATATTTCTCTGGTCTCATATCACCTTTTCCAGATGAACCATTTCACAACCCAGCTGACATATAAACAGAAACCAAAATATTTTCCTAAGGTGCATCACTAATCCCACTCGGGGCCTCTAACTTGTAATTTATTTGTGTTACCTCACTATGAGATAATGTACACATCGCTTCCAAGCTACTGTCTAGTAAGTACTTGTACACAGGATAAATAAATCTCACTTGCAAATATGAGGCACCCTCTGGGCGTTTGGGAGGAGCTTGGAGGCTTCTGACACTTTCTGTAGCAAATCTCACTGTGTTAACATTCCATTTATTAGGGTTATGCCTAAGACTGTGTGCACAGCCTGCTGTAATCACAACTTCTTTACAAGTATTTTAAAAAATATTTCATAAACAGCACGAGATGGATCCAGGTTATTAAACCAGAGTGATGGAAATGTTTGTGTTCAGGGCAGCTGAGCGGCTGCTCTGAGGATCCAGCACCATTAACGTCAAGGAACTCGTTTGGAAACTCCTGATACTTGTTAATTAAGTGACCAAGATCAGGGAAGAGAGATTGCAAAACACACCTAGAGGGCCAAACTCCTAACCACGGCAAAATAAGTTATTGGTGCTGATATAAAGAGCTTTATGGCTTACACCGCGGAAGAGCTGGAACATCACGGTTCAGGAACTCACCCGAGGCCACTGGGCGAGTCCAGAAAGAAACCTCCTGCCTGAGGACGACCTGGTGCGGTGTCCCATCTGCTCAGAAAACACAGAGGGACCTCCAGAGCCACCGACCTTGGAAATCGCTCACTCCAAGCCTCTGGATCCCTCCAAGAAACCCAGGAAAATGCATTTCTTTAAAGACTACAGAGTAATGTGAAAATTTATGTTTAGAAAACAACAAAAATTCAAAAAAACCCTTCAATGTGTTTCCTTGTAAGCCTTCCAAGCCCAGAAAGAGAAATTCTTTCGGCCCGATCCTGAATTCATGAAAAGCACATGCCAACTTGCACGACCTGGTTATCCAAGCTCCAGCAAGGACCGGACCTACAAAGCACTGAGATCTCTGGTCCCAAGCCAGCTTAAGCATATACTTAATTTTAAGCACGCAAACAGCTACAGAGACTTCAATGGTAGTATATATATGCTGAAAGTTAAGAGTGCGCTTAAGTGTGCTACTGGCGCGGGGCCAGAGCACTTGGAGACTCGCAGTACCAAGGCCTGATCTTCTCGCAAACCTTGTCCAGGGGATTTCAGCCCAGGCAGGCAGGACCCAGCTGCTCAGGAGCCGGCAGACCCGTCCTCGCTGTCTGAAGTTTGCCTCTGCACACATTGCGGAGGTTTTGCCCTTGTCACTTATATTATCCATCAGACATCTGGTGGCTGGATAAGGCAGAGCGACGTTGCAAGGTGAGATGATGGAGTGAAAAAATTATTGCAGCTGGCATGTCCTAGCCTAAGGCTTTCGGTCATTTAACTCATCTCGCTCTCATCCTCAGCAAAGACTGTACTCAAAGGGCAGGAGATTTACCCTTCTACATGCCTCATGTTTGCACTTGGCAATTTGCAGTAACAACTCCAAATGCAAACAGGAGTTGGGCAACGACGGCTCAGCGTTTATGGCTAAAAGCAAAGCTTTCAGCAATAAGCAAGAACTACTTAAAAAAAGTCATACAAGGACTTCTAGAGCCATGAGTAACACTACCACTTTTTTCCTTGACAACAGCAGTCTGACCTCGGTGCTACAGAAATCACAAAAGGTGACTACAAGGGTGAGCCCGCAGGGCATTATTCTTACAGGGAAAATTCAAATTCAGATCTCTCTTACTAATGTCCTTGGATGATGGAAATGGGGGTTTCTCCCTGACAGCTTCCCCAGGAGGGCCCGATTCAGCCCCCCAGCTCTGCGCACGCTTTAGAGCCCCCTCTAAATCCACTTTATAGCACCAACTGCCTTAAGCACCGCAGCAAACCCGGGACCACTCACACCAGGGGTGAAGGAAAACCCGTCTCTCCCCAGCGACCCCGGCATCCCAAACCTGGTACCGGTACCGTGACCTTCTGGGTTGCAAAACCAGAATCCTCCTGGGCAACCAGCTTTACTCCATGTGAAGAGTTTCATGACCAGAACGACCCTGCTTGCCAAGGCAAGATGGGTTCTGAGAGCCGCAGACTACGCTTCTTGTGGACAATAAATATTCCACTTCAATCATAGCTTGTACGTATTTAAAAGGATAAACCTGCTACTAATAAGTACGAATCAAATGAGAAGATTCCAATTTTTATGCCAGAAAGCTAACAAAAACCTTCAGTGTGTTATAAACAAGTATCTATCACTATAAACTAAGTTCAGCATGTAAAAATCCAAAGATGGAGTTTATGGTCTTTAATGGCTGAGAAATGACAAGTGTGTTTGGTTGAAAAGGATTTTAGCAAGAAGTAGTTCTGTACAAGAACCAAACCCGGTCTTGAAAAAAAGACAATCACTGCTGACAGCTTTACAGTAGAATTAAGCTGCTGTGAACTCTCAGAAGTGGGGCTAATCACAAGTTTCTGGAGAATCGAATATGGAAAAGAAATCTGATTATCAGGGAGAATCCTATAGCTTCGGCAGAAGCTGATCCTACACCTTTTCCAGTGTGAAGTGATGAGTGAAACCGCTGGTGTTTCACGGCAGGATCTGCTTTCTGACACTCTCCCTTTTGCCAGCAGTGATGATGGTGCGTGACCAGTGATGATGGTGGGTGACCCCATCGGAGCACCCGCGGCTCCAACCTCGTGTCCCAACAATCCTCCCATCACACGAAGCCACCTACGAGCACGCTTGGCACAAAGCGTCAGGAGGGAAAACTTGCTTTCAAATAACACCAGAGAAAAGCAAATCCGAGGAGCTGAGCAAGCGGGTGTCAGGTACTGGCTGATGAAGATAAGAGAGGGATGCGCCGGTTCTGTTGATGTGGCTGTGTAAATACAAGTGGAAGTATTTCCCACGGTGGGCAAGCTCAAAGGTGGAAGCTGTCCAAGGGGAATCTCTCAAAAACCCCAGACAGCAGCAAAAAATGTGACAAAAAACTTGCCAAATGTTTTAGTGCTCTGCTGAAAGATGAAGGTGAAGGGAGCCTCTGCGCTGGAAGCCTTGGAACAAAGACAGAATTTCCTGGAACAGAGCACGTAACTGTTCAAACATCAACCCATCATCTCAGTTGTGCACCGAAGAAATAACAACAATAATTTCAGAGACAAAAGGAAAGGGGGAGAAATGATGTAAAATCTTTTGCTAGTTCCAGATAGGCTGATCTCCCTATCTACAGATTAATTTAGATCAAGGAAAGAGAAAACAAAGTGGGACATGAGATGAAGCAAAGAAAATATTTCTAAGTACAATAAGGTACCAGACTAGAAACGTATCCTGGGAGAAGTAACTTTTTCTAAGCACACAGGTTATTACCTCTGATACATTAAAAGGTCAACAGAGGCACGAGCGGTTTCATACACGGAGAACAGATTCAAAAGGTTTGTTGGGGCACGTTCAAAGCACCGAGGGAAACGGCGCAGCTCTGGTGTCCATCAAGCCATGTTTATTGATGTTCTTGCGAGCTGCGGCAAGGTTTGGGAACACGGATCATAACACCCTTTTTATATCCTATAAAAGTACACTGGGAAGTGATGAGAAACGGGGATTATTGAGTTGTGCCAAGCAAGTCCATTATAAAGGAGGAGTGTGCTTTTTCGCGAGGCTTTTTACAATGCGGAGAGTTAAGTCTTTTCTTGCTGCGAAAAGAATTGGGCACCCTCCAAAGCATATGTTTCACAAATCTCCAAAAAAGTGGAAAACAAGATTCCGAGAGGAGAAGTGCAGGAAGTGCAGTGTGAGAACAGAAGTTCAGGATGAGTTCCCTGCGTGTCCCGTGTTGGGGACAGTTGGGCAGGAACCAGCCCAGGGCCTCTGGGGCTCCATCCTCAAACCCTTTGCCTCATACCTGATGTTAGGAGAGGACCTGGGGCTGCGGTGGAAGCTGCTTATCCTACTTGTAATCACTGCGGCTTTTGTTTAATTGCATTCAAAACAGGAGGCGAAAACAGCGATGTTTAAGACCACCTGCATTTTCTGCTTAACTGAGCAGAGAACTGCCTCCTCGGTCCAAGGTAGAGAATTAGCATCTTAGCACCTTGTTTCTCCAAGACATTTGACCTTTGTAGCTCTACAAACTAAGCCACTAGCTAATTTTTCATCTAGTTGGACACCGTTCGGAAACTACTGAAGAAGAAGGGTACGTTGGAGGTGTTTTGGTGAAATATTTAAACCGGAGCTGCCACCGAACTGAAGGCACCTTCTCCCCAGAGCCTCTGAGGGCACAGCAGAGACCTGGGGATGATAAAGACCTTCAGGTGCATAATTCCGTCTTTTTTGTGTCAAATTTGAAAGTCAGCCCCAAATCCATGTCCGTATCTAACTGTGCTGGTTGATCAGGTGGGACAAGGGAAAGCATCACCTAAGAGTTACATCACTATGATATTCTTTGGGTAGATGCAAGAAAAGCTGCAAGGATTTCCTTCCTGAAATGATTTCCAATAAACTCTGAATGCTGTGGAAACCAGAGCAAATGGAGACAGTAAAATAACCTTTCCTGTACGACTCTCGTTGATCCCACTCTGCCCAGCCCAGTGAAGTCATTTGTCCATCTTATGCCTGAGATTCTCCACCTGTACAATAGGCACGAGAGACAATACAGCTACTTCCCTTCAGTTTTCCAAAAATAAATACCTGGGAACGCTCCAAGGTCTCAGTAGCAAGGCAGCGCACATCGCTGCTCACAAAAGACCCCCCGTAGCTAACAATATGACTTCGGAACACCTCGAAAATCCAAACCAGATGAGTGCTGTGCCCAACTACATCAAAAAGCTGCCGTTTTCCAAACCATCCTGTTGTTAGGTCAGAAAGCCCGCGAGGTCTCAGCTTCTGCAGGCTGTAGCATCAGAAGCTTTAGGCAGGTTTAGAAAACCCACCCTAATGCTCACAGCAGTGAAGACAAACAGCCAAAGCCGAGCTGGCAATCTCACTGCTCACGAAGAACGCAATTCACCGCTGTGATATATATACCATTTAAGACGCATTTTCAGGGCTTAATAAAGACTTAAGCGGCACACGGACCTCAGGCCAGCCTTCGGCACGGGAAGGAATTTTCCCCGTAATAAACTAGCAAGAGTCCATAGAGCAAATTTCTGCAGGACCCGTGACAGGACGACAGCTACAGAAACATAATAATCCAGCAGACTTGTAACCACCCAGTGCACCTACCCTTCTCATATCAGTAACAGGTCCAAGACAAAGGAGCTGGAAATGAGATGCTTGTGGTGAACTGCAGAGAGCCAGAGACCTTATGAGATACCCGGTACTTACATCTACGCTTAATTAGGAGTGAAACTGCAGACACGAGACCTCGACATGTGGTATTCACATGTGGGCTCAAAAAACACTGTCAAAGCCGCTTTTCTTACGGTTAAAACGTGGAAGATCTGATGCAGAGGGCAAGTGTGGAGATGCCTGGTGGGCAAGCCCAGCTGTGTAATGACCCACCGGGCTGCACCAGCTCCAGCGCCGATGCCGAGTTTTGCCCTCGCCCCCCATGCGAGCCGGAGAGGTCCGAGCTGTCAGTTGTACGTACTGACCGAGCGGTTAAAGCTAAACAAGAAGAAATCTGAAATTCAGATGTTAGTGTCAAAACTAATAGGAAACAGGATGCAGCCACAATGCAAATGCAGGGGTCCAAATTCTGGTCTCAGTTACGACCCAGCGAGTCCAATACGAGCACAGGAAAAACGCATTCTGTTGTACGTTAATGGAGAATTTTGTCTCATGGACTTAAAAATAAACTTGTAACTTTTTTTGACCCTGTGTAAAATCCCAGCAAGATTTTCTCCCAGAATAGGCAAAGGATGAAATTGCTTCTTATCCTGATATTACTTCAGAAATGCCTACAACACAGCCTGGGCCTCCCGGTGAAATCCCAGTTCCACCAAAACCAACGGGAGTTTTGCCAAGGCATTCAGCGAAGGCAAGATTTCACCCCAAATCTTTAAAGGGATATAATTTTCTGAGGAGAAAAATACACTAAAACACAAAGGAATTCTCTTCTACAGATACTTTAAACAGATTTTAAAGAAGGTATCTAACTTCAGAGTGCAAATACATGGATGTCACCTTCACATTGTGCATGACCAACTAATCACAACACATTTCTGCAACTCTGTCACGAGTTGGACCAGCTCTCTGCGAACAAACCCGGAGACATCTGCAAATCGGATTTAAAATCTTTTTTCTTTTTTTTAAAATAACAAAATGATTAAAAGTTGAAGAAACACTTCCATATGGAAGAATCTTACCCCAACAGGTCACCACAAAGACACTTCAAACACAATAAAACAGGAAGCGCTAAAAAAAGCATAGCAGCTCACAAAAACCCCCACAACCTTTTCCACAGAAAAAATATATGTCACCCTGGGTAGAAAAACCATTTGGCAGTGTAATGTCTCTTTAATCTGCTCAATTTGCTTATTATAGTAAAGGGTTAGAGGAATTTTCAAGCAGTGGCCAAAAATACTACAATGATATCCTCCCCTCGAAAAGTAAACTTACTTAAAGTGAATTAACTTCTTCAACTTGAACATTTCAAAGCTGAAAGTACCTCCACTGAGAAAAAAAGGAGAAAGGAAAAACCAGAAAAGCTCCTGCCCATGCAGGATGGTTTAAGTGCTCGAAGCCAGGACAGGCTCCTGCTCTGCTGCCCAGCGAGGGGAGCAGCAAACACCCCGCCGAGCTTTTCATGCGCCTCTCATTGGACTTTAGAAAGGTAAATGTATTTTGCACCACGGAAATAAAATATCCCGCTACTCCTCAACGCGAAGCCTCACGGCCTGGGAAGGGAGCAGAGCTGAGGCGCTGCTGGCACCCAGCTCACGATCACCCGACGGCAGAACAAACTGATTTTGAGCATATTGATTTGCCAAATTGCAAAACTTTAAAAAAACCCAAGATAATAGTTAGAAGAGATGGGTGTAACTCAGAAAAAGCGCCTCTGAAGACGCACGTTCCTTTTGTGCTTACCCTAGCGCAACTGGGCGATTTCAGTTAGCGTTGCTCCTCGTGTTCTCAACTCTACTGACTCGAGTATGTGGTTATGTGAAACCTGATCATTTATAAAAATGTTATGTTGATTTTTCAGGTTCTGTACTATTAGAAAACTGCATGTGACCAACTTGCAACCGCCCGTGGCCCGGATGGGCACAGAGCAAACTGGGGAAATGCAGCAGCATCGCCGCCCACGCTACAGAGATGCCAACAAAGATAATAATAAGAAAATTTAAGGAAATCAAGGCTGTCCGCTTTTGACATTGAACATCAACGAGCTAAAGACAGAAAGGTGCAAAAAGCTTAACAGCATTTGCGGCTGAAATTAAAACTTTAAAAGAAACTTATAGCGAATAGTAATGTATGCAATGACATCTGGGACTGTAATCAGCAAACTGCTTTCAAGAGCTGCCAAAGCAAACAGCCAAATAACAAATCCACTTTACAGATCATCAATCTGGTCGGGCACTTGCCAAGGTAAATAGTACGAGGTTGAAGTTTGCTTTGCAAACCGGGGAGCGGGAAGTTTAGCACGGCTTCCAGGACAGCCAGGCCGGGCAGGGTCCTCGCAGGCCCGGCCTAAAGTTCAACCATCCCACACTCAGCCTGCGAGCCGAGGTGCGCAGAAAGATGAAATATAACCAGGACTAGGGATTAACAACAAGAAAAAGACATTCAGGTTACGTTCATAACTCATTTCATTATGACGACTATTAACACCGGTACAACTCAAACACAAACCCCCAGATAGAGCGGAGTTTATTGTAACGCTGCTTTGCAGATCGGGCAACATTTCATGGGAACGCCAAACCTAAGACTGAAAGAAATTAGTAGGAAATGAACCTTCTTTTATTTTCAAATGAGATAAAATCTGGCTCCAACTACCATACTTTACATTTTAGGGAAGAGGATATAAAACATCAAACAGTGATTTTTTTTTCATTATGAATGCAAGAAAGATAATTTATGGCGGCTGCAAAACATTTATTTAAGAAGTAAAGCCTTTATGTTCTGTATACAATTTATAGGGTTGTAAAAGAAAGAAGTGAAACAACTGCAGCCATAACATGTGCATTTATGAATAATAATTGTAAGCCCGTTTAACTACAACTTATGCTTCAGAGTTCATTCTTCAGTTGATTGGGAAGTCCTCGAGTGCAATCTCTGATTTGTTTAACACTACACTCTTGGCTAAAAGGAAAAAAGGAGTTCAAGACAAAACTGCTAGGCAGTGTATGTCACGAAGTGAACAGAATAATAGCACGATACACGTATAATATTTTTCAACTGCTGAGACACGGCATATTCCTGGTGGAAACTGCCTCGGCTCTGCCTTTGAGTGCAAATATTTGATTTTTGCTGCAGTCAGGCGGGTGCATTGCGACACGGAGAGAGAAGAACCTCCAGCTGGGTCACGCCGCACGTGGCTCCTCATCCCCTCACCTTGGGGCGAGACAGGAACGGACTCTTTCCCTTACTGCAACCAAAGCCTCATTGCTTAAGTGCTGTGTTGATAAACACAAACCAAATGTGATGAAACTGGCCCAATATTTACTGCAGGAAAGGTGACTATTAGCACAGCTGTAACGTGACGTGAGTGCACAGGACGGGGCTCCGTGTGCACGTGTGTGCAGGCAATTAAATGCACAGTCGCCCCCCTTTTTTTGGTTTGTCATTTATCTTGGGGAACACCACACAGCAGCACTCAGCACTCTGAGAGTGTGCAGGTGATGTGGGTGATGCATCACCTGTAACGGGGTTGATCCAGGCTCCAAATCCTAAAGCACCAGCAGCCCCAGCTCCATACCCTCTGGTTCGATCATTGTCACCTGGTCTTTAGTTATGAGAAGTGCCTCAAACAATTCCTGTAAGTTTTTAGCTAATCAAACCATGATGACGCATGGGAGCAATTTAGAGCTGTAGTTGGAAATAAGTAAGTGGATCCCCCACAGGCAATAAAAAAAATCCCGATGACGAATCTTTCATGCTAATCAAGAGGTCCTGTATTCGTAACGAGCGGAGTCTCACGAACGTCCGTGCAGCGGGGCCGAGCTCCCGGTGGGTATTTACGGCCCAGCCTGCTTTGAGGGGCTCAGTTCTCCACTCCCGATGCGGCATTTTTCTCTTTCCAGCCCGCGGACCGTTCTGCTGCAGACTCCGAAGCGCCGGTGCCTTTTGCACAAGCAAACGCTGCTTTCCTGCACTGGGCCCGCGATGCTGAACCCCCCGGTGCATGCAGGTCCGTCCAGTGACCACAGACCAGCCACCCACCTCCATCCCGCCTGAGCTCCAACTCAAACCAGCTAACGCTGACCCTCAGCTTCCCTCGCTGAGATGCCGGATTTTACTTATGTGGATATTTTCTATTTTTGGGAAGTTTTCCCTTCTACTTCTGTTACACCAAAAAAAACACAAACCCACCAGCATCTGGTATCACAATACAAACAGCTACGGCTGCCCTAAACACGGAGCTTTCAGAGGCTTGGCAGGATCCCTGCTCTGCGCTGCGAGGAGCTGCCGGTGGCCAAATCCACTGATAAAAAGGATGTGTAACTCCTCAACACTATCCATGATGGAAACAACTGCAGCTCTCACTGGAGGTCAGGACGCACACGAAAACAAGCCTACATGTGTAGCAGATTACAACAAACACATGGCCAAGATGGACTCGACAGATCAAATGTTGGAATCGTACGATGACACATGGAAAAGTGGAGTTTAGCGGGGGGAAAAAAGGCAACTGAGAGCCCATATGTTCAATTAGCAAGATACAAAGCTTTTGTTGTATACCAAAAATAGCAAATAAAAAGTCTGTTGTCATTTTTGGATATCCAGATGTGTTTCATTTCCAGCTTCACATCTGAACGTGCGGACCTGCCCGAAGATGAAAGAGAGGAAAGTGTGGCAATGGCTGAAGGGTATAATTACATCAAAACTCTTCCTCCCAGACAATGGGTGATTATGGGCTCCCACACCTCAGCCTTCAGCCGGCTTTACCCCCTGTCCAGAGCAGGGACGTTGTCTCACAAACATCACCGTCCTCACACCGAGAGCCGTCCGCGCTGCCTCTCCCCTGCGCCATCAGCTCCGTCACCTTGGCTCCCACGCTGATGCACGATGTCCTCATGGGAGCCACCGGCTACCAGCGGAAATTCTCAGTGACCAATTAAGAGACGTCTCCATTTTGATGGTTACTTTGAAATATCCCATTTTTTCAAAGAACTGTAAGAGGATCAGCGTTTATACCTCCTGAGGAGACCCAAAGGGCAGAAGCGAATGCCAAGTCGTGAGCATAACAACAGCTACCTGGCCAGAGACCGTATAAAGAGAACACCAGTCTATAACCAATAAACACAAGTTACTTAGGTAGCGCTCAAACAAAACCAGATGGTCTCATCTACTGCAGGTTTCCCTTCTCTTATTTTTTTCCCCCTTGCTGTTTTTGAATTCAAATTATGTTCAAACAAGCAACATTCGCCAATGACGTGAATTCCCAGGCGAGGCTTCAGGTGCGCTACCCGGGGCTGAGACGCTGTCTAATTAAGGCAGGATTTTATTCCACCAGCCTTTAGAGAAGCAGAGGTGAAGCTGTGGTGAAGCTGTGGATGGCACTGACCGCGGGGGGACGCGTACCCTCGGCCTAGGCTCAGCCTGGTGCCCACCAGCCGCATCTCCAAGCCCACACCTCCCAAGCAGCGCTGCGTTTGTCCCCCAGGCACGGCTGTGGGGCAGTATTATTATCTCTCATTCGCAAAGGGAAATAACTGAAACACACAGAGATTAAGTTACGTGCCCAGGATCACCCAAGAAGCCTGTGGCTGAGCTGGGATTAGACCTTCGAGCTCCCAGTCCTTGCCCAGCTCTTAACCACAACACCATCCTTCCTGAAGGCTTTCATGTAGTTATATTTATCTTTATGTAGGGTCATCTTGGCTCCCATTATGAAAAGCACATATGGTTTCCAGTTCTCAAATTGCCTGGGTAAGGGTTAAATATTCAAATATAATGTTATTCCTGGCATTTATGGAAAAGTTTCTCAGTGCTGATTCCAAAATCCCATTGCTTTTTTGAGCTGCTGCTCTGTATCACTGATAGTTATAAACGGACTTGTCACTTCCATGCCTGTGAACTGATAAAAATGAAGTCTTTTATCCAAAGGATTAAAATTAGGCTAACTGATAAGAATGGGGCTACACGTTTGCATTTGCTCATGTTCTAAAATGAATTTTATGATCATATAACTGGTATCAACAGAATTACAGGAAAAAGGAAAACCAGCAAATGCTCCTGCAATAACCTATGCCCACCCAGTGTAATCCCACGAGCTCAAATTCCTGATGTCAAAGTGTCTTTATCACAAATTCTCGAATCATAAACCCCCTCCGGATTGCAGCGAACAGCTGTAGTAAACAAAAGGTTAATCAAAAAAGAAATGACATTAATAATCACCAAGCACAAACAAGCACCTCTTCCCACCATCATCTCACTGGCACTACCGCAAAAATGATTACTAAAGGAAATCCAAATAGCAAAGCCACTCGCACCAATCTGTCCTTAGGGCTCTATTCTGGGCATTGCCTCCACCTGGGTGGGTGTTCCACCACTTTACTCCTGACTCAGCTAAACCAGAATTGCTGCGCTCGGTCTCGGAGTCCCTTTGGTCACATCCAGACCCTTGGGGTAACCACCCCACACCCCGATAACCGCACACGAAGGAAAGCTCAGTATTTCCACCTAATCTGTACCACGTGCATGTCTAAGATACTGTGTTGTTTCTGCAACTGTTCACTTAATTATTTTTGAATAGATTGGCTACAAGGTCCATCCAGCCAAAACAAGGAGAAAACACATTCCACAGACTGAAGGCAGTTGGATAAAAAACCTTCTTGCACTCATTAAATACTGTGTCAGACATTCACCAGGCACCACGCTTTTTAAAGATCTGTCTGTTTACTCCATCACTAGTAATATTCAAGACACATTTAAAGTAAATAGGTTAGGAAAGCATTTGATCTCATTGCCACCTAGCACAGAATCCCGGTAGCCTGAATTTCCTGGTACAACGAACCATTCTGAGATTCCTTGAAATCTCGACTTGTTCTCACTTATTCCTGCGCCAACACCAGCGCTGCTCTGGTAAAACTGAGCTGCTGCTGCTGCTGGGAACAAAAAATCAGTGCGATTTACTCAATAACCTAAGAGCTACGGCCGCAGCTCAGCTGAGCTCCAGGAGCTGATCGCGCCTTGCGGATCCGGGAGCCAGAGCCTCAGCTCCCACCGTGCGGCTGTTGGCCTGCCTGGCTCTCTGCAAAAAGAGAAATAAACCCCCCCGGAAAGCCATGTGGGTTTAGCAGTAGCTGCAAGAACTCCTCCCAACCCTTCCCCGTGTCCCCTGTCACCATCGCTCTGCTCCAGCACACCTGTTCTGCTCACAGACCTGTTAAGGAAAGACGCTCCACTCGGTCACTAAACAACGCAAGAGAGGGGATCAAAATAAACACACAAACACCAAAAGTTTGCAGCAGCAGAGCTGAGGGGAAATGAACTGTGGGGTTGGAAGGAGAAGACAGGGTCAGGGAAGGGCTGGGAGCCTCTTAAACGGGCTTTGCTGCGGGATAAGATGCTCATGTAACTACACCCTTATTAGTGTTATTTTTTTAAAGCTGGATCATTTCACAGATCTGCTTTAAAAACATGTCATAAATGAGATCTGCTGCAATGGAACAGTAATATGTGCCTACAGCTGGAGCCCGAACGGAGCTGCGCTAATTTAGGCCAGCTGAAGACCTGACCCTGCACTACCCCAAACTTCATTCCACCAGTCTGAAAGGGCCAAAAAGTCCCAATTGCCTGTGCACTACTCTTCCCACAAACGTAACACCTGTCTAGAAAATGAATTTTCTTGGTGGTACAGATTAAAAAAAAATTAAACAACCCCGTCCCCAAAGCCATAGTTTTAATTTAAAGTCTCATTTTGAAACAGTTGGAAAATTTCCACATCTTCAAAGTTTTGCCCAAAAACAGAAAGTATGTTCTGCAAGATCTGTTCTGTTTATTTATTTACTAATCGCAGCATTGCCACAACTGCTCTTTTACAAAATTGCACCCCGAGGTATTTCTTGCCATCCAGTCCCAATCAGGGAGGCACCTGCATTTCTCAGTGCGGGTTGTGATGCTCTGGCAGGGAAATGCCGTTAACTACATAAAGGGATTACCTGGCACTCTTTAACTGGGTGGCAGGGAGATCCCTTTTGCTTTTTAAAAACCTGAACGCTCGAGAAGTGCCAGCGGCACCGATGAGAGGAGCGATAACGGGAGCTGGAGCGATAACGGAGCTGGAGCCATAACGGAGCTGGAACAATAACGGGAACTGGAGCCATAACGGGAGCCGGCGCCCACAGCCTTGCTGCCCAGGGATGAGATGGGTCCCTTCTACCTACAGACCTCTGCAGAGGAGGAAGAGAAGAAAAAGAATACACCCACAAAGACTGTCTTGTAAAACTCTCTGTATTTTCTCCCTGGAAGAGGCACAAGTGCAGCTCCTGCCTCTGCTACAGCATCCGACGTGCAGGCTCCGGCAGGTCACTTCGCCTCAGAAGCTGTTCCACAGCTGTCTCAGCTGCACAGACAGTTAATACGTCCTTGCACTGAAAAGCATAAGTCACTAATGCCTATAAAACAGTTGGTGCTTTCCACATGCAAGTGTTAGGAGGAGGCGGGGTGTTGCTGCTCTTTCAAGGAAATGTTCTGTGGCAATTACATTGTGAGAGACACCCCGGCTTTGCCAAATGACAGTATTAGGAAAGTATGTTGAGAAAAGCCAAAAGAGAAAAAAACCTTTTTAATTATAATTTTGGCACTTAGGCAACGATTCGTATTCGCAAGTCTCTCTGCAAGCTACGCGCGGTCCCGCAGCTCGGAGGAGCTCGGGCTGCCACAGAATCATAGAATTGATTTGGTTGGAAGAGACCCCCAGGACCATCGAGTCCAACCAGAACCCAACTGGTACCCTCACCGGTTATCCTGCTGCTTACGGGAGATGAACTCCTGCTCCACAGGAGGAGGAAAATGAGATGGAGAGGGCAGAAATCCCGTCTCTCCCGTAGGACAGCGGGGAGAAGGGTGATGGAGTTGGGGTCGGACTCCCCTCCCTGGGCCGGTTCACGTGTTTTTCCCCATCGGCGTGAAAACTGGCTCTTGAATATTTCTCAGCCTTGTTTTCTCCAGCCTTCTTGTTCACACCCTGCTAGCTGCTGGCCTGATGCTTAACGTGTTTTTAAAGGCATTCTAGTATTTCTAGGTGTGATGGTGTTTCTAAGGGATTGAGCGAGCGTCCCCTGGAAGAGTCTCACCAGCGGTGATGGGAAACAGCACCGGTCCCGTACGAAAAGCAGGAAAGTCAGCGGAGAGAAGAGCCCGAATCAGTGATGTCTCAGCCACCACAGCCTCCCCTTCCTCCACCCACCGCGGCGAGCTTCGCTGCTTTGCAGCGCACACGTTTTTGACACGTTCTGTATAAATGATTTAACACGGAGACAGATTAAAGTTACAAGGCACTAAATCTTGCGCTTTCAGTTTTCAGTACTGCTGGGCCCAGGGCTTGTTTTGAGTAACCCGGAGGGGGAAAAATCCACAGCGCTCCCATGATATACGTTAAAGTAAGCTGCTTTTTATTTCAATTTGGAAGAAGTTAAGTAAAGCAAACCCTCAGATCTAAGCTATGGGATTGAAGGAACAGGTCGCAAGGAGAGGAGGAAATGCAACCATATCCACATGAATGACTTAGATTTGGTTTCTAAAGCCATATCTGATTAACCAAAGACTTCCATTTTCATCTAGTGACTACGCTGAATATAAACAGACATCAATCACGGAGAAAAAACAATAATTACCGTCTCTAGCAGTGGAAGCCATCGCTCCCATACCACGTGGCATAGACCTTTTCATGACATCCCCATAATTTGATGTTTTGGGGCAGAAGAGGTGGCTGCGGAGCCCAGAACCCCCTTGTGCAGCCCTGCGGGTCGCTCCTCCTGCCCCAAGAGCCAAAGCCTTGTACATCTTTAAATCCCCCAGCATCAATGTATTATCGCATTAGCATAAAACTCTGTCTAGACCTCCCCAAGCCATTTCTTTTTCTTTTCCCCTGGCTTTTTCTCTGGAGCAGTTTGTTGCACCCAGCGAGTTCTCTGCACTCTCACAGGCAGAGGATTTTCGGTCCAAGTTCAGATTCAGAACACAACGGTCTGACTGATGCAAAATGTAAGTACTTGCTGCCAAAGCCATCCTTTGGAAAGCTGCTTCAACCCTTTGCTTTCATGCTTAATAAGATCCTTTTCAGAACGACTGTTATCTGTGAAAAATCAGGATATGGCGCTATGTTTCTCACAGATGTTTAAAAAAAATCAAAACCCAAGTGGGGAAGCTGCAATAGATCAAAACGTCACTAACATAAATACATGCGCTAATAAAAATGCATTCTAAGAAACAATTATCCTGGGGGGGTGGCTGGTATTTTAGAAATGACTTCGATGAACTTCAAGACACTGGGGAGCTTGATTTCCCATTTTGCGGAGCTGCACCACACGCCCAAGGCAGCAGAAAACGGACAACAGAAAATCAGCATCTCCTGGTGGCCCTTCGGCGATTCACGAAAACGAATCCACTCAACGAAAGCATCCAAATTACCAGCCAGCCAAAACCCAGCCCAACCACATCACACTCCTCAATTTTGTGTTCCAGAAAGATTTCACAGCTGTCATCAGATGGCACTTTTGTTTGTGATCTCAGCAGAGACACCAAACCCAAAGCAACCGGGAGGAAACCGGATTTCAGGTGATTTCTTCCCTCTAAAAACGGTCCCTGCAAACGCGGGTGGGAGGCGAACCGGACCCCCCCACCTGCTCCCGGCACCGACGAAACGGCCCCGCGCACAGCACTATCCACGCAGCTCTTTCATGAACTCCAAACTCACTTATTTTAATAAACCATGCTACTCCAGCCATCTGACATTTATTATGCTTAAGCAACATAAAATGGAAAAGAAATATCTATGACCAGAAACAACCCTTCAACTCACTTTTATTGCCAAGGTTCTGATTTTTTTTTTTTTCTTTTTCCTTTCTTTTCGCTAATAACGGTGCCTCCCCGCTTCACCTTGCCTGCTGCAATATTGCAGGAAATTCCCCGAAAGAAATTCTAATGTGGATCGCAGCTGTGCAGTTTAAAGCCAAACAAGCCTCTAATTTCAGGGGGTTAAGGCTGGACTAAATGTTCCCGGTGCTCCACTGCAAAGCTGCAAATACTTTCCCGCTTCGTTAGCAGAACGAACGCGCGGAGAGGAGCGTGCCCGCTCCAGAGAGCCTGCAGCACTGAGGTGATGCTGTCGGATGTCAAACCTCGCTCGTCGGGGCCGTCCCGCTTCAAACCTGGGGGTCTGGTGGGCGAGCTGTGTCTTTAAGATCGCAAAGCCTGTGTTTGCGCCCATATATCACCGCTCCATCCCGCCGTGGCTTTTCTGCCTGCTGCTCAAATTTGTCCAATTAGACACGGCCCCACAGGGTGGAATTCAGTGTGAAATGCGTCGACTGATGTCTGCAAATTACCCGACGCGGACGTGCTGCTTTCAGTGACAGGCGGAGAAACGCCTTCCCGGGACAGAAACGGGACGACGGGCTGTGGACAAGCCCGGATGAGCCGGTTAAGGGATTCCCGGCCTCAGGAAGGTAAAGCGTGTGAGCCGGCGCGGCACTTCGCACCTCAAGCTGTGCTGTCTCACACCACTGACCCCTCCATGGCGACATAAGTCTCCCGAAGAAGCCAGGATTATCTGGCTAAGAGCCTTACACGTGTCATGTAAGGTCAGGTGCCAACTGCAATGTAAATTAGTAGTTAAGAGTATTGGTAGCTAGACAGATGCTGGGAGCCTCAATTAGAAAGAAAAGTCAGATTATAAGTAATTAAGAGATACAAAAAATGCTTCAGGGGCTAAATACCTAAACTGCCTCCAGTGTACTTTTTTTAATAAAGCACGCATTCCTGAGCTCTCCCAGATCCTGCCCGAATCGTCCTGCAGCCTCCAGTGCCGGTCTCTGCAGACAAAAATCCCAAGTGTGCTGGTGTCAAAGCACCAGAAGGGGAATCGTGGAAACCGGTGCCTTTGTTGGGCAGAGAGCAACCCAAGTCGTAATTTTTGCTCCAGAGCTGCTAGGAAAGGGTGAGCTTTTTTCATCTTTTGCCATAAACGGGTTTCACTGCTTTTCAAATATGTGTGTAACTGAATATTTTCTGGCTTAAGTATTGTTAAAGAGGAAGAGTGACAGCTGTATCTCCTTTGAGAAGTGCTCCTAGTGCTGCGGCATCTCCCAGATACAATAACGCACCCAGCTAACCATAAGCATATGTGCTTACAACTTGCTGATGACCCGGTGACCTGAATCCATTTTACGAATATGAAGACCCATAATATCTCCAGCGTAGGAAGAAAATAAAATCACGAGTCCCATTTCAGAGACAGGCAAACCAATGATGAAAGTCGAAAGGACACGGCCTGGGGCCCAGGTGAGTTTGCAGATGAGGTAGGGAGGATCCCACCGACTCCCAGCTCACGTCTGCACGCAGCAGGGCCCGGGTTCGGCACACGATATTGTATTTATATTCAGTTCTTAGCACCCTTTCCTTGAAAGATTCGCCACCAGACATTCAGCCAGTTGAGAAGAGCACTTTAAATATATGCTTGATTTAGAGCCGCCGAGATTTAAGAATGGAAGAAGTTAAGCATATGCTTAAGTATATTAGGGAAACGAGGCTGGAGCAATTACCCCAGTGAGATGGGGAGCGCAGGAACCTTCAGAAAGCGTTAAAACACATGGAAAACCACACACTCACGTTACTTATCAGGGCGCTCCAGCTTTGAAGAAGCCACTCACTATTTTAAAGTGTTTTCTTTTCTTTCTGCTTTTTTTTCTTTTTGAGGCCAAAAGACTGCAATGGGTTCCTGGGAGCTCCATGAGGCTCCAGCAGCACCTGCAAAGGACTAAGGAACACTGGAGTGCACAGGGAGCTCAATGCTAAGGCAAGCACTTCAAAACCCTGAGCAAATTCTTCCAGGATAGTTCGGTGTTTCAGTTTGCTGCGTTTTCAAAACGCCCTGTTCGGGTGGGGGAAGCTTCTTGTTATTTTACAAATCGTTCTGTATTTTCACAACCATAAATCATGGAAGGAATTGACAATCTCCTGACATTGATTAAACGGCAGCTGATCCCTGAAATTGTATTACTATTATTTGTACAACACCTAAGGTTCCCAAATGCTGTTAGGCCCTGAAAAGCCATATAAAAATCCTCTGGCCACAGACCTTGCTCACATTTTATTGCACAGCACGTTATTATGAGCAAATAAGCTGTAGCAGAAGAGGGTGGAATGGGAAACACTGCTGCTGCCATGCAGATATAACACTTGAATGGGGAAAAAAAGAACCATGTAAAATATATGGACAGAGAATAACTGGATTTTTTTTCTTCCAAAAAAAGCATCTTTATGCTAAAAGTCTTGCAACGCTACTGTGTGACCTTCCCGCCAGAAGCAAAGGCCCTGAACTGCCTTGTTATGCCAAAGGATGCCAGAGACAGGCGCATCAGTCACTCAGACAAACGCGACTGTCTCTGGATTCTTAACTTTTTTTGTTATTTACTTGCTGGAGAGGAAATTTCCCTCCCTGAATCAAAGCTCTGGGACGTTTTGCCATCAGCACGGCCCCTCCGTCCAGACCTTGGCAGCCCCACCAAGGGTGCGGCAGAGACGAGACCCGGAGGAGAAGCTGCACGGACGAGGGGAACAAGAAGCTCTTGGTTATCGGCGGTAACCCGGATAATTGGAGACCCCATCTTCTGCTCACAAGTTTTGCCATAGGACACGGGGCACAACAAACTCCTTTGTAATTTAGATCACAAGTTACAGAGATATTATCCTATGACGAGCGAACTTGGCTTTATGCAACAAGTAAGGGCGAGAGAAAGACTGAAAAGCATTGTTGCCATGAACCTTTGGAAGGGTTTCTGCATATTTTTGTCACCCTTTTGTCCTTTCAGAAGCTGCGCGGATAGTTATGGCAGGGCTGCCTATGTTATCTTATGTACTAAATCCGCCTAGATCTGTAGATGATGTCTTAGGGGGTGAAAAAGATTAATAAGGAATCACTCCAATGGCTTTAGGACAGCTAAGAATCTTAACCCATTTAACCTCCCCTAAAACACACAATCAGATCAGAGGAAGTTGTAGGAAACTCATTTCAAAGACTCCAGGCGACACTTTTTAGGTCAGATTTACAAAGCTCATTAGAATGAAGGTCTGTTACTTTAGATTTTAATACTAAGACATACTAAGAAACCCTCTTGCCCCATTTAGGAAACATACAAAGCAAAGAATGCAAATTTTAAAAAGAAACTTAATCTTAATGCATGTGTTCTGCCACCAAATCTGAGTAAAACCTCCCTAGCTTATGTTCTTACAGAAAACGGGAGAAGCCACATCAAAAAGGGACAACAAATGCCTATTTATTTACATACTTTATCCTTTGAAGTAGCATGCGGGATGTACAGAGAATATAATTCTTTGCAAATTGTATTTGCTCTGGAAGAAGCAGAACCATTTAGACACACAAGTTACTGATTTTTGTTGTCCCTGTCAGCTTCCTAAAAACCCGGTTTTCCCAAATGTGTGTGTTGTCCACACGCAGCTACGAAAAGAGGAGAAGGAAGGAGGGGGTGAACGTTCCCGCTCTCTGCTTTGTGCAGAAAGAGCACAAAAACTGAAGGGGAGCTCCAGCTGATCTTTGTGATCAGACAGTGCCTCTAAAGTAGAGGAATTAGGACAGAAAAATGGAAAAAACACAACAGAAGTATGCCATTTCATAGCCTAAAATGACTGTCCGTATCCAGCCAGATCTTGGTTGAAGGGAAACGGTGAACTCGAAAGAAACAGGAAGAGATGACTTTGTGTAATATCGGAATGACAAGCCATCACAATTTTGCGGTTAATCAGGAGGAAAAGTCCTACGTAGAATGAGGTAAATGGCTTGGCAAACTTTAATTTTAATCTCGTGATATCTCCTAATAACAAAAGGCCTCTATGATCTATCAAACAAATTTATAAATGTATGATCAATGCATTTGACATTTTATTTAATTATGATTCTTCATGACAGAGACAATATGAAAAACTAGTGTCAACATTGTGACAGTGGAATAAATAAATAGATGTAATTATTTCTTATACTGATCCCAGATGAATTGTAATGTATCAGGCCAGACTGCAGACCAGAGTTCTAAGGTTTCCTTAATATGATAGAGTTTGATGTAAGGGGTGTCATGTATCCAATATTTTGCTGTTTTATTAGAATAAAAAGCTCTCTGGGGATTTCAAGTTCAAATGGTCACAAGTCTCCCCCTCCATTGCTATTGTGCTTTAATGCAAGGATAAGCACCGAAATACGTTTAGAAAAATGCTAGTACAGCTGGAAAAAAGCAAAACATCAGCCTGCATGAATCTGAAAAAACCCCCTGCACTCCGGGGTTGTTCAAAATTTACTTCTGGATGTGATTTTTTTTTTTTTTTGGTAATTTTTCTCTAAGCACATGCCAGTCTTGGAAGAGAGGTTTGGACATGAGAGATACCTGATGTGCAAAGGCAGTCCTGAGGGCTACGCTTAGCCCAGAGCTTTTTGCAGGATAAACCCAGCCTAAACGGCTGAGCTGAGCATGGAAATTCCTTCTGGAGGAGAGGAACGAGCTGCGGCGGTGGGTCCGGCCAGCGCTCTCGTGGCCATTATCACACAGACAGGAAAGAATGCGCTATCCGCTGCCCCGGCCAAGAGAAATTATGGTTAACGTTTAACATGAGGGAACGAACTTCAAAGGGAAGCCAGCTGCATTTGAATAATGGGAGACGAAAATGCTAACACCAGCACAAACTTGCAGGTGGTCACATTTGGCTGAAAATAATAATAATAATAATAATGATACATCCAGGGGAGAGGAGGCGGCTGCAAAGCAACGTCGGAGGCACCGCCGGGTTTGCTGGGGACGGAACGTGGGGAGAAGCCCGGCCATGGCTGAGCATCCTGAACAGCCCGACCTACCAGAGCACAAGTCTCTGGAAAACAAGTTGGGAACCAATGGCAATATAAGAAAGAATAAGAATTAAAAAAATAAGTAAAACAGCTGCGTGCTCTGCTAATATAGCACTTAAGGAGTTTTCATGCATCGTTCCTGACAGTACGCACACCAGTACATTTCAGTCAAATACTCACATTCCCACAAATTACATCAATTAAATCTGCTCAATTTAACACAGGTATAATAATTATATTGATTTTTACTAGGAGAAGGAGGTAGAAGCAACGAGAGTACGCAGAAATCCTCTGCGCAAGTGATTTTTGATAGATTTTTTGGTGATTTTTAAAGGCAGCTGAATACTCTGAGACCTCTGACAACATTGACTCTACTGGAGAATTTATGAACAAATAGCACCTACAAAACTGGAACAAAAGTAACTATTCTCTATCTGTATAGAGTATAAAAACTGATCAGGAAATTTTCCAGCCCTGTTGAACCCAAACGGAAGGGATTTCTAAGGGTGCCGCACCAGGAACGCCTTTTCTCTTTTCTGTGGTGGTCATGGATTTACGGGTTGTTTGCAAGAGGACAGAGTCATTCAAAGGTCTGAGACCTCGCAGTAATTATTTTAATGATGCGATATGCTGATAATTTCAGTACAAAATGCCAGAAATAAAATAAACCGTAGTTCTGTTCTTCCTCGGGGTCTGACATAACTGCCTCCAGCAGGAGCAACTGCTCCATGGGGTTTCTACAAGAAACAACTACCCAATTTATTATTGCATTTCCAAACATTTTTGCAATTACACGGCCACTGCTTATTTTACTTCAAAAAAAATCCCTTTCTAAGGCAGCAAACATTTCATTCTCGGCCATTATCAGAAGCTAAACAGACCTGAAAAATTTGTTTACAGGAGCCTCCGATAGTGCTGGGGATCTGCACGCTCAGGACACGAATTTACCTGCAGATTAAGTGCAGGAGCAGAACAGCCTCCTGCCCTCAGCTCCCTGCAGAGCAGGCGGGATGCGATAAATCCTGTGACCTGCCCGGACAGAGCAGGGCCAGAAATATCTGCGGCCTGCGGAAACAAAAACTGCAGGCGGCTGTGTAGTAGGAACCTGCAAAGGAATACAGGTAAGGGCTAACGTCTAATATTGACATTGCTGCAAAACGATTTTTAGACAACCTTGCATAAAGCATCAGGGGAAGATTTGTTGGGGTGCCTGTTTTTAAGTATATACCAGCGTACCCTCGGGCGTTAAGCAGATGATGCTAGTTTTAACAAATGAAGCTGGATTAATTTAAAGTATTTAAAGTGATCAGCAGTCCTTAGGTTAAAGAACATATGTCATTTTCTTCTAAGTTTCTGTTTCGATGAAAACATACTGCCAATCTGGGCTGCTCTAAGCCCGGCTTGCAAACAGGCTACCTGAGCCCTTGGCTACCTGCCCTGCTACCTCGAAAGGGCTGCACCCGCAGCTGCCGCAGGATTAATGCACAGAAAACCTCCTGAGAGATGGATGGAGGAGGGCAGGGAGATCCGACCGGCCGCCACACGTGTCGTGTGTCACTGTCCGCTCCGCTGCCCCGCCGGGAACACGGCGCAGCTCGGCCCGGCGAGCCCACTTAAAGCACTAATGGGTAAACGCATAAAACTATTAAATGCATGAGAATCCTCTCCAGCAAACGGCAAAATATAATGAAAGTTTAAATTGTTAATTGAATAAACCTCTTAAGGACAGAGTGCATCAACGCGGGGTGGTTAACGCTTTGCCAGGCAGGTGCTGCGTGATTTCCAAGCCGGCGCGTGCAACACGGACCTTTGCAGAAGCGCATCTGAGACGGCTCGTGTTTTGCAACAAGAGGACTTAGCACTGCGATCATTGCTATGAGCTGCTTTCCTCCGGCTGCTTTTAAATGCAGAAAGGCCTACAAATGTTTTCAACTTAACGTCTAGTGAAAGGGAAAGAGGGCCCGAGGTGCGGGTGCTCCGGGGACGGCCCCACGTCAGCCTCGGAGCGCGGCCGGAGAATCCCCAAAACCCTCCTCCCGCAGCCTGAGTTAAAGACACAGCAAAGAAGCGAAGAATGAACGAGAAATTCTCCACGTGGTTTTAGGAGAAGGGGTTGTTCTTGTTGGCAGAAGCACAGCGCGGCTCTGCTGAGGCTGAGGCCGCGGCTGCTTTGTGAGCGGAGCCGTCGGCAGCGAAATATCCCAGGATTTGGGCCTTGGATTTTCAAGAAAACGTACTTCAAAAACTGTGAACTAGTTGGGGAAAAAAAAAAAACCACAAATCCTGCATTTCAGTTTCACGGACCCAATTGTGCAGACTACTTTCGACACAAAATCTTGTTGTTGATATTTCAAAGGGGTAAAGCCCGCGCTGCAGCGGCGATAATTGATGTTTTGTAGTGATTTCCTCAGCAATAACTGGCTTCTCCGGAGATAAGTGCTGCCTTCGGCCCCACGGTTTATCCTCATAGGAACAAGATTACTGCCTCATAAAACAATTGCAAAGCTACAGTACTATTATCCTTTAAACAGTAAAAGAAGAAAAAAATGATTTATGAAAAATACCATGATCCGTCATAAACAGAGCCTGACTGACAGCAATTTCAGAGACAGCAACTAATCTAATGTTGCATTATAACAGCACAAAGAAGTAGATTTGGCCACCGAACCAAAGTCATTAAAGATTAGACCAGCTGGTTTAACAGTTAGGAAATGTTTTTGCCCATCTGAGCACAGGATACAATGAAAGTTGTTTTATGATTTAATGTCTCCGTTGTAAACAATATGACTTTTGGGATAAATCAATGGCTGACATTGACAGGACAGAAAACTTACTGAGCTGAGGGTAGCTTTTAAATCCAGCTTTCCAAAGCTAAGCTAACAAAACCAGCCAGACTGCATCCCCAAAATAAATCCGCATTAACATATACTAAAATGTTATGCAATGATAGTCCAGAACGCTACATTTTGTTTAATTGGTAAAAAGGCTGCATTTATATATACTAAAGAAGAATATATCTAATTGTCCTTCATACTTAAAAAAGAAAAAAAAAAGGAAAACAAAAAAAAAAAAAGAAAAAAAAAAAGAAAAAAAGAAAAAAAACAAAAAAAAATATAAAAAAAAAAAGATATTTAAATAAAAAAAAAAAAAAAAAAACTAATTATCCTTCATAATTAAAAAAAAAAAAAAAAAGGAAAACAAAAAAAAAAAAAGAAAAAAAAAAGGAAAAGAAGAAAAAAAGCTTAAGTAAATTGGGAAAGGTTAACGAAGAATGGTTTTAGTTGCAGATCTATCGGTGCTGGGTGCTAAAATGTAACTACACATTCTTAGGCAGAGAGAGCCCTAAAGTCGGGGCGGGGGGTTAACTGCCGGCTTTATTGGTGTCTGATCTTTGCGTGGCTCCTTCCCATCGCCTTTATTGTGGGGTCGCCACCGGGTTGCATTCAAGTGAAAACATTTTGACCGTGTCATCAAATCTTTCGCGGAGCATCCAGGGCTCTTGTGCCGCTGACAAAGAGGTGAAACGAAGGGGCGTGTTTCACGGTGCCGGGATGAATCGAAACCAGGCAGCCAGCAGACTTCTCGCTGGTTTGCAAGACATCTAAATCTCCGCGTCCACAAAAACAAAGAATAACCACAAGGAATCCGACGCCAGCCGGCGAGGAGGCTTAGCTGTGCATTCAGGGCTTTGGCTGCCAAATATCAACACGGTCGGGACGTATATGGCAGGACAAGAGATTTCTTTGCACTGCTTTTTTTTGAAGTACTAGCTGTGGGCTATCCAGGGAATCTAAAAGTATCAAAATATATGAAAAAAGAAAGCAGGTAATTCTCATTGTTAGTGCCTAATTGTTAGAATGGCTCCGCTCACCTTCAAGCCCATCTGTGGGATGAGCAGTCACTGGGCTGTTATTTTTCCACGTTATTACTTCCAGAAATCACTCAACACATCAGTCAGTGGCATTTAACCCTAATATGCACACACTCACACTATACACACACCAAATATATATACCAAATTCAAACCAAACCCAAATATATCTGTTTTGGTATCTGCGTCCATATATTGCCACGAAGGAGAGCAGCCTCGAAGGAAACACACCAGCAGATGGGTCTTTTCCAGGTTATGGAAATATTTTGCCCTTTGATAGGTAGATCCTGCTTCAAGTATATTGAAATAACATACAGAGAATAATTCTTTGCATGGTGGTAAGTAGCATCACCAAAATGAGACCTCCTATATGTGTAGAAGTGTTATAGAACAGCACATAAAATCCTTAAGCCTAATGAAGTTTCAGCCATTGCAAGCTCTGTTGCTGGTCCTGATAAATATTCCTAGTTCAGATTCACAGTAAGAGATGCTCTCTACTTAGCAAAAGCTGTAAAAAGGGACAGGAAACTATTTCAGTGCCCAAAAAATAGAGCCTCTGGGATGGAAGGTCACTAAATAAGACCAATTGCTTTGTGGCACTTAAGTGTCCGAAGGGGAATCCAGGAAAACAGTGCTGGATCCGGATCAAGATGCTATACTGCCACGAGTACACTGGGATATTGTTAATGGGACATAGGGAACTCTAACATAAATAGTGAGTGGGATTTTCCTTGCATTGGCTACAATACATATGTTTGTTCAAGAAAAAAATAGCTGGAGCAAGAAGACATGCATGTCTGGTGCTGAAGAAAAGCCTGTTTGTGTCAGATACAGTGGAGAAATTGTTCAAGAATAGTTCATCCTTGAATGAAGATCACCCTAATAATGCTGCCAAGGGCCGTGGCAGCTTGGGTTTCTGGCTGCGTCAGTGCCCGCAGCACAAGTGAAATCCGCCTTGGTACGGGTTTGAAACACGGATATCTGACATTTTGCTGCGTTTTCAAGAATTGGTTCGACTTCTTTCTTTGTCGCCAATGGTGCCATTGATCCTCATACTTCCTTGGTTCCCTCGGGACTGGCTGTCTACCACGTACACAAGAAAAGCGACCACAGAATAGGCAAATGTCAGGTACAGAAACAGGAATTCAATTCCAGTTAAATAAAGGGTTCAGGAAGAGCAGCATTTGTCACAATTAGGGGCAAACGTTCAGCATTTGATTCTGGGTCATAATCAATGAATACAGTTAGGAAGAGGAGAGTCAAAATGTTTCCCATTTTCATCTTATGTTGAATATGCATCTACATATAAAAACGTATGTGTCTCTCCTACCATTTATAGGGAATTAATGTCTCCTTGTGGCAACATTGCCTCCCAAACCAGCATCATGCTCGGCTTCCTCGCCACGCTCGCACTTCTCCATCTTCTGCAACAAAAGGTAAAGCCTCCCTACAAAAGACTGAGTTTAGGTACAGATCTTATGAACCCAGGGACGCTGGTAATTCATTACCAACATTTTTCACTCGTGACCTCTTTATTTGGAGTTCCCGATTTTCTTAATTATGTGTTTCTAATTTATCATAATCTGAAGTGCTCCAAAAGCATTGCAAATTCTGACACAACTATGGACAACATATTCCAATGAAATATCTGAGCTGATTCATATACTTTCCCCTCTGACACCAGAGGTTTACGTAATTTAGGAATAATAGAGCTGCTAAAATTAATGGCTGAAGGGCAAGCCATTTTCTTTGTCACGTTATATATAACGCTTTGGTTCAGCAAAAGAGTAGCTGGATTATTTTGATTCTTTACTCATAGTTAATAACAATTAAAAGTTAAGTCTGTAATTACCTTTCTTGTAAACTTTGGCCTTAACTGCTGAGCACAGCAAAACACCAGGAGGCTTGGTTAACCTCAGTGGAAAAAGAAAATAAAGATTATTTTTTTCTGAAACAGCCAGAGCAGAGGCATTCAGGAGAACGTTTCTGGGAGGGTGAGACGGGATCAGAGCATCTGTTCCTGGACCGATCAGTTATAAACCAACAAAGCTTCAGGTGGGAGGGGGGAATAAAGACCCTCTCGGCCCAGCTGACGAGCAGCTCAGCAGTGCAGAAATCAGGCTGTTCCCGATAGCTGCAATTTTCAGTCAAGAGAATTCAATACAAAACTTCCCCTCTTTCTGCGTCTCACTTGTTATTTATTTTAACAGTTTACTGCTATTGTTTGCACAGGGAAACCAGCGGCTCCTGGTGCCTGCTGCACGAACCTCCAAGGGTTTCAGTGTTTCCCTTCGGCCAGGGGAGCTGCCGGCTGAGCAAAGCGATGGCTTTTTGTCTTTATTTTACTCCCGGTTTGCTGATGGGAGCTCCCGGTCCTCTGCTGCGACGAGACTTCCAGTCCCTGCTTCAAATCTGCTCCTTTACTTCTCCCTCTGAATAGAGAACAAGACGCCAGGCTGCGATGTCCCTGAGCAGGCCCGTTGGGAGAGGCCACATCTGAAGCTGTGGATCTGGCTTGCCAGGAAAGAACAATCTATAGGAAAGGGAGACTATATTTTAATTTCAGGGCTCTGTCTGTGCCAGGCCCAGCCCCGAGCCCAGGCCGGAGCCCAGCGCTGGCACTGGGAGCGACTGGGAGAAAGCTCAATGGTTCCCATTAACACTCCGGCCCGCGATGACAAACGCGCCATTGTAGCGCAAGTTGCCTTAAGACAGACGGACAGACGGAAGGAAGGAAGGAAGGAAGGAACTCGTGAAGGCAAAGTTCTTCTTTTTGATAGTAATTATAGCTATTTAGAGATCTGAATTGATAGTCATAGGACGCATTTTGGATTTTGCAGTGTGTAAACACGTCCCGATCCATGATTCGACATTGGAGATTTTGGAGAACACAGTAAGCGCCTTGGAAGAGGCTCTGCCATAAGCACCATTATTTTTAGTCATTATTGAGAGAATATCTAAAATGTAAGTACGTTAAAAAGCCCGTTTCTTCAGAATTAATTCATTTTCTCCAGAATTGGTTCTTTTTTTGGTCTTTTAAAAAAAATCTTTACAAGCATTTGTATATAGATTTAGTAATAATAAGTGTAGGAGGAAAGAAGCATAAAATAACCCAAATCCCTGCCCAACAAATGCTGCTAGTACATAAACTTTATAAATACAATGTTGGCAGATTCCGATATATAAAAAGGTAGCTAAAAAAAAGTAAGAGCCATAAATAATGCCAAGTAATAAAGGAGGTGAATGTTTTTGTTATTAGATTCTTTCATTGTATAAATCTGTTTAATAAGCTGGCTAGGAATCACTGATAGAAAACAGACTGCTTGTGGTGTTACAGATCAACCTGCTCTAAATGTTCTTTCCTAAACTCGATGCCAAGCAATACCTTTTACAAATACAATTTAAAAATTGAATGTTCTTTCATCATCCAAAGGGACCAAATAATACTAAGTCAGAATGCGTCTTTTGAAGAACGCGTGACACGTGTCTGCATCAGCAAAACAGAAAATCTTTGTTTTCTAAATGTTAAAGACGGTTTGCTGTATGTTCAGAGTAATTAATACCATACATCTGATTCGTCAAATGTGATCAGTGTATGTGTAAAACTCTTGATTCAAAAGTCTTATTTCCCAACATATGTGTATTTTTGGAAAGCCCTATCATATATTTTTCTTCAGAAGTTCATGTAAAAAGTATGCAGTAACATTTCACTGTAATGAAAACTAAATGTTGTGAAATGTTATTGAGGTCAGTGATGGGTTTGTGACGTTAATCTCTGTACACTATTGTTTCTCATTACTGTGTGGTATTTTTGGTTTTCATTATTCCTAGAGGAAAGGACAGAAAAAATGAGATGCTATAGCCCAAATAAGGAAAGTGGAATAAACGCTAAAATGCAAAAATGAAGATAATGAGAAAAAAAAAATGAAGAATTCATTAGGATGTTATTGGTTAATAAACTGCTGAACTTAAAAACCTCCACACATTAAAATGTTAAAAAGCAGACAAGTGTTTTTGTATTACTATCAAATAGATATCCTTATTTCTGCTTTACATTTTTTTATTGCTGCATTAACTTCTAGAACAGGTGGTTTAAGTGTGCAGCTCTCAATATCCTCTAAATCATTTTAGGTTCTGACCCCAATTTTGATCTTACTGAGTACAACTCAAACAGCTCTGGTTTCAACCTATTAAGGGCTCCTCAACTTTGAAAACTTCATTGAGTGCCTCCCCAAGTCGTGTTCTAGGAAAATACTCAGGGCTCCAGGAAACAGTCCATCCTCAGAGTACATCAGAAATAGAAATTAGATCAGCAGAAATAGAAATTCAGACAGGAAGTGATCATTATTTTAATTTACAGTGAGTATATCGGCATCCAGTGGTAAAACTCAGTTGAACTGGGAGCAAAAGAGCCACGATGCCCTGAGCATCACACCCCATCACGGCCAGAAAAGTCCAGATTCAAAAGATCTTCAACCAGGTTCATCACTGTCTAATGGCCGAGCAAGGAACAGACTTTAAAAACTCAAATGACCTCTTTTTCCATTAACAGCCTAATCTCAAATTAGATGGGAATTTACCACAGGGAGTCCTTGGAGAAAGTGAAGCAGACACAAAGGGCGGACATTCGGCAAACTCTGAGAATCAGAACTCTCTGTTGCCCATCAAACTAATGAGGTGCGTCCCGAGGACTTGAGGGCTCATGGGAGCAGGATACGGACACTTTCAGCTCTAAATCACGAGTGTAAGTCCGGCCCGGTTCGCCATGGTTGGAAGTCGTTTCCACGTGTCAGTGCCATGGCGGACCAGGAACCCGTCAGTGTTCTCGCCCTCGCTGCGATGGGGACAACGTGGTCCCCCCACCGGGCTCCAGCATCCGCACCAAGCGGGGAACCCCGGGCTGAACCAGCACGGAACGAAATGGTGGATCAGACACCGACCCCATACCTCGGGGTAGGGAGAACACCTCCTTTCACCCTCCATCAGTCCTCCATAGAGATACAGGGACTTCAGGGCGCTTCGGCTGCCGCTTGTGCAGCTCCCATTTAACTATTTTTACCGTACAGATGAGCACTGTTTATAATACTTGCAGGAACGTTCACATTTCCTGAAGTGTTGTGCACAAACAAACACCACAATATAATCCTCAGAGCTTCAAAGCCAATCCCAACAACTAATCCCACAGATAAACAAAGCTAAACCTCTATTTGCCTGCAAAAATAATGAGCAAACATTAGGGATATCAGTGTGGTGAAGGTCTCCAATCTTCCGAGGGAAGACCTCGACTTTCACCCAAATTGTACTGCGAAGGCCTAATTACTGCAAATTACAAAATCTAATTAAAACGAGGGAAACTGAAGTAGGTAAACCTCTCAGAGGAACTCTGCTAAGATTCATAGCTGTGCTAGTCTTCATTTCAAAGAACCGTTTGCAAACCTTGTGCTGTCTAGCATGGCACTTAAAGCATCGGCTTGGTCTAAGTGCTTCTCCAGGTTGTCTAGAACAAAGAAAGAAATACACTGCAAAATAAACAAAGTTTTCATTTCTTGCCAGGTACCCGCAGAGCAAATATGTTTAAATCCAGGCCCAAAGCATTTGAGCAACTTCACACCCCTTTAGGACTTCTTGTGTGGATAACGCTCCTCGGTGGAGATACCACCACTGAACCTGCTGTATCTGCCTCAATATTTTCCAGCTCACGAGACTAAGAGTCTATCTGAAATATAACCAGGACACAGTACTAACCAAAAAGCATTACTGCATGACTCCGTCAGCATGAGGTTTATTCTTCACCGGCATTACTCCCTGCTCTTATCAGTATCGTTTTATCTTCAGATTTTTTTAAAATTAGTATCTATTTCCAATGCCAACAATAAATACCAATCCAGTTGCGGTATAAAGGCCAAAATCCCATGAGCCACAGCAACTCTAAAGCAACGTTTCTATATCTCACCCACCATCACAGCAAAGTTCATACAACACTTCAATAAAAAATCAAGTGCACTTCCATTCCCACCATCAGCTGGGTGCAATTTTGGGGGGTTTCTGAAAGCGTCCCTTAAAGTCGCCCCTCTTTTGAGGAAGATTCCTTGAAAACAGTGGTACTTTGCTCAATAACTGAAGCTCTGATTCAAAGCAGCTCTCGGAGGGACGTGGAAACCCCGCTCCAGTAGCCGTTGAGTTTCTCCATGTAGCGACAAGCACTTGGGGCGTAAGCAAACACTGGGAGCTGATGACGTGCCAGATATACGAGTGTTTTCTTTATCAGTAAATGTTTGCTGACTGGGACTCCCCAGAGCTGAGCTTTCCTCTTTTTTTCTCCTTCAGATTTATTGATCTGAGCTGATAACGGAAACTCAACTTTTTTTTCATCGCCAATTAGCAGAAAATTTAGTGAAAAAGTAAGAAAATTGGTGTTGGTGGAACAACATTTGCCTTAAGAATATGAGGGTGGGAAGTGTCAGTGTGTTCAGGAAATTACATGTCAAAACCAGTAAAAACATGCTTTAGTGGACATTAATGGAGGCTTAAATCACCCTGAAATTCTTAAGAAATACAAATCTGTGTTACTATGAAAGAGTAAACACAGTTGAGAACAAAGCAGTGAGGAAAATACTCCTGCCTTCTCATTATCAAATGAAGCCTAAACATTCAGTAAAGTTGCATTCTGAATTACTCCAAACCCAAGGAAAACAGGGAATAAAGAGCCTCCATTGTCACTTTATACAGTACTAAATGGAAATCTAGGATTTTCTGTGTAGTCTTTATTTTTAAAACAACAAACAAATACAAAACAACTACTACAACAACAACCAACCCGCAAGCAAACCACGCTTTCACTCAACCCAACAGCAGAATATCACGACATTGAATTTCTTTTGGGACCATACAAGCCCCCTGTTCCAACCACCCATCGTCAATCCCCAGTGCACATTCCATCCATACGGGAGGACCAGGCCAGAACGGTACCCAGAGATGCCTGGATAGGCTGGAAGCAGATTGCAGTATCGCAGAAGGACAGCTGAGCAACCAAAATAAGGTTCACGTGGAAGAATCTGTGAGTTTTCTCTTTTAAACAGTGCTTCAATATGATTAAAATAGATGGAACTTCAGGTAAAAGAAGGACTACTTGTAGCATCAATGAAGGCAGAGTCACACAGCATGTCATGGACACAGACAATGCCTTAGTTACATGAAATGAAATGATATAGACCTATTTATATAGATATTGTCATCTGAGGAGATAATTTGTAGATGCAGCAACTACAAACAGGTTTAGAGATGAAACAGAAGGAGTTTTGTTCCAGAGATCCACGTTCAAGGGGCTGCTCTTCCTTGGCAGGAGCCGATGGCTCAACGCAAAGCTTTGCAGAACGGGCAGCTGTATATAATACGGAGTTTTACTTATCTTGTACAGAAACAGCACAGTAGAAGGGAAGCGCAAATCCCTATTTGCTAATCTGGTAAATGTTATAAAAAAGTAAAAAAAACCCCAATCCTGATATTTGTCTGGTTTATCTCACTTCAAAGATCATGGAGCAGGGGAAAGGATTTTGGAGATGTAGGGAGAAGCTATTTTTAAAAGCACTCATAGGAATGTGAAATAAGATGTACAATTTAGGGAAAAGGCGTTACAGTGCTTTTGGCTGTCCCACGTCTCAAAATTAGGGTTTTTTTTCCAGAGAGTTCTTACAGAGAACTAATTATAATTGACTGTGAGACTTTGAAATAGATCCGATTAAGAAATGAGACAAAAAAGATGCAAAATCCACGTTAAAAAGTAGTCTCTCTTTGGAAGATCTGCTGCCATTCCATTTCCAGCAAGGGCCCGTTCCAGATGCACACCTACCCGTGAAGCTGCTCTTCAGAACAAACCCACTTTTTTTAACAGAATAATCTACATTAAAGCCAAACATCATAATCTACACTAAAGCAAAAGGAGTAATCACAGCACCTCTTCTCCTGAGCAAACCCGCGAATCGCAACCACACCTCTTAGCGCAGAATTCGACGTATTTATATGATAAAGCACTCGTTCTCAGCCCGCTTGGCGAGGAGCTGCAGTTCACCAGATCAGTGGTTAAGTTGCAGGTTCAACTTGAGAATGAGGGCATTTTTTTCCTTGTCTGATCAAGGTCAAAACTATTAAAATACCCTTAGGTTCTCAGCCCAGTGAAATGAACTGGTAATACATTTGGCAAGTTAATCTGTGGATTGCCTTCTCACATGAGACCAGCTGTTGTGTTTCTAAGTACAAGTAGTATTTACCTCCAATAATGAAATGACTGAATATAATACGGGAAAAAAAATAAAATCAGTGTTCTCTTGCCTACTGCGCAGTCCTGGGTTACATTTACAGTTCTAATAAACTGATTTGTCAAAACCATCAGAATCAAGGATGGTCATCTGGATACCAGATGAACTAAAATACGTGTAATTATAAGTTGTCCATTTGTTCTCTTTTATCTCCCACGTATCTCTCCTTTGCTCTCAAATACGTGTGCATGTTTATGTGTAACTACCCATTTCACTAGGGGGCCGAAAATCTAGTCCTTTTATCACCACTTTTACTGTAGTATAACACGAGCGAGTTCTTTCTTCATAGCACTCTCATCCAACATAAAAATCTGGTAACGTCACTTAAGTAATTAAAGGTATAGCATGTGCACATACACACACTGTATATATATGAATAGATAAACACAGATACACAATATACACACACCTACGGTTGGATAGAACATGTTGCTAAAACCAAGCACAAACTCAGTTCATCTATTTTATATATATATCTCATAGCTGAAGATTATAGAACCAAACTTTCCAGTTAACTTCCTGAACAGTAGCGGCTGCCTTTTTCATAATGTTTATTATCCTATAGAGGAGCAGCTATAGGAGCACAGTGCTAACAGGAGCCAGGGTTTTACCCGTGATCTCTGCCACAAGCTGATGCTGAACGAGTCTCTCTGCCTCTTGCACCCTTTCAATTAGGATGTTATAAAGCACCAGAGGTGCACTGGTGAAAATGCATAAAGGCTCAATATTCTCTTTGTCAAGGTTCTAATACGAGCGATATTTCATGGCACGTATTTAAAGTATATATGGCAAAGAACAACCTGAACAGACATGCTCCCTGACTTGCAGAAACCCTGACAGAAAGCAGAGAACAGGACATAGAAAAAATGATAAAGGAGGATGTGGGAGAGATCATTAGTGACAGCAAAGGAGGAAGAATTTCCTGGAAGACGTTAGTTTTAATCTGGGATGTGAACGAATAGACAGTGTGCTGCTGGAAAAGTGGTGGGAGGTCATCTGCAAACCTAAGGAGATGATACCTGTGGGTGTGTAAGAAACACCAAGGAGGGGAAAGCAACTGAAGAAAGGTGTAAAGTAAAGTAGTAAAACGGGGCAGGAAAAGCAGCCTGGGAAGATGCAGCACCAGAATATGACAAACGAACTCACATTCTGTGCAGTAAAGGAGAGGGAAGGGGTTGCAGGTCCCTGCGCTCTGCCTGGAGAAACGGGGACTGAAACACTAAGAGCAGTGGCTACAGCAATGAAAGCATTTCAGTCAACTCTATTCAGCTAACCTGCCAACATAAACCATTTTCATGAACTTTCGAGCTCACTATAAGAGTCTACCTGAAGCAAACTCAGACTAAATTTACCTTAAATACTTATCTGCAAGTGGGTTGTTACTTCCATAAAAAATCACAACTACTTCAATGTTAGAACTGTTTCGGATCGTTTCTAAAAGCGCTCGCTTCAGAGAACTCAAATCTTTTTTTTTTTTAACTTTAATTTTTTTAACTGATAAGGAAGATGTCTCTATACAGCACCCGCACGAGTCATCTGGGGTACCCAGCTGGTTTATAACATCCCGTTCAGATTAGCCATAAAGATTTCAGTGGCCACGGCAAAAAACTACAACTGCTGTTGTAGTTTCTGAACTGTATGAGCAGTTGCCTGTTAAACATAAAACGGTCTTCTGCATCCCACTTCTGCCTTCCGACCTCTAGATCTCATTTCTTCCCCCACATCTGTGAATTTTTAATTACACACACCAATAACAGCCTAAAAACACAAGTTTTATGTCCCCCTCCCACCAGTATTGGAAAAAAAACCCAACCCTGTGTTTATATACAAATCGGGCTTGGAAAGGTAATTTTCTAGTCAGAAGAAATGGTCTCGCACAACACGCTGAGTGGGAAGAGGAGAGCGATGCCAACGGGAAAGCCGAGCGCGGGCCGCGGAGCTGGAGTCGCGTGGGATCCAGCATCTAAAAACCGCCCCAGCACCATCGCTACAGGGTTTCTCTAAATAGATCTTTTCCATACACGAATCCCGAGTTTCTCCCTACACCTTTCTATATATTTAGCTCATTAGAAAGAGCCTTTGCAGAGGTGCTAAAACAGAAAAGCAGGAAGGAATACTTCAGCCCTTCCAGATAAACTGCAAGACTGAGCTCCCTAAACTTCTCCAGACTTCAAAGACTTTCAGATATTGTTTAATCAATGATAGAGCTGGAAGGCCAGCTGTGTTCTTCTGTTTGTTCTTAAATGCTAATCCAAGTTTACCAAAACTGAGGGATTTTGCATCTGGAGTATTTGGAGTCCGGCCCACTTCCCTGGTAACCTGTCCTTGGCCTCTCCTTCCATCTCCTTGTCACGTTCCATCCCTCTCTCAGTCGTCCCCGGTGCTTTTTTAGCGCTGCTTTCTCTTTCGGGGAGATCAATAATTGCTTTGCCATGCTTCATGACAAGACCTCTCTCCTTCTGGGTTGCCGTGCAAGTCCACTGTGTATTTAGATATGGATGACATTTATAAACTACGCATGAAAGCTCTTCAGATCATTCCTTCATAAATCTCACGATATATTTCAGTTCTCTGCAGCTTCCTGTAATGTCTTTGAGGCATTAAAATAATTAAGCACGTATAAGCTGATTATATTCAAAGCTGAAATATATGAAAACAAAACCTTTTTTCAGGCTTACGTCCCTTGTATACGCTGCATTTTCTCCAGGTTTGAACCAGCATCAATCTTTTCTTTGCACTGTTTTGTCCGCTACTTCTGTTGTATTTTACCATTTCCTATTTCACCTTTTGTGAGAGCCTGAACAGAAACAAAGCAGCCCGAGAAGAAAAATAAAGCAAAATCTGTGTTAGGTAAACAGTTGCTTGGGGGCATAACGTTGTTTGGAGTTGGCACTCCCCAAGAACAATGTTGTTTGGCCGGGCTGACTGTGCGGCAGGAAATAACCTTTAGGAGCCCGCGACCCAACCGCTGCTGCCGAGAAAAACAACCTGCTTAAAACCAGGACTCATTTTTCCAAATGGTAACAATACGCCCGCTGCCCCAACATGGGGCTGAGGGCTCCAGTGAGGGGAGGCCAACCTCCCTTCAAAGCCTTGAGCAGAGAGGAATGTGTGATCTCCGTTTTTGGCTTTTGTCCCTTTTTTTCTTTCTACAGCACTAGTCTTAACAGAAAAAGGGTTTTTTCTTTTTTCTTTTTTTTTTTTGTTCCCCCTAAGTGAATGCTTCACATTTCTCAAGTTTCAGTCAACTGTATTTCTAAACCCTTTCAAGATAACCATTCTGGGAGCAACGGGCTCTTCCACAGGTTGCCTCAGCAAAGAGGATTCTTTGCCATAAAATACCATTAGAGAGTGAAAAAATACCAATTTCACAGGCTTCTGGAGCCCAGACCAACCTCTTCCCCTATCCCGCCTCATCTCCTGGCGGAGAAAACTGAAAAACGAGACGGAACTCGGTGTTTGTGCTCGGAGGGCGGGAGGTTGGCCGGGGTGTGACGGTGGCCCCGGTTATCACAGATGGCTCCTGCAGCCACCCCGGCCTTTTCTCATGGTGCTCTATCTGAGAGGAAGGAAATTGAGATTCCACCCCAAATCCCAGCACATAGTTTTGAGGATTCCCACATCTCCCAGGGATTAAGTCACCACATGTATAAGCTGAAGTGCCTCGAGGACAAGAGCGAGGCACCGTTTTTAGAAGGCGGTGTAGGAAGAACCGCTAAGAGGCTAAAATCCTTTGTAGTTTGCCCCAAAGACATATTCACAAAGGGATTTCAAGAGGAGGAATGAGATACAGCTCTGATGGTGAGTGAAGAAAGGATCCAAACGACCTAAAAAGAGCATGTCCTTTGACTGACAAGTCAAGATACCTCAATAAAAGACAGAGAGCAACCCATTTGTTTGTCTTCAAAGTGACAGTGCCCACCAGAACCAGGGACGCAGAAACCTTGGCAAGATGTACAGAACAAACCCCGCTGAGAGAGAGGGGTGAATAAAGGTAATTGCCTCCTGTTTGAAAAGATAGTGCTAAGTGAGACCGATGCAAAAGTCTGAAATAGACGTCATCACCATGAAATGGACTGACAACATTAAGCCTTCCAAAGAAACGTGGACATGATTATCTGGGGGCTTTTGATTCTGAGTTTGTTTTAAACTTTGCCACGATGCCTGTATTGCTCACAGGGAAAATACTCAATTTCCTACCACGATACACTGGGTCCTGCTTCAGTTGGACTTCTGGTGATGGGAAGAGAAGGAAGGCCCATGACCACTACACAGTCTGACTCAAAGCTCCAGGTACTTTCTAAAATAAATTTCCTGCTATTTTCTAAATTGTTTTGCAGCCTTGAGAATATCTAAATTACGTCCTAGAACGTAGGAAAAGAAGAGCTGGAGAGGGGCTTTTTACATAGGCGTGTAGTGATAAAACAAGGGGTCATGGCTTTAAACTCAAAGAGATTTAGATGAGATCTAGGGAAGAAATCCTTCCCCCGAGGCTGGTGAGGCCCTGGCACGGGCTGCCCGAGACGCTGTGGATGCCCCAGCCCTGTAGCATTCAAGGGCAGGTTGGATGGGCTCTGACCAACCTGGTCTGGTGAAGATGTCCCTGCCCACAGCAGTGGGGTGGAACGAGATGATCTTCAACATCCCTTCAACCCAACCCATTCAACGATTCTATGATTATCTTAACCGGTGGAAGACAACCAGTCGAAATTTACCCCTAATTTAAGAATCAGTGTTTTGAAGGCAGGGATGATGTATCCAGCATTTCTAGACCATCCTGACACGCTCCTTCCACCCACCCACGACGGACGCCCAGCGCTCGTGCAGCCACAGCCCGTCACCCGCCGCCAACCTCGGCACGAGGGGCCAAGTCCTCGGGACGCAGCCGATGACACCACAGCCCGATCGCGCTACTAATCCCGACCAGATAATCACAGATGTTGTGACCCACTTAAAAATGAGTTCATTTTCCAGATATCCAATTTCAGTGGCTTTTTTTTAGGACATTACTCCCCTGAAGGTTTACGGGCAAGTGAGTGTTCAGCTTATTTTTCTGTCGTTTTCTGCACCAGTAACGCTATGCTATAGTAAGTGTGAAATTAGTAAATAATCTTTAAGGCATCTTGTTTTCAGGATGATAGATACTTGCTTTGCTAAGAACTCCAACCTACTTGCAGCGCTGGATTCCCCAGGAGCCAAAGTAGCACGTTGCATTTAATGTTACCTTGCCTCCTATAAACATGAGGGGGAGACAACAACGGCAAATAACCCCCGACCTTTAATGCGCGTAGAAAATGGCTTCTTAAATCAGTCACTCCCGTTCATTCTCTTCTGCATGTGATGCAGCACCAAAGAGGAATTTCAAAAGGAGGGAAAACCAAGAAATCAAGTGGCAGAAGAGGCAAGAACACAGAAGAATATGTTGATGTGGTGGTGTTTTTTTTTTCATCAAGGCATCGTTGCAATTGCACTCTGTGTTCAGAAGGACTAAACCATGCATGAGGACCGGCAGAGCGGTGCGAAGACGGCAGGACGCTCTGGGAAGGGGACGGTACCTTTCCCCTTTCATGTATCTGTGTCACTGTCACCAGGTGCCCATTTTAAAGTCAATTTAATGCAACGCTGAGGCTGACAGCGGCAGCCTGGATTTCCTAATTCTACCTGTGCTCCTTTTTTTTTTTTTCCCAAAAAATACAATCGGCATGGAATTTTTTAATAAAAAAAGGAATTCCAAACACTTACTGTAACTATTTTGACTCTGCTTCTAGTACAGATAAATTAAAAACGAGAGATGTGCTTGTTTGAGGGGTTTTTACAGTACTGGCTACTTCTTCCCGCTGTTGGGAAGCAATGCAAACCTACACCTTAACTCTGAAATTTCCTTTACAGGGTATTTCTGTTGTCCTTTTAGAAGAGAACACAAAGAAATTCCTTGTAATTTCTCAGAAAAAATAGAGATATTTGTTTTAATCATGCTTCTCCTCCTGAGCAAATTTCCATGCAGTGTATTTTTATATGACGAACTAAAAAAAAAAAAAGTTTATTCCTAAATTAGCATTACCTTCTACCAGGGAAAAGATGACTTTTTTTTCCATAAATGACACACTACTTTCAGCCAAAATATAAGTTAACTTTGATTTTGATAATGGATGAGTACAAATTTGGCCAATCTTTTCTCTAAATAGTGACACCACCTAGGCAGCTGTTAATCGCTTCCCAATTAAATTGTGTATACAGGCTACCACATGCTTCCATTGCCTGAGAGCAGGCGTAAGGCTTCTCCTAAATTTGTTTAAAGAATGAAAATTTATCAGGCTATCTCACCTAATGAAGTAGCGAGGCTTTAAAAAACAAACTCTTAAGCTCGACATGCTACAGTATCCTGTTTCCAAATGATTCCAATTCACCAATTACTTGGGTTTAAGCAGTCACAAACCGAACCAGCTTTGGCACACCGAAGTTTACAGTTTTTAAATATTCCCCTCTTTGCGTTGGATTTAAAAGCGCTTTGCACCTCTCCGGACTTGGCTCAGAGACACGGGGATCAAAGGAAAAGAGCAGAAAAACGCAGTCAGCAATGCTGGAGTACTGATGTTCCATCCAAACTGACTGCTGCTTCACGTAAGGAACGGCGACTCCTTCAACTGCCAGATCGCAGGAAGAATTAAGGGGAAGAAAATAGGATTTTTTTTTTTTTTTCCTTTAAAATTGCATTTAACTTCTTCACGTATCGTCAAAAACTCCCTAATCGGAGCACTTTCCCTTTTCAAAATGGCCTTTCTTGGAAGCGTTTGCTTAAACCAGCAAACCCTCCCCGGCGTTTCACAGCGAAAACGCTTCATCCGCTCTCTTTCCAACCCGAACCACCAAACCGGTCGTTGCTTCCCCGCTTCTCCCCAAACCACTTTTCAGAAAAAGAGCAGGAAAAACACACACGCACACAAAAAACCCGCGGGGCGAGCGATCTTTCCCAGTTTGCCTGTGTGTGGTAGGGCAGGCCCGGCCAGGCCGCTCCAGAACACAAACCCGCAGAGCTATGGCAGGGCCTGGCTTTTTCCGAAACGATCTCCCCAGCTGCAGCACATTACTTGTGGCAACTTTTCTTGGATCTTAAATGGGTTTTGAAGCCATGCTGTCAGCTGCCTTCATGTCACCCCACTATATTATGATTGAATCTCCTGTTCCTTTTATAGAGTTGTTCTCTCCTAATAAAACACTAACTGCTGGTCTGAAAGCCGGTTTCGGGACCGCTGCTTACGATAACCTTCTGCTCCGCTCCTTTCCCGGCTAAAAAGTACACTTGTGAAATGTTAATTGCCGAGGGTTTATTCTTAAATCTGCATAGATCCAGTCCCAGAAATTTGCTGTGTTTATACAATATCTTGACGCCACCCCCATTTCTAGTTATTTTAAGAGCTCATACTTTCGAACTGGGCAATAGTCCTGAACACATGAAAGAACACACAGAGTACAAACAGCTATAAATGAATATCTGCAATTCATTGCGGCAGCCGCCTACAAAGGTGATACCTTCAAGCTGTTTGTCAGAACAAGCTAGCAAAAAAGCTGTTACTTGTCAACTTTTGGATAAGATACATTGCAAAACAATATTCGTTTTCCCTGGCAAACGCAAACCCACATTTTATAGGTGTGAACTATTTCCAAACTTCAAAACTGTACCATAAATGAACTGTGAACGGGTAGAAAAACACTCCGAGCACAGTTGCAAAGAAGCAAATGACTTAGAATGCGCAGAATTAAAATAATCACAGTTTATTTTTAATACGGTTAAAGACTAAAAATATTTTCACCTTCCATTCTACTGCATTTGAACAGAATCCATCAACAAAAGCTTATAAATCTGTTATTCTTAATGGGTTTCATGCCAATGTTGTGCTTAAAGTCATGAGACTGAAAGAAAAACTACATTCCTGGGGCATAATGCTGCACAGTTAAAAAGAAATACTTTGCTGAAATCTAACTTGACAACGTTTGCTGTTAGGATTTCCAGGACTTTCATCAGGGATGTTTCGCAAAGAATCCTGTCTCTCAGAAATTGACTTGACTATTAATGAGAAAACAGTAAGAAGCTTTAGTGTCCTAATGGATACTAAATGACCTGGAGGATCTGAAACAATTATGTGCAGAAAAAATACATACGTGCAATTCCTTTGACTTCAAATATTTGTTAGCTGGGATGCAGCGTATTAAATGAGGTAAGTAAATACATGTGGAAAACCAACGGCATTTTACGTACAAACAATCACATTAACTTTGCACGTTAAAAAAATACAATATCCTGCTTAATGTGACTGGTACAAATCAGAAGAAAATCAGGTCATAATAGTGGATAAATATGCCTAGAAGCCTCCCTATGTCCTCAAGACAGCGCAGCTATGAGCAAACACTGACATTTGACACAGATACAGCTGTTTAAAATATGTCTTCATCATACTCAGATGGAGATAAAGACAGAATAAAATTCGGCCAGAATAAATCCAAAGTTTAAAAAAAAAAAAATTAATCTAAAACCAGATGCTGCAGAACGTGCAAAAATGGAGATGCAAATTTAATTTTGCAAACCTGAAAGGAAATCCCCACGAGCGTCCACGCTCGGTCCACCTTTAGCAAGAAGCCCACGAAAGTTAGTCAAAATCAACGGCAATAAATATTTTGAAGGAGGAAAACTCTGTAAAGTCTATTCATTTTACTTTCTGAAATGGTGCAAAAATGTTACCTACTCCCTGTACAGTTATTAGTCTCCGTAATGTAACATAACAGATACTTTCTAAATCCTTTTAGGCCTTCTCCCCCTCACTGGAAAGATCATCATTTTTTTATTTCAAAGTGGATTTAATAAAGAAAAGGAGTGCTGTTAAAGTAATACGTGAGGCTTTGACATTAAGCAGTGCAACCCTGCAGAGTCGGCAAGAACAGGGTCTCTAATCTCCAGTGATTTATTGAGGGCTCTTCCTTCATCTCTGCACTCAGGGAGGGCCAAAAAGTTTAGAGACAGGCTGGCGTCCCCCCTGCTCCCCACCGCCAGCTCCCGCTGGCCAAAACCCTTAACCGCTTCACTGCTGGCTTCCCCTGCACCCATTAAAGGGCCCTTTTATTTATTTGTATTTATAGAACAAAGTGATCTCAGAGTTAAGTAATGCCTACGGAGGTAAATGTTTATGTCTGTCATCAGAAATTTATAAGCAGAGGAGGAGAAGCTAATAGGCAGAAAGGAAAGAGCAAAACTATGCGGTGTTTGATGCTCATCTAAGTAAGCTCCGAAAAGCTCCGAGGAGAAAACACATCTTAATTAAAAACTTACAAATATATACAGTTAATTTGAAAGCTAAATAACCGAATTACAGATACCAGACAGCCTATTAACAACTGGAGAAGAATGTTTGCCTTATACTGGCTGGACGTTACACAAAAGTTCAAAGAATATGTTTCCAAACACAAACGCAAGAAGCTATTAAGCTCTTGTCACAAGACAGAAATATCTCATTTTAATGTATTTCAAATCCATCATTTTTCAGAGAGATGACCGGTTACTTCTGCACTGTAAAAGGACGGAAGCCTCTGCTAGTGATCCAAAAAATGAAACCCAGTTCTAACACGAACTTGATACAGGGAGATTCACATCACTGCCAGGAATTCAATGGGGTCAAGAGGATTAGATGCGAAAAGAATAAAACTTAAGGCCCAAGTGAAGTCGTACTTAGATACTCGGTCAACTTTTGCTACACAGGTGACCCCACTGAGACCAATGGAGGTGATAACTATAATATAAAGGTTTTCCCTTTAGAGTCGATGTCCATACCCAGCGCTGGCCTCATCTTTATTTAAGCTTTAAGTCCTTCACAGGAGCAACTGCCCTTTTGTTCTGCATTTTTACTGGACCTTTTGCGGCCAAAATTTGGTCTGCAATGAGCACTTTTAAAAACCGAGTACACAAATAAACAGTAGGTACGAGAGTCCTACAAAGCCAAAGCAAGCATGCACCCTTCAGAAACCCTGTACATCAGCAGCTCTGCTCTCACACACGTGAATACTATCCTGCTTGGTTTAAATGGAAATTATACGAACACACAGACCAAATTTAGGCCCACTTGAGATGCCATGGGTTTAATTAAGCCTTCCCCCATATACACATTAGATGGACCATTTATAGACTGTTTTCTCCTTTCCCCAGGATCCTAGCAGTCCCAGCATAGTAGGACTCCATATAAGAACAAGAAAATCAGGCTAAAATTCATCACGATGTCAATAGGTTTTGAAGTTCCCATTTGAGGGAACACACAGAGCAGCCATGAAACACGTGCAGAGCTGCCCTGCGCTTTTCCAGACCCATGAAGGTAGCAATGATGTCTTTTAGCTGCTGTTACTTGGACTGGAAACTTTTCACCCAGCTCAAGCTGCCCTTGAAAACTGAACTCTGCACAAACACGCGGTGGCCACTTCAGTTTTTTATATTCGTGCTAAATTACCCTGCGCCGTCTTCCCTAAAAGGCTGAGGAATGGAAATATTGACATACTAATTTAGGATTCATTAACCAGCATATTGCAACCTATACAAAATATTGGCAATCGAGATGCATTATTTGGAAGTTCGCTGAATTCCCTTTGAGTGGCTGAGCGCAGCCCTGACCCCTCTCCTCGCCAGCGAGGCTCAGCTTCCTCTGGGTCGTTGTCTCGGGGACAAACTCGGAGACTAAAGTGACTCCTATATGGACAGACTCGGCTCCCGGGCGCTTTTCCCTTGTCTGGAGCAGTGTTGAGGGCAGGACGTCCCTGCTGGGCAGGGCACCGGGTGTTTCCGCAGGTTATTCATGGGTTGGCTGCAAAACATTCATTATTCTACTTCCAAGAAGCGATCATTTGCAATCGCTGAATGGCAAAGGGCAAGCCTTTATTTTATTTTTTACCTTAGGTTCCTCTTGTCTAATCTGATGAACAGATGTGATTTAGACAGTGACGCTTCAAAACAAAAATTAGCTTAGACTAAAGGAAAGATAATCATCGGATGTTACTTTATCATAGAGGTTGCTGTAGGCTTTTTCGTGATGCTACGTGCTGCATCCTACACGTGTCAATGGATACTCGTGCAGAAGCGTGTGTCCAGACACTGGGTTAGAAAACACACGTTACGATGCTCCTTTTCTTGCCGTTTAGAAATAAACAGCAATCTGACCCTGCTGGGTACCAGCCACGCTGTACAACCAACCACTCTCCTGCAGAACAGCCCATGTATGAAAGGGGTTTAAATGCTTCAGTTAAGATTCATTTTTCACACAAAGAATGGTTCGGAAGCCTCCTTCACCTTCCGTAATGGTGTCTGATGACAATTTATATTAAAGAATAGCTTTGTGGAAGTGGCTTTGCACGCTGCAGACAGCACAGAGGTGACCAGAAACTCTTGAGGAAGACAGAAGAGAAAAACGAGGCCTCATCCTTCTCTGGCTGCGTGCGAGCAGCAGGAGGGGACACTGGATGGGTGCTGGGTGCCCCGGGCCTGCCCCTTCCCTCCCATCGCCCTGCGCCAGCCCGTGCCTACAAAAGGAGTGGAAACTTGGCAGGAACGACGAGCACAGTCAAGGGTCGGGAGCCGAGACCAACTGCTCCCGTCCTGCTCCGTGGGAATCACACCAAAAAGGTAACGGGAGCCGGGGAGCGCGCCGCCTGTTCCCCGGAGCCTCCCAGCACCGGCCTGACAGCCCAGGACGGCTCCGTCACCGGGATGGACCCTGCGATCCGGGCAATGTCCTCCAGCCGCCAGCTTTAGAGAGCTACAGCTTCACTTTCCAGCTCTAAAAGGGACTGCTCGGGGTCACAGCCATTTCTGTTCAAATTCTCTGTCACTGCAGGCAGACACGGCAACACGTAGCACGATGCTGTGCATGATCAACAGACCCAGCCCTTCATTAGGCTCACAAAAGGTGTCAGTAGGTGCAAATTCTTTTGTAAAACGTGTTAACATAACTTCTGCTCCCCCGGTGTCTCTGCCGAGAAAAACTTGAAACAGGAATTTCAGGTCTACAGTCCCGAAGCAGAAAGTAGAAGGCGTTTTGATTGCCTTCTGCATTAAACCATTTATGCGAAATAGTATGCAGAACAGGTAATCGACCCTTGCATGGCCAGGTCCCGATGCTCGGCAGGCCTATGACAAACTGATCTGGCAGTAAACAAGCCTTAACGGGGCCCCCACAATTAACTGCTGTAACGAGAGAATGTAAATCACTCCACCCCAGCAGACGTGTGATCCCAATTTGCACCTCATCCAAGTCAACTAGATCTACATTATTTACACAGCCGCGGATCTCAGGTGTACCTGCTGTCGGATGAATGCCTGTGTTTAATACAACTGTAAAAGTAATAGGTTTTAAAACTAGGCGGGGGGGAAAGATTTCCTAAGATGCGTCTAAGGGGATGCCACTGAACAGCCTGCTGGGTTTTGATGGGGTGAACAATCCCTGACACACTTTAACTCCATTCTCAAAGCAGTTTTCTACTTTCCGGTAGTGAAGGGACAGGGTTCTACACGAAACACACTTGTGTCCTGCAGAGTGAGGTGATCAAACTGAGAAGCCACAACTTCCCTCAAGACTCCTGAAGCAGCAATAACCTCTTTTTGGTTAGAGCTTCTGGCACATGTGAGCCTAATGTAAAGCTGGTGACAGAGGACACTACTCCAAAATAAATCTGAAACATAAATAACTTATTTAAACTATAATACAATCACATTTCTTTTTATAGTAAACATATATCTCCTTCTTTATTATAATCACATCTTATCACGTATAAAGTAATTTAATACAAGACCTACCTTCCTACATATTATTGCATTAAGGAAAGCAAACTTTTCAGTGTTATTTATATCAAGCAGAATCTCCAGGAGGCACTCTGGCTCTGGAAGGACTGTGTCCGAACTTGTATTTTAGAATGAATTCTTTAGCCTCCACTATGCAGGAGTTGTTCAATGAGCTACAGTCGGAGCTACCTGTAAGTGACAAAGTTCCTCAACACCCAGAGCAATCTGAGAGATGACAACAACCAAAGTGCCACATCTTCCATGGGATGGACACCGACGCCCAAAATACATCTTACACATTAGGAAGTGTCCACACACCTGCTATGAACGGGCTACAAACGAGAGCAGCTCCAAGTCAACCCCGAACGAGAAGTGAAAGGGTAAAGAGTAATTTCCTGCTTTGCTGCAGAGATGCCCTTCACCTGCTGCCTCCCCAACAGTGTTGTGATTCGGATCTCCCTGTGGAACTGCTGCAGTCACCACGACGTTTTTGCCGAGGGAGGCTCTGGGCACAGAGGAGCCGGCGGTCTCTGCAGGAGACCCTGCCAGAGCCAAACCAGCCAAACCAAGCAAAGCGGCACCGCGAGCAGAAAGCAAGTCCTGCCCCACCACAGCCGGCCGGGCTGTGGCCACCCGCCCTGCCCTTGGTTGCACAACGGGAGATCCCAACAACCCCCAGTCCTTGTGGCACCACGGTTTAGGGCACTATTAGGAACATATTTTGCAGCCCACATAATAAACACTTTATCCAACTTAGTAAAACAAGCCTTAAGGCAAAACGGGTGTAAACACAGGCATGAAACGACTGATAGGTGGAAAAATACTTGAGAATGTGAGTATCAGAATTTGCCAAGCGTCATTCTGAAAAGCCCATGACTTTCTGAAATAAGCGATGCTTTTTATCTTTGGTTTACCAAAGAGTACATGCAGCAGCCAATACAGCATCAAAACTTAAACCTCAAGTCACTGCAACCTCCTTATCCATCAAAACATGTCCCATGGTTTTATTAGCAATAACGACCACGTCAATGGGAGGAGAATCTGGCCAAAACCAAAACAAAAGTCTCACACGCCATATTTCACACATAATGAGCAAGAGACTTGTGAGAGAGACAGTATCACCTAGCAGGGAACCACACACAGAGCCTATACATCAACCATTCCCGCCCAAGTAATGGCTGATGAAAAGAAAATTTAAAAAAACGTGAAAGTCAGGAAGAGAATAAGACCAAACCACCCCTCCTGTTCACAGAAAAGCCGAGGATTCGATGGGTAGATATAAATAAGGTAAAGCTCCGTGTGTCTGCAACGGGTACCAGGAAAAGACATTTAAAACTTCTTTTCAATAAAGGGTTGGGGTTTGGAAAGCAGCTGGTGATCTGCCAGCAAAACTCCAATCCCTGCCTTCCGAAAATCAATTCTGAAATCTCAAGGAACGATGTGGAAAGGCCGCGATGAACTGCTGCTGTCACGCAGAAGGATGTTTTACACACCTAACTGAACAGCAGCGGAGATCCCTCCCCATTACATCTGGGCTTCTTTTCCTGAGCCGTGATTTACCAACAGCGGTGCCGACCAACAGCACCGCGGTGCCCATCAGGAAATACCCACACACGTGCTGAAAGGAGAAGCTGTTCCAGCCAACAACGATCAAAAGAGAGAAAGGTTCGAACAACCCCCCTGCAGAGTCTTCCGCCTCTCTCCATTTCTGCTCCAAAATCAGGACCGGCAGCTCCACCGTTCTCAGTGCTGGAACTACAAGAAGAAACAACAGGCCTGATACGGGAAAAGTTGAGCTGTTAATAATTTAGTATCACAGAAGTAATAATTATCATTCTCTTACTCAATTAACAGCAACAGCGTACGTAGAAAGACCACCTACCATTTACATCACATTTCTTTGCCTAGTTACAGTCCACAGAGAACTAAAAATGATGCATAAAAAGAGGCTGGAGAACCAGCACTGTCTTCTTCTGAGCATCCAGCCTTCGGGGGGCTGGTGGCATGTAATAGGAATAAGAACTATCACTATTCAACTGTACAGCCATGCGATAGCTCCAGGTCCTTAGCACTATCCCTTCTGGATTCAGGAAGAACAACATGAGCTGCAGATTTGCTTTACTTTTGTAACCACTCCAACGTTTGGTAGATTGAATTCCTTTCTATGAATGGGTGTGTGTATGTGTTATCAACACACACGAGTAAGTACTTAATACACTTTTATATAAGTGATTTAAACAACATTCGCTGTCCTTTGAACCAGGAACTCTCGAGCTCAAATTCCGTAGGACGTGGGGATGCTGGACATTGTCTCAGATCCTGCTAAACTGCGGTGAAACAGCTGCACTTTGGGGATCCTACAAACGAGTTCTAATTTTCAGCACGGTTTTGCAGTCCGAAGTGTCCTGGCCATCGCTGACAGACAACCCCCTTCGCCATGACGTCTGTGCTCCTGTGGTTATAGTCTCCACAGCCAGAAGCTGCCTGATGGACCTTATCCCTGTCTAATTACAGCTTAGCAGAAATCCAAAGTATAAAATCAAACATTTTTGTTAACTACAGTGTCTATTTTCTGAATACCGAATCAAGCAAAAAGTGCCTTCCAGTCTCCTCCAACAAGCTCCTACTGTCACCCACGTGGCCGCGTTCTGGATGAGACCAACGCCACCAGCAGCAGGCTCCGAAATACCAACTTGGAATTCCAAGCTTTATTTACAAACTCAACTATGTAGTTTATTCATGGCAAGAAGTGCTTTGAACTTCTAAATGGCCAAGCTGAACAAAATGGTAGGAAGTTTCCCCTTTGAATTTCTGAAGAGTTTACAGGCTGCTGGGTTTAGAAATCATGTTTCTTCACAAGAAGGAGAGGAGAGGCTGCCCGAGGACATTGTTTATTAAAGCCTTTTGTCCAATTTACAAATTGAAACAAATAATTGTGGAGACATTTGCAGCTATGGAAAAAACGTGTTTACAAAGTGGAATAAAATACAGACTAAATACATTCGGATTATACTAGATCAAAACATACGAGTTTCTAACATCGCATAAAGGGCGGTCAACACTATGGGGACAGAAGGAAAGGCGCCACTGAGTCATGGTTTTTATAACAATCTGGTCACTTAAAAGATTTGGGATGGCTGTGCTTTCAGAGCCCTTAACACGCAAGAAGCCTCCAGCCACGCTGGGCAGGGACCAGCCCTGCAGACCGGGGCCGTCGGCCCTGCCCGCCCCTCACAGGAGGGAGGAAAGACCCTCGAGCCCCAGCGAACGTTCCTTAGGAACATTTCTTGATAACTCTTCACTTGGTTTTCGGTTCGCCCTTCCTCCACGTCGATGACGTGCCAACTCTAACCAGATCCAGAAAACGAAAAGGTCCGTTAGAGCCCTTCACAAATGCAGCATCGCTCCCTATAAAACCACGTGTCTCACCCTAAATGCCGTACAAGGTGAGGTCGCCACCACTTGGAAGATTATTCTGTAGTCGAACACAACTTGGCAACCAGAACTATTGCGCCAGTGTCCAGAATCCATTTTCCCAAAAACATTAGGGTCTGTCTGAGCTGACATCTCAGGTCAACATCCTAAAAAAGTAAAAACCACAGCCCACCTTGGCCGCACAAACCATAAACTTCCCCGTTATTTTGAAAAGGTCCTTGTATTTGGGATGGACTGAGGCAATTGTATCAGAAATACATCTAGAAGAACCCCACCAAGGCAGTGGAATGAGATAAGTGGACAAATGACACAAAAGGGACAAAATGCTGTTCCTAAATGTGAGCTCTAAAAAGCTTACGTGAACAAGAGTTTCCTGTAATGTCTCAATTAATAGCACGATGACACAATCAAGCTCTGTCTGTAACACTAACTGGAATTTCCAATAAAAGATATCTATCACCATTAAAAAAATACGAGGAACACAATTAACCACCCAAGTTCTCCTACTAGTTTACAAACTACATACAAAGGAAAACAGCCGCTACTCTGAACTGAATATGATGACCAAGGATCGCTTTTGTAGCACAGAAGTATTTTCTTAACATCAGTAAAATATGTTAACTAATATTATATTTAGTTAGCTGAACTCCTCTGGGGACCCAAGGCCCACTGTGCCTAGCAAAACTTTGGCTTGAAACAGGCTAGCAAATGTTATTTTAGTACAGAGTATTTGATAGCTAATCATGCTATAAAACTATAAAATAAAGTTGTGTTTATTGGTACAATTAATCCCTCCATAGCCCACAGGGCTACATAAGAAAATGGGGGGATGAGAAGTTCAGACCAAGGGGGTGGGTGAGCAATGAGGGATTATTGGCAATAGGGAAGAGCAGGATTGAAGCGCTGGATGGGACTCACCGGGAACTATTCTTATGATTCCAGTGTGACCAAGAACACCATCTCCATCTGGAGTGCCAGGGAGAAACAAGGGCAAACGCTTCGCGTAGAAGGAAATTCAGCCCCAACCAGCGCTGCGTGGGCACTTGTGGATTTACACAAGTCCATGAAGCACCAACACCCCCGTACCCAGCAAAGGACACCCCCGCCCCATCCAAACCAATGTATTCCCTAAGATCACGCAAACCACAATTCTCTCCCACCGTCTGAATCTGCTAAAGGGTTTTCCAGCTAAGAATAATCTGGAGTAAAGCATAAGGGAAAAAACCCCCATTCTGTGATGGAAGAAACATATGCTTGAAATCTAGCTGGCACGTTAATTGTGGTTAATATGTGAATCAAATTAGGAATGTAAACAACACTAACACTCGGAGCCTATGGAGCGACTTCCTATTTTCATTTTTACAGCTTGGCATTAATAACCAGCAATTGCTTACAGTTGCCAAAGGCTTCTCCTGCACTTCAAATATAGGTTACTGTATACTAATGGATAGCAAATGTTTCTAAGCTAAAACGCCCAGTGTCTTCATCTTGAATAATAATTTTTAAAAAAGCACCTGAAGACAATAAGGAGAATACTGAGCAAGTTTTAATAAAACACAATTTTATTCCACTTTGTACTAGTCCAACCAACCTCTATGTCAGACGTGACGATGGAGAATCAAGTCAGAAGTTTACTGCTAATCCCTTCAGAATGCCTTTGGGACAGACATTTGAGACAGAAACAGCTATAAATCTCCAGTGATTTATGTGCTGATCCACAGAACCAAGAATCACCTTTGGTGTAAGGAACCATTCCCTAACTCTGACGGAATTCAGCCCGTTCGGTTCTCCCAAAGCCCCAAGGCCGGCAGCGAAGCCACCGCTCCGGTGAGACGACGTTTCCTCCCTTATTTCGTCCATCCCTCCCGTATTTTGTCCGTCCCATCTCCACCACGCAGACATCGGGCAACTCTTCCACAGATTCTGCACCGAAAGCGATTTGCATTTCCGAGGGTGATTAACTGCGTATAAATAATTTTCTCGTATCTAGGGAGTGCCTATAGTCGCGATGACAAAAAGGAGAAATGAATGATAAACGCATATGGTGCGGTTTTGTATCCTTATCTTAACTTCCAAGCTGGATTAAATACATGAGAACTCTGCTAACCCCACCTCGTGTCGCTGCGCGGGATTTGTGATCGCTCCTTCCTCTTCCCATAGCAGAGGAGGCCTCAGTTCAAGCAAATATTTTAGATATTTTATCGATATAGAACAAAACGCAGCTCTCAAACACCCCACTATGAGACCGGAAAGGGCAACTACAGGGGGCTAAAATAACACACAGACCTGCCAAAAACATAAGGTAAGAGTGAGATAGGAGTAATTGTTAGCCTGTGAAGCGATAGTCACCCACGTTTCAGGAGCAGCAGTGTCCTCAAGCAGTTGTTAGATTGGCCGTGGGCTCAGGTTAATATTTGTATTAAGGAAAAGCTGTCAGCCTCAATCAGGATTAGAGCAATGTTGTACTGGGTACTGTGCAAACAAGTAGCGAGACAAAAGCTCTTCTCAGGAGAGCTTCCTTCTGAATTACAGGAAGTATTTGTATTATTATTACAAGTAATTGAAATTACAAACAGTATTCCCAGCACAGTCTCTCAACAGTCCTCAGCGCTGATGGTGATACTGGGCTTCTGACAGAGCCAGTGCTACCAAAAATTAATATGGAGGGAGAATTGATAGACGGCGATTTTTCTAAAATAAATCCCTGTTTGATGGATTCATTGCATTATTTCAAAAGATAAAAAATAAACTCGCGGGATGGAAATAAACACGGCATTTTAAATGAACCTAATAACATGAAAGTAACGAGTTTGGAAAACAGATGTGGACAAAGCAAAGCAAAGGCTACAATACCCTCCACGCAACCCGGGAAGGAATGATAAAAAAATTTACAAGCTGTTTTGAGTCCCGAATAAAAGGGGTAATCAAGGCGGGCTGAGCTGTGAGCGGGAAGGGCTCAGCAGCCTGCAGCAGAGACTAAGCAGAACACCCCGGCCTTCTGCACCGCCAGCCCGGCTTTGCCGTGCTGCTGCAGCTCCAGCCTAACTCTCGGTTCAGCCTAATTCCTCGGTTTCTTTTCCCCGTGTTTCTCTGATCTTTCGCATTCTGCTGGGGCAGCATGTACTTCTGTCACTGACAAACGCTGGGGCAAGAGGTGAAAGAGTAAGGAAAAAAAAATCAAATCAAAAGGTAATGTAATATCCTAAAGAAAGATACCTCGCTGCAAGACAAAGTACACGCAGAGATTATTTCCATGATGCCCAGTTGCCTCTCCCGTTAATCATGATTTATGGTAACATCTATGCGAGAGACCCATCGGTTAGCGAAACCATGTTAACTCTGTACAAAGTGGCTTCTCAAAATGGCACTGTGAGAAAGCTCTCCGCTGCAGTTGTTGTACTTTTGCCTCTGAAAGCTTTCAAATTGAACTGCTAAAGTTCAGCCAGCATCTAATTTTAACCGTGAGTTCCAGGAGAGAGTAAAGCTGGTGGGAAGATTACAGAGTTCCTTGAAGCTCTGACCTACAACAGGAAGAGAGTTGTCAGCCTTCATGTCTCTCACTCTAAATCCCAAGGGAAACAACACTGGCAGAATGTTTTATAACACGTTCCCACTGTAAAATTTTGTATTTGAGAAATATGATGCTTGCTCACTCCTTCTCCAAGACCTTTGGTGTGTCAGTAAAAACAGATGACCTTCGATGAGTCATTTCAGTTTTGCCTTTACACCGCAGTTGGGATGCTCAGGGTTCACAGGGTTCTGTTTACAAAATCACAGAGAACCGATGTTACACAAGAGCAATACACGCACCCACACCTTTAAAATGTTAGTGAGGAGCTGGCAGCTTGTAGCAATGTAATAATGCCTTTTTTTCCTGCCTTCTCGGGTTAACTACATAACTCAAGAAATACCCACACGGAAGGCAGCAATCTGCTATTTTCATAAGGAAGGCTAAAGGGCTTCTGTCAAAGGGCCAAAAAGCAGCATCTGTTAAAGAACTCAGGAAAGAGAAATTAAAAATAAAATAATTGGATTATGATCTCTCAGCTAATGAAACCAGATACTTTTTTTTTTTTTGGATTTTAGACAAGGCACAGTGATCCCAGCCCGGTTCTACGGTGCTAATAACTGCCCAAAGGATCACAATTTCAGGTGTTGCTCAACATCAGGAGGCAAACCAGAAACACTGCAGAGAAACTGACTCTGTTCTCATCCTGCCAGCAGAGAACGACTTTCCTGACAGTAATGAAGGTGTGATGACAAATAACCAATAACTGCACAGGATATGAATAATAAATACGGGAAAACTGTTATTCCAGTAACAGGTCTTGGAGTGCATGGGCTGCTGAAGGAATTCAGTCACCCTGGAACAGCTTAAAAAACGTTATTTCTTCTCTCCCCTCATTCGTATTTCTCAGCTTTTCAGGTCCCTGGGAACGATCTCTCGACAGCTGAAGCCTGACGAGTCGGGAGCGCAGGAACCCTTGCGGCTCCGAGCAGACCCCGTCCCACAGCCTCGTGTGTCCACGGCCACTGCGGGAGCCAGAGCGGCTCCCCCGACTTTCTCCTTTATTCCTTCGGATAATCAAAACCAGAAACACCATTCCGGGAGACCCAGAAGCATTTTGAGTGATCCAACAGTTGTTACAGACCTCATGTTATCTGCTGCTGACCCTAAATTGAGACGTCTGTTACTCAGGGATGATGATTTTTGCGCTCATGAATAATTAGTTTTGCTGGTTTTAAGGAGAAAAAAAAAACAACAAACTTATCTTTTAATCAGAATCTAAATGAAAAATGCTAAAAGCTATTCCCTAACATCTGCCAGTTTAGCATAGATTTAGAAATAAAAATCAAGAGGTATAGGCTCATCTCAGGGAATTATGTGTTCAAATCCTCATGTATGGAAATGAGAATGTAAGTGTTAACATTTAGAGTCTCCTGCCGCATATCCGAGGCATTAGGATGGCTTAATGAGTCACTGTCTGAGACCAACAACAAGTTAAAGTTCCTCTCTCACATCCACACATGCACACATTTTATTTTGTGTATAATTACTCAGTTCTGAGTAATGGCAATTTATTAGATTTTTCCCATCAAACATCCGAGCTGCTAATGTACAACATGTTACTAATACACAACGCTCTTTCCACGAAAGGCAGGAGTTATTAGTGTACCAAGTGTTAAACGTAACCATGCATTTTATATCCCCCCTCATCTCTCTGTAAAAATATTTTTGAAGTGAACTTAGTGGCTGTGAAAAGCAGATTTTTCTAACCAGGGGACCCATTTCTAAGGGCGAGAGAGCCGTTCGATAGCTATGACTACAGCCTGGACAAACGATGAGCATTTACTTGCACAATCAAATAAAGCACAGCCAAAGAACAACTGTGTCTTGAACGACAATTTTCCTTTTGCATTTAATACAAAATATACTGCTGGAGCATTTCAGCAAAAGAAAAGCCTCTCTGCCATAATACTGTACCCAAGGCCTGGTGTGGTTCCACGGGTTCCTACAAGGTAGGAAGGTGGAAATGTGGACAGAGATACTGTGAACTACAGGGTGTGCTAGGGCAGCACTGCATCTCATTTTGACCTTTTCCTGATATAAAATGGCAATGAGAAAGTCGCCAGCAGTCCCAGCAGCTGCAGAGTTATGAACTAAACTCAGTCTGTACCAAAGTTCGGCTAAAGCACCTGGCTATCCTAACCACCTAAACAGCATTGCTGGGCTCACCGAGATGTCCCAGCTTCTCTGAATTTTGATCTGCCAGCCCACAGCAAAGCTGAACTGTACACATGGCTCAGAGGACATGGAGAGGGAAGGGGACAAAGCCTGTCCAGCAAGGCACAGCTTGAAGCTTCACTGGAGATCGCCCAGTAAGTTCCTGCACTGGTAACACTTACAGAAACCTGGTACACATTACTAGGATTGACTAAATATGCCGTTTTCCCTCATTACCGTAATAAAAAAAGCAGCAAGATTATCACGTGGAAGAAATAATTAGGGATGCGAATAAGAATTCATATGGTTATGTTGAGGGAAAAAAACGCTTTCGGTGGAAAAACTAAAGCCACTTCAAGGGCAGGAGCAGCCTGGACACCTCAGGCCTGTGCTCCGCTCCCATCCTGCCGTCCGAAAACTCCCCAGGAACAAGGCAGGTTGGAGCAGAAAAGGGCCGACTGGCACCCGCCCTGCGGTGACACCGGCCCCGGGGGGGACGCCCCCGCTCCAGCCACAGCCTGGCCGTGCCACCACCCCTCTGGATTTAACGCGGATCTCGTCGGGACAACACCCCCGTGCTCCTCGGCTCCTTTACGGGGAGGCTCAGCTCACGCAAGGCCCACAGGAAGGCAAGAGGACGAGCTTTTCGGGAGGAGGGCGAGCCCTCCCCTCCCTGCGCCACCAGCCAGAGCCGACACCGCCAACGCGGCAGCGGGGCCCGGCGGCCGCTCCATTCCCAGGCTCTTTTTTTTTTCTTTTTAAATTTATCCATTTCTATTTTAAAAAAGCAGCCTGTTCCCTCGGCCCCCGCGTGCCTCGCTCCCCCCGAGCCCCGGGTTATGTGAAAAGGCGGGTGCCAAGCGGCGGAGGCGAGGCCGAGCTCCGCGCCCGGCCTGACATCTTCCTGACGTACTGTGTGGTCAAGGAGCCGGGACTGGGGGGCCTGAACCGGGGCCAAGCCTTGCACTTCAGCTTCCTGACCTGGCAGCCATTCAGAGAGACCCTGCTAAGTGCTATTTCCTAAATACACTAGCTTTTCATAACAATCTTACCACATTGCTTTCCTTTACAAGCTCTCTTAAAAGAGAACTGGACTCCTTCTGGTTAATCTACACAGACTGCATTTGGAAGCCATCAGAAACTGAACTCTAAACAAAACGTTATTAATGTGTTGTAATCTGCCCTCAATGTTCCAGATGAAAAGAAAATGTTTTATAGTTTTGGAGTATACATTTTAATTGCCTTTTAAGAGTGCATATACTTTTAGTGCTCTCAGTTATAAAACTGCAGTATCTGTTTCTTGATAACTGTTGAATGATCTCAGCTATTTTTATTAGGTTTTCTCCCCCACCCTGGTCCCCTTCCTTAAGCTACCATCACTGTAAGGCTTTTTCAGACCGTTCCTGATGTTAGGCCAGCAAACGGCTCGAGCCTAAGATAAACTCCATTATAAACAACTCCTTTACAACATCCCCTCACTATAAAAACATGTGGATCCAGAAAATTAGTTCTTTAAATGGACTTAGAATCCAGCTACTTTTGGTAAAAATCTGATCTAAATAAGAGCTACACTGAATCTCCCCGATTTTTGGCCTTTCTGTGCTGGGTTTGCTCTCGCTGCCTCGTTGTGGCTGGGAAGCCAAATCATGTTCTGCCTATCGATACGGCCAAACACAAATTAGCAATGAGAGTCTATTTTTCCCTACGTATATTAGTGCTGAACATTTATCTGCTGAAAGAAGATAAATTAAAAAAACCCCACACAGCAGTTTGTAAAAGAGCACTGCTTGGGAAATAACCTTTTGAGCCACTGGAAAAACTCAGAGTTCAATCAACTTTATTTCCAGTACAAAAGCAATTAGATGTTTTCCCATCAGAAATCAGATGAAGAAGTAAATTAAGATTTGCCACTGATGGGAATTTTCAACTTGTGGCATAAATAGAATTTCCTTATTATTTTCGGCTATGGCCATCTATGTAAACCTCAATTCCAAACATGAGAGAAAAAAATGTATTGGAGTTATCATAGATATCTACATTCAAATTGAATTTTTCCCATTCTTCTAAAGCGAAAGCTACTTTAATTAAGCTTAAAACAACAATCAACCCACAAGAACCAACAGACTTGGCTGCTGTTTCATTCACCCAAGACTACGACTGTAGTGAGAAATCAGATTTAAACAAAACCCAAACCGTTTGCACCCCTGTCAGCCTCACAAGGCTACAGCTACTTTTGTGTATTCCTGAGAAATCAAATCACAGATAAAAATGCAACTCTTTAAGTGGCTCTTGTACACCGAAGGAAATAATTTTATAATACGTGATATTAAAATTAAATAAATTGAAAATAATTCTACTTGTTACAAAGCATCCGGAGCATCAAGAGTGTCTCTGGTAGCAATAGCCTCAGCGATAAAATAGTTGAAAATCTTTCTTTTTTCTTAAATAACGGGCATTTTTGCGAAAGGTTTTATCTTCTGACTTCCATGACCGATTTAAAATGCTCTTTACAGGAAACAGCCCGAGAGTGTCCGTAACAGGGAGCTCGTCTCATGGTGTCCCACAGCACCTACAGCACATCGGGTTACAAGGGACAGCGTCTCCTTTTCCTCACGGTGAATATGACCCATGCTCTATGAAAATACCCTTTTCTTTCCCAAGTACAGCTCTACATGCCTGATGAAATTCGAGGACCTCTTCTCGCTTTGACTCATACACCATCAACCTTCTTCTTTTCCTTCTCTGTGATTCAATCTGAACTGTTTCAAGGTTAAAGTGCATAATGATTTACAATAAATCCACGATGCAAGAAAGAAAAAGAAAAGAGGGTAAGGACTATGGTTCAGAAAAACCCCTGCAATGGCACCTCCTGCCCTGCCTCCCCTCCTTCGCTCCCTTGCTGATCAGGAATAAATCTACCAAACAGAAGATGAGAGAAAAAGAGGAATTAGATAAGACCACAGGTAAGAAAAATTAAGACAGGGAATAATTCTGGAATACAATATTGGCTACCTGAAGCCTGATCCAAGACTTTCAGAAAATATTTGGAATGCAAGACTGCTGAAGCCGTCTCTCGCTCTCATTTATCCACGGACCGTTCCTGTTGACTTCTTCTTGGCAGCTGAAAACATACTCAGCCTGTCTGAAGACAGGTTCTAAGGTTTTAGATTCCCTCTGTCAACACCTAGGTGCTCATCTCGTCTGCAATACCTAGATGGATCAGCTAACCTTCATTTTCTATTTTACTACCAGTATTTTCTTGATGGGTATTCCAGGTACTACAGACATTTGTATCTCGGTTGTAAAACTGGGTCCCTTAAATCAACAAAGCACAACTTCAATCATCTCACTAGGGCATAAGCTGAGTCTATTCAATACCGAAAAAAAAAAAAAAAAGCAAGGACAGCAGATGTGATAAATAAAGGATTTCTTCTGGCCAGAAACCAAATGCTGTTGCTTGAAATTCAATATTTCATGCAAAAGACTAATCGGGACATCCCTGCTCCTCAATGGCACAGGTAAGAACGAAGCCAAAAGCAGATGACTGGGGGAACCCAGAGCAAGAACCAGAGTCCTTCCCACACCTGGGAGAAGAAACCCTTGATCACCTGCACACACGGGGCAGACACCTCCAAAGGAGACAAAATCCAAACGTTTGCCTGCAGAATCCAGGTTCTGGTTCCTCCTCCTGCAGCCTCACCTCCCACGGGCTGCAGGGTCCCCAACAAGACTCAAGAGTTTTATGGAAAGCGTCTCTACCTGATGTCCCGGTACCAAGGGAGAAGTTCTCCCTTGAGCCCCAACCACGGAAAATTTGGACTATTTGACTGTAATTCTCTCGTGTTGGGTTCCGCGCTGAGCTCCGGGCGGTGGGAGGGCAGGACCCATAGGTGCTGCACCCACCGCAGCTCCCCGGGCGCCTGCGGCACACAAATATTCCTTTTAGAAACAGCTACAATTTAAAAGGTCACGTTGTAAAGTCATTCAATTAAAGTAGTAATAAAAAAGTAAACATTAACTCACAATTTCTCCTTAGGTCTCCCTTATTTCCAGTTGGTATCATTTCTCCCAGACCAAGTTGCACCTTATGAATCTGCAAGTTTATCTTGATTAAAAATCTTTAACCTCCCAGCTTTCAATGTAAGAAAACCAATGTCCTTCCATTCAGAAATACCTACTCCTTGCTCTCAGAACTCGCACAGTATCTCGATTGCAGCAATTACTGATTATCCATACTATCTGCCATCACTGAGGCAAAAAGTACACTGAAGCACGGCCAAACTGTCACAATCAAGGAAACACATTTTTCATGCTTTAATGAACGCTGGCTTTTATACTGTGCAAAAGACGACAAAAGATAAACTCCTGGTATAGCCTGGTGAACATTTTCTAGCTGGTGGGCTCTTGCAAATATTCTGGATAGCCTTGACTGCTTACGTTTCGATCATTATTACTCAAGAAGGTTTCCAGAAAATGCAAACAATAAAGACTTTCTTAAAAAAGAAGCTGAGATAAACCTGTGCACAAAAAGAACCCCGGGCAGATCGGGGAGAGCTGGAGATTGGCCCTGCTCCATGTGAATTAATGCGAAGGCATTGATTTGTTCTAGGTTAATGAGAAGGACTCTCTGTTTAATTTTAGGAAAAGAACTTTTATTTTCTGATTGGCAACCAGAGCTGTATGTTACACAACCAGAAAGCCAAAGTTTGGCTTTGCAAGTGGCTAATCAAAGCCATTCCCTCTCTGTAGGATGAGGGAGGGGAAAACAAGTCAACAAGAAAACAAGGCTGGAATGGTCAACGGTGAACAGCAGTTGGGGAACACGAAATGTAACTTCTGCCCATCCATCTCGGGCCACCGACCCAGAGCAGCCCCACGGGGACGGCCCAGGGTTTTAGTGAACAGTCTGCTAATGGTTTGAAAACAGAATTGGCCAGTTTACCTGCTCATCTGAGAGGTGGAAATCAGACCAACTCCAGGGCCCATCCAGACACTGCACGGACACCGGCCTTTTCCACAGCAACAGGAAACACAAAAAGACGAGAAATTCAAATAAAGACGCAGGAATACTGTCGAAAAGGCAGCAGCAAGACAAGGGAGATCAAGCAACAAATTGCTGCTTGTGTTCTTGTTCCTCACGTCAGAGGAATCCTGTGGGACAAGGAATGTCCGAGCGGCCCAGCATCCATCCCAGAGCTGGCCCAGCAGCTCCCTGTGTCCCACAGAGCACACAGACAACTGTTTAATTGCGTTTATTGGCCCCAAATAGTATGTCTAAGCAGTAACTGTAATATTTGGCACTTAGTCCTCTGTATTCAAAGAGTTAAGCTATGTCCTATAAAGATAAAAATCTCCACTTTTATTATTTTGTAAGGCTGCCTAACAAACGAGGATCCAGCTGTAATTGTAACATTCCAAGCTCCGAAGGCGCCAAGTTTTACTAACTATAATTTAACTGGTCCAGTTGATGCAGTCCAAATTCTTGTTTGGATAATCAGCCTTTGTTTAAATATGTACAGGAAAAAAAAAGAAGGAAAAAAAGAAAAAGCATAGGCCAGCATTAGCCTCCAGGCATGTCATGTGAGCTTATTACCCCGAGCCTGCAGTAGCAGACACTCATGCACAAGAGGAGGATTATTTTGCTAGTATTACTGTTACGGTAACATATAATCAGACCTTCTCCCCACCAGCCCCCCCCCTTTTTCTCTCTTTTTTTCTCTCTCCACAATTCACAAGTCTTCTTTCCAAGTTCAAATCAAGTTTAAAGGTGAAAAGGTCAAGAAAGTTTCATGACTGGCTGTTGAAAGAGGGAGAAATAACCGGGGTCTCCAAGTTTGCGTATACTAAAAGCTCAACCATTTTGTGTTTTGCTGCAATTCATAACCGTACAAATCCCTTTGGTTGGATCTGTTTGGACTGAAATTAAACACTTGTTAATAATTTATAACTTAATATAATTAGAAAATAATAATAACTGTCAAGCAACGACATTCAATACATAAAGCAACTTGAGTGGCTCATTAGCTTATTTGTCAAAGCAACAATTTCTACGTATTTTAGCCCATTTCTAGGGAGAAGAGCGGCTGGAAAGCCACCCAGCTTGCTTGGAAATGGTTTCTCCTCCAGCTGGGAGCGATTCCCAAAGGCTGCACCCAACGATTCCCAAATCGCTCCCATCCCGGCCGTGCTGGCGCGGTTGGAAAGCGCGGGGAGCTCGGCCGGAGGAGGCGCCTGCGCAGGCCCGGCCAACGAGCTACGGACACGAAACGCAGCCCGCAGCAACGCGTCCGAATTTTACATCCAGACGGAAGCGTTTCGGTGTTCGGCCAACAAACGGCCGGCAAAACGAGGCACTCGAGAAACAGAAAACTCTCAGCTCCTTCTGTGTGCTGTAAGGGAGCTCAGCTCAGGAACCCGCCAGCGCCAGGCACAAAGTTGTTGAGAAGATGCTGCTTTCCCCGGAGCTTAATGCAAACAGGGGAAATAACTTTTTTTGCTCTTTTTTATCCTGAGGGGTAAAACCAACTTGTAAAATGTCAGAGGCCACGGTTCTTCTTGGAAAGCAGAAAGTGCGGCTGCCTGCGCTGGGCAGCTTGGATAGACACATATCAAAGTACTCAAATATTCTCCAAATACATATGGTTCCCCTAAATCCTTAATATTGTTGCAAGAAATCTAATGCATTAAGGTGGAACAAAGCAAATTACAACTGCATATACCGAGCCAGAACCTCAACTGATTAAAATCTATGTAATCTCACTTCAATCATGTCAATACTCATCAGCCAGAATATCTACTCCATCCAAGATAAAAGTAGCCATATAAATGTTCATTATGACTGATAAACTAACGGCTGTGATCCTCTGACATCAAAGATCACTGAGCACCAGACAGACGTTTCTCTCCTGTGAGTACCTGTGTCAACTCTGGGTTTGCTGCATATTAATTTAGGATGTTAGAAAACGTCAAATTTAAGCATACAAAGCAAGGAAGTCCAGATTAAAAAATTAGTCTCTGGTCTCAACTCAGCCAGTCTGCCCAGACCCTGAGCTCGTGTAAATTGATTTGGAGTCAGTGGTGCCAGCACAACTTGCTTTAGTCAGGGATCTGCTCTTGTTTTCATCTATTTATCTGATATAATTTCTAATTTACTTACTGAATAAATCCTGTATTTTCATTCCTTTCAACTCCTCCTCTTGATTTTGTTTCTTCTGTCCCATTGCCTGTAAACTGAACACATCTATTCCCTTTTATAAAGCCTCCCATGCTTCACCAGAAATGAAATGCTGCCTACAGACGAACCAGAAGAAGATGTCATTCTAGCTAATTATTATTATTATTATTAATTCTTTAATCATTAGCTAAATGTGGAAGGTTTCCTTTTTTTTAAGTGAATCTCCCAAAACACATGGAAAAAAGATATGCATCAATAAAGTGGATCTATAACATATTTTTACTTGAGAAAGGATTACAGGGTTGGATCTTAATGTTATAAACCTAAGACCATTTATTGTTCCACTGCCTTTATAGTTCAAAAAAGGTACATTTTGGAGACAGAGGCCTTTATACTCTTAAGTGCTATGGATTTCACGCCAATCTCCCAATAAAAATCAGGCTTCAGACTTATACCCAAGAGAAATGGTCTTGCAAAGATTACATTCTCCACCCCAAAATAAACCCCTGGCGTGGTGAACTGCACCAGCTCCAGCAGCAGGAATGGCAACCAAACCTCGACATTTATCTGGTTTTACTCTTCTTCTGTACCATTCTGCAATACAGAAAATGGCCCACGTTGCTCTTAAGATCAGTGTACAAAAGCCATTCTCGTTAGTGATGTGATAGAGGTAAAACCACTATGAGTGACACATGATGAACAGAACCGGATGAAAATTATTTTAAATCAGTAAGGTATTTTTGAGAGTCGCCCTCTAATAGGAACAGTATATTACAGGGGATTAATTTGGCTAAGATGAGATGAAACTTTGTTAAACTACCCACTTGGTAGAAAGGTATTTTATCCATCATCCCCATATTAGAAAACACAGATTTTCCGGAAATTTCAAAATCCTTTGCCAGTAATAAAGTAGGACATGCAAGGAAAGGAGAGAAATAAAGGCTTAATACAACGTAACTGCTGAGGATTAAATTTTAACACCACCAAAGCCACACACAAAAAGAATGAATTCACGAGTCAGAAGATTAAAACTGCGTGTAGTCAGCTTGGACTGGTGTGCCACAGATGGAAACTTTCTTGACAACACCCAGTTTCAGTTCTAGTTAGGCCATACTATGATTAAACGCTCCTACAATTTTTGAGTACGTTATTTTTTTTCCTACTGGCTACTGTAGTACAAAAGACATCTCTTGCAAACATATAACTAATAAAAAAAGTGCAAGTAAAAGCCATTTAGGTTTCCAGCAAAGACATGAAAGCAAAGCAGCTCATGGACATCCAGGGTAGTCAAATCATTTCTGCAAAATCCATTAGTTACTAAAAGTTCTGGAGGGCTCAGTTTTTACAGTAAAACCTGTAAAAACTCAGTATCCAGTTTCTCTATGGGGACACCGAGGTGTGAAGATCCAAATGATGCTGGCACTGAACTTGTATATTTGAACCTTTTGAACTCCATCTGCCCTTCATAAATTACTTTACCACGAGCTTTAACACGTTTCTAACCTACTGTGCCAGAAAAAGAAGGAATCTTTAAAAGAACTGAAAAGGCAACGAACTTTACGACACTTCCAATGGAATTTGTCTTTGTTAAAGGCGCGCACCTAGAACAGAACCGCGGGAGGAGAAACGGCTTCCAGGCAGCCCAGTGGAAAAAACATCTGTCTCGAAGGTACAGAAAACAAAGCGGCAGGGCCCCCTCCCCAAACCCAAAAGCATTTAAAATAAATGAAAACTGCACTGTGCAGAAACAGCCAGTTGCTCCTCTCCATCCGGAGGAGGGAAGAGACCCACACTTCATCTCCAGGAGAGCTTAAAATACCTTTGATTTTAAAAATTAACCCGACTGCAAGACAAGGACCGTAAAGATTCTTAATTTCAAGACAGCGGCCCAGCTGCTTCAACACAACGCGCACTTCTTTCTGCCGGACACGCACAGCGAGCAGGCTTCTCACCGCTATTTCTGAGATCGGCAGCGTGTTTATAGAGAGTCAATCACTGGGATTCGGGGGAAAAACTCACACTTTATTTGAAGTCCAGAGAGAACGGAAAGGCCGGTTCAGAAACGAGGCAGCATATTGTCAGAAGTGAAACTACCTGCAAAAAATAGATTCCTTTTTCCTGCACCTTTCCTCCCTGCAGAGAGAGCTCAGCATTCAAAGCCAACCCTGCACAGGACTCTTCAGCTCTCCTCCCGCTTTCTTTGAGTTCTGGAAAGTCACCTTTTTTAGGTTTTTTTATTTTCCTGGGTCAGATTTTTCACTTACAACCGAGGAAAGCACCCACCCTCCTCTCAGAGGGCAGCTGTGAGAAATAATTAATGTCTGAATGCGTTTTCAAGAGGTCAACAAGTATAAAAATACTGCTCTTCGGATTAAAATATTATCATATTGCATGTGGACACCGCATTTCGGTTTCTCTCTAAAGCGATGCTGCCGGGCGGCAGCAGGACTGAGCAGCTCCCATTGCCAGGTCACCTCAGGTCTCCCGAGCCGACGGTGCCCCGGGGTTTTAGTGGAACTCAGGAATTCCAAAAGCAAAGCACATTGCCCTCAGTACATCAAATGCTTCTGATTCGCAGAACGACACAAATGTACAAGAAAAAAAGGATGTCTGATTATTTTTTATAACCGACGGCTTTTAGACGGACAGAATACACTTACGCATTTCTTCAACCACCAAAGAGCGAGTGATTTTTAACAATGGGCTTGTGTGAAGCGCTACTTGCTTATCAAAAAGACTCGGAAAGCGAATTTCGGCGGTTGAACCCTCGCTGCCTTTTAAGTCCTGAACAAAGAAGAAGATGCTGCAGCCGGACGAGCGTGTGCTCCTCCGTGGCTGTCCCGACGGCCCCGCGCAGACGCGCTGCCACCACAACCTGCTAACGCTTCTGATTAATAAAGCCACAACAAACGACCTGACGTTTAGAAAGAAAAATGAATAAAAAAGCAAAACTTTCTGAGCGCTGTAGTTTTCCCATGAAGCCCACCTTACAGTTTGCCTGTTGAAGCACTAAGATGCATCTAGGGCACGGTTAAATTTATCAAATTGCCGCCGCCATTAATGATGACTCCTAATGAGATGGGATAACTGACAATGTGAACCTGGCCATAGGTTGAAAGAATGAGCACTGCAGATCGCATAAGTAAACCTGTTTTCCAAAGCAAGTCTGTGGGTTCGCATCCCGCCTCCCAGCACAGACTGGTGTGCTCTGCCTGGCTCCCCAGCTCGGAAATGACCGGGTATCATTTACAGACTTCGGAGGTTCGGTAGAGCACTTCTGAGGATCCCTTTGGAAAATGGCACCGCATTTCAAAACCAGAGGGACACAACCCTCCAAAAAAGGGCCAACAATCAGAGGGGTCATCAACAGTTCTTGGTTAAATGTATTACCAACATAACCTAGAGTGCTCCAGATAACCAAAGTATCTCACTATCATGCATGGGATCTACACTCATTACATCTCATAAACTAGAAAAGACCCACATTTCTGACATTAAACAAACAGTAGACAAAGAACCAAACCCAAATCACAAAAACGACCCCCTCGCCAAACCCGAACCCACAGAACTGAGCCATTTCTGAAAGCAAAGGTGCACATATCCGAGTTTCGATCCCTTGGAGCTCATTGGTTTTGGAATCACAAGCAGTGTCAAAAGGTAAATGCAGAGGCTGATCTCATCTAAGAGCTGCGGGTTCATCCTTTGGGGACCTCACAAACCAGCACAGATCAGTCCCGCCTGGTGCAAACGTTAAGTCAGAAGAATAACATCACATAATGTGCAACAAAACGTTCATTTACAAGAAGGCAAATCTAATGTTTTTCTTCTCGGAAGCCCAGGCACATTCGAGAACACATTACACACATGAGATGGCATAAACGAATTAAATATTTAAAAGAATATTTTGGTATGTTATGCCATTTTGGTTTATATTTTGTTTCACTAGTTGATAATCTCAGAGACAAGAAAAACCCATGCGGCTGGTGGAGCACTAAATCACACCAAAAGAGCCGAGGTTTTGAGATGAAACAAGAAGCTGATTACACATGCACCCAGTATCCCAGTCCCTAAGCGTTTCTGGATTGGAGGGATAAGATACTCTCTTTGCTTATTACTGCCTTCCTGATCCAAAGAGATTTAAGCAACTGTTTTCAATTAGATGTTTTTAAGCTAGTAAAACTACATCCATAAAGACATATTTATAGAACAACTTAAAACTAGAAGAATTAAAATGACTACAAAACTGATGAATTCCACCCCCCCGCCCTCCCCGAATCATTTACTGACCATTAACGAGCAAAAAGCACTGCAATTTTAAGAATTAATCCACTGTTGCAAAATTAAATCAGATACACTAGTAGGGATAATGACAAACTGGTGGCTCCAGCGCTGTCAGTTTGCGGGTGATACAAGTTCAGGTTGTCTGTGCCAGCGGCCACTCTGTTGGAACAAACACGAACATAAAGGTAACATTAAAGTGCAGCAGCGCCGGTGGAATCGACTCCGTCACCGAGGACGCAGACACGTAATGAGCGGCACGGGGTAAATATTGCATTTTAGAAATGATCCGGTTAGTTCCGAGACTGCCAGACCTCAGCACTTGGAAATAAAGGAAGACACAGTAATGAAAGTAAAGGAGACGATTTCCATTTCCCTCGGAATTCCTGCGCACAAGAGCCCAGCAGTGTGGCTTTGCCGCACATGACCGCTCTCATCCCCGCTAACCTATGACGAATATTCTGAGATTTACAGGAACAAAACTGAGCTTTGATAGCTTTCGTCCGACTGTTGCTTAAACAAAATTCGCTTAAAAGACTCGGCAGCATGTGACTACAAATATTTGCAGGATGAGTCGCCTGCTGTCTGAAGAACACGCGGCCCGGGGCCGGTCGGAGCCACCAGCGGGGACACTCGCTCCTCTGCCCCAGCCACAAGCACCGTCAGTCAAATATCTGACATGTATATTCTGTACCTGGCTGCCCCAGCTCAGCTCCAGACCCGTCCGCAGAGCCCGAGCCCTCCCGGCACCCCGGGTCCAGCTGCCCTACGCGTGTGCTCCTACCTAAGCACGTTGTCATGAAAACTCTTAAAGCACATTAACGGTGGAGTGAGCTTAAGATCCAAATACATCATTTGAACATACATATTTTATNAAAAAAATATAAATGGTCATATTTAATTTATATATATAAAAATATATAAAATATATAAATATATATATAAAATGTAATTTTTTATATATATGTATATATATAAAAAATTAAGACCATGCAGCTCGCATTTGCTTCATGTGCTGAAGCACCGCACGCTATACGAGGAAATTTTAGAAATTATTGCACACAGCGTTTTAGGGAAACTCTTCAACCCTGAAGCAAGGAAGTGCTCCTTATGGGCTATGCAGTACCTCGCCCATCCCCAGGCGTATGGGATAAAAATACATTTATTTTATATCTGCGTCCTGCCCATGCTGATAGAGCAGCTGAAATCCCTCTGCTGAGCCCCAGACAGCAGCGCCAGCCGTCCCGGCGTCCGTCTGTCCTGCCGTCCCCATCGCCTTCAGGTCTCCGAGAAAAAGGGCAAAGCTGGGTATGAACGCTTGGGGAACCTGCGGTGCCTCCCTCCTCATGAGCTTCATGGAAATAAAGGAGACAGAAAGAATTAAAGTGGTGACATAACCCGTGCAACTGTACGCTGTCTTCTGTTCCACGATGCTAAAGAAACAGAAAGCTGTAGTGATGCAGACGTCCTTGAAATCTTGCTACAGCCCAAACCTGCTCGGATAAGCAGCTCGTTACACCCCCACTGAAATCACATAATGCACCCAGATGAAGATACATAACTACACCAAATTCACCCTTTTGAGTGAACGTGGCTCTGATTTCTAATTAGTTTTGACCTCGTTTACATGTTAAGAAACAAGATTTAAAAGATGACATTTTTGCTAATGGGAAACCCGGGAATAACAAGGCTGGTCCAACGCCTTTTATCCACACAAGTGTCTTTCTGCATGGAAAACGATGGCTCCTGGAAGAAAAGTCACAGGATAAAACCAGAAGCAAAGTTTCATACAATTATATCCAAATTGGCAGAGCAAAACTACGAAACAGAAGCGAACATAGAAGCAAGCGCAACAACACGAACAGTGAAGCAGTAAACAATTTTGCCTAAGGCGCAACACTAACGCACGACTAACTTGAAAGCATCAACCGAACCAACGAAGGTGACAAACAATATGCATAATAATGAACTTAAGTCAGCACTGGCTCCCTTTTCTCCCCTGAACCGAGCTCAAACCCAAGAGCACGAGCGGCTGCATCTAACCAGGGAGGTATAGACTGCACAGATACATAATGGATGCAGTGCAGGAAACTTCAGGTGAAGGTTTAGCTGGTCACAAAGCTCTATCAAACAAACGCTGCTAATTCTGTAATTCCAAATACAGGCTTAGCACATCTTAGAAATCTCCGGTTTGATAACAACTTCCGGAATTTAAAATGGGTAAACCCCAAGCAAGTTCTGGACTTGCTCATAAAAACCTTCAAACTCTGTTTTCCCTTTTATACACTGAACGAAGTACAGAAACTAGATGACAGTACTTTGCCTATAAGTTTCCTCAAATAAACTAGGCCGAGACGTTATGTTAAGGCAAGTCCACCACATGAGAGGCTTTATGCTGTTATTTTGTTTTGTTGCTAATTATAATTTATAATGAACCTCTTCCCCAGTAAGCTGACTCAGGGAAAAACCACTCTGAAAAGCATCAGCTACTGATGAATTATTTTTATTAATTAAGTCACAGAAACAAACGCCACCGTGGTTTTCAGCGCTGCAACTCACAGCGGAGGCAGAAAAAAGCGGGAAAGTCAGAATTCTGCTCGGAACGCTCCTCTGTTTCCCGAGGGGCTGAAACGCCACAAACAGCGGGCTTTTCTCTCTCCCTTAACCCAAGGATTTGGTCCTTTGAACAGCTGCTTTGGACTTAATAAAACGCCACAAAAGCCACTGCCTTTACTGCATTAAAAACTGAAATAATGGGTATTAAGCAGAAGTAGCTTTTATAATACACTGATATTTAAGCAGTTCAGCCTGTGATCGGGTTTGTTGAAAGCAGAGTAGATGGAAGAATAGAGTTAGGAAAAGCATTTAATCTTGGCAAATTTCAAAGACCTTTAGACTTTCCTTTCAAGTTTTAGTAGCCAAGCGATCCAAGTTCGACTTTTCGCTTACGACTTCAGGCCGAGCACATCGAGGACACGCTCTGGATCAGCAGATTTGTGCCTTCCCCCCCCAAAACGGCTGCACCAGCCCTGCTGCGCCGGCTTCGGTGCCGGGATTTCTTCCTTTAAACATGCAGCAGGTGGAGCAGTTCATAAGAGTTCCAATAAAATGTGGGGATTCTCTAATTTAAGCCAGAATCCTCTTTCCTATAAAGATGTCTATTTCTAGGCTGCCCCTTGGCTGGCCACGGGCTCTCCTCTGCTTGCCCACTCGCCTGTTTCTCTATTTTATCCCATCTCCTGTGCCTTTTGTGGAAAGAACTGAAACACCTGAAATTTGTGCATGCAAAGGAGGCTCATTCAGAGAGTCGGGACACGCTTTGTCATGCAATGCTGGTTACTGCAACGTTTAACTTCTGTTAAAGAGGGCAGAAATAAACCAACCCAGGAAAGCGGCTCTTTTTCCTCCTTATTTCAAGTGTAGGTATTTTTGACACACGACAGATACTCTTCTGGGGGACTGTAATACCCCTCGGCGTGTTTTCCACCCAGAATGCAAAAAGAAACACTTTTTCTGAAGAAGTCATGGAAACTGGTAAATTGAAGACACAAGCCCTCATTGAAAACCTATAATTTTTTAATTCAATTTACATGTCAGTGGATCTTTTGAGCTTCGTCTGTATGTTTTTTATAATGTGCCTTTCCAGTGCTTTTTCCCAGGGGTATTACGCGCTATTTCTCAACTGGGATTACTCAAGTTGAAGTGTGATAAAGGACACATTATAGTTATATTAAGCAAAACGGGGAGGGGAAATCTCTTCCATAGTCCAAGCTGCACTCGGAGCCTCATTGCTGGTAACAAGCAGAGCAAGGCAACCAGTCAGCTAGAAACCGCTCCTACCAAATTAACGCTTTGTCTCGAGAAATAGGGATTTATTATATCCTTTTTTGTTTTTTCTGCTAAAAAAACAAAGGTGGTTTTCTCCAAAATCATTAACTCTTGCTCTGGGGTATCATCGGGAACACGTTGTGAGCGACAAAACAGCAGAAAGCTCCGTGTTGCACACCAGCGTCACTTGTACGATCGCTCTTTGCGAGAGCTACCGGAGGAGAACGGGGGATTTCTGAGCAGGGTTTTTGTTACCGTCTCACCCCGGTGGTTTCACGACCATCCTGCTCTTTTCACAGCTCACCCCAAAGATGCAGAAACTCGCAGAACTCGCCCAAATCGGCAGCGCTTGTCGCCAGCGCCGCAGCCGCACAAACAAGCAGCAGCTGGATGCGAAAAGGAGGGCACGTCAGCTCAGAGCGGCAGAAAAGGTTTTTCACAGCAGCTATTTGCAACCCTCCAAGGAGCCGCAGAGGCTGCCCATTAAAACCCTGTTAAAACACTTCTGATGTTGTCAGCAGCGGAGAGCTGAAAGAGCAGAGCGATCGCCGAGATGCTATCTGCCTCCAGCAGTTCAGTGCTACTGTCAATAATATGAGCAGGAAGGTACAAGATGAGCAACAACCTAATTCCGACATCAAAATTTCATAAACTCCCTCAGCTGGTAAACACCAGAGATGTGGGCAAACACAGGCCAGCCAATAAACCACCCAGAAAAGATGACCTTCGGTCTGGAACCTTTCCCAAAAGCTCGGAACCTTTAAGTTAATTTACACTTGGAAAGCACAGCCGGGGAACGGCGAGGAGAGAGGAGGAAGGTGCGGGTTCTCCCGCCAGCGCCGCTCTGCTCCCGGCTTCGCACTTTGGACAAAGCCCAGGGATAAACCAGAACAACACTTCTAGGCATCTACACTTTCAAATACCCCATATGTACACCTGTAGTAACCTCCCCACTCTCCTCTGCTTTGCCTTTTGAGAGCACGGAGCTGTAGCCGTTCCTTGGGGTAGTTTTTGCAAACACAGTCTTCTCAGGCGAGAAAATGCGCCGCTTCTCCTGCAGGAGAGCGGTGCCTGGTTTGAAAGGAAACCCCCCGACGTGCCAGGGCACTAAAACCACCAGGAACGACAGTGGAATCATTTACTTCTCTGTGCTCACGCCTAAGTACTACTCACAGTGAATAATGGCTGGAGAAACAGGGCCAAGGTGAAGAGTTATTTATAATACAGTAGCCAATGAGTAAGCGCTTAGCTATGAATTTACTGCTCTGGCTACAATTTCATGAGAAAACGAGCAGAGCCAGCTTTTGGGTTTCCAGTTTTAAAAGCTATACACCCACTAAAAACTAGTACAAATAATTCAGGAAGGATCGGGGCAGTTATTCATAAAGCAACCGTGACAGAGATGGTGCGCATCTCGGCTACATGCAAGACAATCACAGACGCTGCAGTTCCTGCGACGCTGCCCTCAGAGCCGCTGCGGCAGGCCGCGCAGCTCCAGGACTCGTCGTCTTCAACCAGTATCAGATGCTTCCCCCCTTTTATGCAATAAATACCCACTGCAGAGAGCCAGAGCTCGCTGGAAACGAAGCAAAGAACGAGACTGTCATCTGCTCAGCAGTCCTGGCTTTAGAGGTCAGGATTTGTCTGCTTTTTAATGCAAAGTGACTGTACAAATTGTCTTAGAGAACAAGTTTCTGTCACGCGTACCCTGGATTTGCAGAAGGCAGAACACGCTTAGGAACCGTTCTTGTTTCTGTCAGCCCAGAATGAGGCAAGGGTTATTTCTAGAAACGCATTACTTATATCCAAAGTATTAATAATATATTTCGGCATATAAAAAAAATCTGACCAGGAAAATACCAGGACAATATGATCGAGCTCACCACTCTTCTGAAACTCCTACAGAGAAACACACCACTTCCCAGCGCGCCCTGCGGAATTTCGGGACGTTTTCCAATGCCCACGTTACAGGCCATGACTTACGGGTGCAAATTCGGGTTCCGCTGCGGAGCCAAGAGGCTCGGCCTCGCAGCGCCCGCTCGAAGGCTGGCTCATCGGGAAGGACCGCGGCCTCGTCCGGCCCGCATTCGGCCCCACAAGAACACACGGCTCAGACCTGCGACGGAAGCGAACACTGGGAAAAACAGAAGTAACGGTTCTACGGGACTGCAATCCATTCCTGAATTCAAACACGGCAGGCTTCTTTCGAAATTTTTAAAACCAACAGCTAGTTTTACTATCTGTTGTGCCTCCAGTTCGGAGGGTCCAAGGGGTATATTTTCACCTTGACGTACAAAGAGTTATTACATGAAACTGTGCTCTTCAATTTTTCTGCAGGGAGTTGGCGTTGGCCGCATTATTTCAGTGCCACTGAGCTCGCTGCAACTGGCCTGACTTCACCTCGCTGGACACGCACTGAACTCGCAATCATCCAAACCCAGCCTAATTAGGCACTTTCGCAAATCCTATGTGTCTTGTACATTTTTACACATCTTACGATTTCAGAAAGCTGTCTTCTCCCTCTCCTTGTCTAAAGGAAAGTTAAAACAAATCAGTGCTAGAAAGAAAGAATAATGACAGTCTTATTTCCCCTGGTCCCATGAACCTGAAGTTAAATACCTGCCTTTGTACAACTGTTTCCCTTCTTTTATGAGCTAAATATTGAGGCACCATGCAACTAGTGCACAAAGAATAAAACTACAACAACTTGAGATGAGTGTAACTTTTACAAGAGTCAGATATCCCTAACAACCCAGACAGTCAATAACCCAACACAAATTAACTCTGGCAAATAATAGGTGTGTTGACCCTAAATTCATGAGGCAATAAAACCTACCAACAGCCCGTTGTTCTAAAATACTCAGGCATGTCTCACAGACAATTTGGGTTTTGTTTGTGAGCAAGAAGATCGTTCATTAGGAAAGCTTTTAAAAAAGGTTTTAGTGTCATTAGCAAAAACTAATAGGAAAATAAATTAACTTACAACATCTGACACGGCGTTGGAAAAATAGAAAGGCATTAAAAATCCGAAGCTAACGGGTACGTCCCGAGGACCGCACCCCACTTCCCCACAGACCTCCAGCACCACAATAACAACATTAAATTTCCTCCCTTTCTTATGGCATCTTGAGTTAGGGACACATTGCCGCGGATGCAGATCTGTCGTACGGTGGAGTCGCAGCAGCATCATTTGAACCAACTCTCTGCCTCTCTTCAACTCCACAACAACGAAAACACGCTTAAAACCACAAAGCAATAACCTGTACTTACAAATCTGTTTTCTTTCTGAGAGCTTTTCAAGACCAGCAGAGCTCAGGTAAAGTTACTACTCAAAAGCTGTCCTACAGTAGGCTCTGGTGCGAATCCTTATTTCTTGAAGTAAACCCCCTTTTCTAATTATTTGGACAGTCTGTTTAAAACCGCAGTATTTTAAAATAACACACCATGAAAAGTGGCCCAAAATATTTTATGGCTTTGAGTAAAATTCTCTTTTCCCTTCCCCTAGACGCTTCCTAAGAGATGCCATAAGCAGTCTGCCAAACAGTCATTAGATACACAGGAACACACATAATGAAATTGTCCGCCACTTCAATCATGTCAGCTGCAGGATTTTGAAAGATTTATACCTGCCCCATATTAAAATTGTTTAGTAAATGTCACATAGCACAGCAAAAACCACGGGCATATTATAGAGAGAGAGGCGGTTTAGCGCAGAGCTCTCAAAGCCAACAGCAAACAAGACCCTGCAAGCAAAGTGTTTATATGGTCATAAAACCATACGGTGACAGGACACCGTTTTCTGGTTTTGTAGAAAGAAAGAAAATACAGAATTTGCATTTTAGAAAGGATGCTATGCAGAAAGTAAAAGGAAATATTAATAGCAGATATCAAATTTTGGAAAATTAACTGAGACTATTAAAACGCACTTGTAACTGCAACTGCTCGGTAAATCAAATCCATCTTCTTGGATAGACTGCCAAATTTCAGCAGAAGATGTACTTTCCTTTTAGCTCTTCCTTCAAGCTTTCCTTCTACGAGAAGTCAAGCAATTAACTTGCCAGGGGAAGGAATTTTTCCTCTTCAATACCTTTACATTTGTGTAAAGCAAAATTACACCAAACGCTGCTGCAAGCCCCGAAGGGAAAATCCGTGTCCTGTGGAGCACACCTTTGCTTAGACCACCTTAAACCCAGGCGTGGGCCCCGGCTGCGGCCGTCCCCGCTGCAGGGCCCGGCTCTGCCTGCTGGGAGGGAGGTTATTCACGGGAAATACGAAGGGAAAATTCACGCTCAGCTGCCTAACGAGAACTGACAGCGCATCTCCAGAGAGACAGAAACTTCGGATGTCAGGCAGGTTAGCATAGGGCAAGCAGACGGTCAATAAAATATTCAATAAAGTACTCTGATATGATAGATCTAATATTGTGGAAAAAGCCAGAAGTCCTTTTTTTTTTTTGATAAGAAAATGAGTTTGAAGTGGTGGTTAAAACGACCTATACAATATTAACCTAAATTTGAAAACAATCACGGCTGATTTTTGAACTTGTTACAAAAGGTAAAAACAAATCAAGGCTCCTGCAGCACAAGATTTGCTTCTGCAGATATGCAAGGCAAGCAATTTAGAGTAAGTGCACATACCTGTTTTTAGAAAATATATTAAAAAATAATTTTACAACTAATTTTTAACTTAAAAATCCAGATTACTGATGGTACTAAACCAGCTGATGCTCAGGGCAACGGGCACAACCTCCCCAGTGTGGGTCCCAGTAGAGCGTGTGCTGCCCCAAGGGACCCAGCAGCATCAGCCCTGGAGTCCCAGGGCCGCCTCCCTCCTCCCCAACGGGATCCAACCTGCTGCTCGTTTTTCCAAGCAGGATTCCTACTAAATTTCCTCTCTGAGTAACTTCTTTGTGACGGCTCTTTCATGTCCTGCTGTCAGTGACTTCTTCAATTTCGCCCCCCCCACCTCACCAGGCTGAAGTGTTGGTAGGAAAACCCCGGAGGGATCAGGAAAGCAACAGGCCATATGCAGCGAATCCCTGCAATCATTCTAATGAAGCTAAATCTTTGAGTTTACATAAAAGGAAAATTAAATCAAGCGCTGGAGTGGATTGGAAAGAAATACACCAGGAGATGGATAAAGTTAATCACGTTGAGTTAAGGGTAATGCTGACCTACTCAGGCTTGCCTTGGAGATCCTCCGTACTTACTGCCAGTTTTATCTGTTTGTGAATAGAGATGCACACGGAGCCGGAGCAGCTGCCCTGAATTTCTGCAGAGCTTTACGTTTGCAGATTGCAGGGGAAGCACCACTTGAGCCCTGCAGCGTCGCTGCTAAACATCACGGATGGAAATACAAGAAAGCAGGGCTGTGGACCCTGACTCGGGGCCTCCTGAAGCCTGGCCCGGCCTTAAACCCCGCGGGCAGCCATGTTTTTAATAGATAAGTCAGGTAAAAAACTCCGACGTCTTTTTTCCTCCTAATAAAACTGCATCTTCAAACAACAGATACCCAATGTCTTGACATAAACCCACAACATCATCTCAGACATGACGGGGAAGAGCTATGGGGCCTTGGACAAGGGGTGTCCTGCAGCAGCCCCTCCATGGAAGCCGAAGGGTTGGCAGAGGCTGCTGCGTGCTTTGGAGGACACGTCCAGCCCACAGGCCATGGGTTGACTGCTGTAGTTCCAGCTGACAATCGAAAAAAAAATCCAGTTGTATTGCCCAAAATGTTTACTTTCCCACAGTGCTTTAACTCACTGATTCTCGCCCTCTACTCTGCGCTGGTGAGATCCCACCTGCAGTTCTCTGTTCAGCTCCGGGGCCTCCAACATAAGCAGGACATGGACCTGTTGGAGCGAGTCCAGAGATGACCATGAAGATGCTCCAACGGCTGGAGCAGCTCTGCTGTGAAGATGAGCTGAGAGTTGGGGTTCTTCAGCCTGGAGAAGAAGAGGCTCCAGGAAGACCTCCTACCAGCCTCCAGTACCTACCGGGGACCTACACGAAAGCTGGAGAGAGTTTTCACAAGGGCGTGTAGTGATAAAACAAGGGGTCATGGCTTTAAATTGAAAGAGAAGAGATTTAGATGAGATCTAGGGAAGAAATCCTTCCCCCGAGGCTGGTGAGGCCCTGGCACGGGCTGCCCGAGATGCTGTGGATGCCCCAGCCCTGGAGCGTTCAAGGGCCGGTTGGATGGGCTCTGACCAACCTGGTCTGGTGAAGATGTCCCTGCCCACGGCAGGGGGGTGGAACGAGAAGATCTTCAAGGTCCCTTCAACCTGAACCATTCTACGATTCTATACAAACTACGCAGTCTCCTGCTGAAGGAGCAAAAGATTAGGATATGAATCTGTCAAGTTTAGAATATTTTTTTCCGTACAGCTCTGTCAAATGACTGAAGACAATAATGCTTCAGTATTTTCTGAGAATAGCTCATTTGTTCTTTATTTCAGCGCTACAGAAAAGATTATTTGCAACTATTCACTTCCTTACAAAATATTCAGATTCTTCAATGAAAAGAGTTTCCCACATTGTGTAGCCACCCACACAGCTCCATTTGAAAGTGAATGAAAAGCTGTGCCTGGTGATGTTGAATATGTTAACCTCTCACTGCTCTGGCGAGCCCCTTGTCTTCCGCATCTGCACAAGTGTTGAACACAAGCTGGGTTCTGTTGGTTACGTACAAATAAAGACAACAAAGGCATCAGATGATTATGAGACAAGCAATTTCTGAAGATCATAATCTGTGTCTGAAGTTGTTGCATTTCTGACAAACTGAAACTAAATTGTAGCTCACTAGGAATTAATTGTAATGTGTAACAGATCATAATTAGTCATGGGATATGAAATATTTTCCCTTCTAGTTTGGGCTACTGGTGTCAGCTTTGACCAGTTCAAATGCAACCATAAGTCATTACCATTCAATGAGTAGTTAGTAGCCTGTGTGAAATAGCCCAGTTGTTTAAGTCCCTTCCCTAATCAGACGTACCAGCACCGCCATAATCAGCACTCGTGACGGCAATCTCAGCAGAGACCAGGGCTACCGGCTGGCAGCCTGGAGCTCAGTGTACACCAGTCAAGTTATTGAGGGAACATCCATTCAAATTATTTCGTCTTTCAATCTAACACTAGAGATTAACTTAATACAACTATAAAAAAAACCCCAAACAACGAAACAAAAATAGAGCAAGGACACCAGTGAGGTGCAAGAACCTCATGTTGAGCAGCGCCAGAGAAACGACAACTCCCTGAGCAGCTAAACCAGCAAAACCTCAGATTTGCTAACTCACATTTACTGAACGCCTCTAAACCTGAAATACACCTCTGGCTTTGTCCTCTTTTGCGTGAGCACGGCTCCTCCATCAGCGTAAATCACCGCAGCGCCGGTTCCTGCGGGTCCTGAGCATCGGGGCTGCACCGCGTGCGGCCATGCGGCCGCCAGCAGCCTGGACCAGCCAGCAAACAGCGCAAACACACCCAGAGCATCCCCACGATCCAAACACACCCAGCCACCCCCTTGCAATTCGACCGAAACACTCTGCAATCACACCCTTGTTCTGCAAATCTCCTAAGCACGACTCGTGACTCAGGCAGCAGCTCTTTAAACCCTCCAACGTTTCTCCTCCAATTCTCCTCGTTTCCCCACTCTGCGCTGCGAATCCCAACGAGGCGCGTGAGGCTCAGGGCAACGTATCGCTTCTCCCTTCCCGTCATCCTGTTTCACCGCGAAATCTGATTCTTCCATCTGTCCCTCGCTCCTCGCCCCATCTGGTGACACTCGGCAGTTGCACTAACACGATCTGATGCTCCAGCCAGCGCTCGCGTCCGCGCCGCCGCATCGCGACCCGGCTCCTTTAAGAAATCACTAAAAGAGATGTTAGGATGTTGAAGAAATTCAGGGTAAAAAGAGAAAAAAAGGAAAAAAGAAAGAAAAAAAAAAAGAAAGAGTTGCTCTTCTTTGAGCGCTGGCTGGAATGGAGAGCTAACCTCATAAATAGCCAGGAAACAGAAAAGACTAATGTTGGGCAGATGACAGATCCCTGAATTCAGTTAACTGGCCTTCAAGATATGAACTGTTCTATTAAACATAGAGGCATTATGTTGGTCATCCACTTTAAGCCCAAGAGTGATTAAAATGCTGGCAGAAAATAAAAACTGGCTATTGAAGAGCTTGCCCTGAGGTCCTAATTTCAAATCAAATTTTACAGCGCCGCACAGGAACAATGGCAGCCCAGTACTCCAAGTCTTCTTTTTGTCACTTTGTACAAAGAAACCCCCTCAAACTCTCTCAAAGAACAATGGCCCCTCTAGATTCACAACTACGCCAAGAATGGGCTCAAACCATACAAAAACACATTTTAAAAATACATTTTACACTGCCCTTGACATTTGAGATAAATAGAAGCCAATGCATTGAAATTCCAAGTATTTTTTACATCCTTTCACGACGTGAATTTTTTATTTTCCCCGGTCTACTTGATCTTTGACATTCTGGCCTCTGCAAAAGAAGGACACAGCAGAGCAGTCAAAGAAATTAATTATGCAGATAATTGCATTTTATTAAAATGATTACTGTAGCAGAGAACTCAACAAATGACAGCTACAAGAACCTGGCCCCCAGAAGAAATCAAGAGGACACAAACAGTTCATTTTTAATTGAAAAACTTCTCAGCTATTAACGTTTAATTATCTGTTACTGATATATGGCGCTAGTTTAATTAGCATTTTTCTATAAGTCAGGTTTGCCTTTAAGTAAAACCACTTTTTAAAGTTCTGCTGAGCTGCCGCAGATTATTCCCTGTTTCTACAGCCTGAGTTTATTCGAATTTGGCAGCGTGGATACAGCCAGTTGTTTCCTAGCGAACAGCACACGAGACCATATGTTTCGACGTTTTAGCAATTTAGAATCAGAGGTATAATTCCGAGTGTCCTTAGCAGAAATTGTACATTAAATACCCAAAGGATCTGAGCTCTACAAGAGATACAGCCCTTTTTAGCGCTTTTCCCATAGCAACAAAACCACTCTACGCTACTTATATCATAACTGGAACCGCGGGCGCGCCGAGGGCGCTGCTGAGCCGGCTCGCTGGCCGCTCCAGGACCGCGTTTTCAGCAGCACGTCCATCGTTCTCTCTTTTTCTCCTTCCCGCACCTCTCTCCCATCGGGCAGGATTCGGCCAGAACTGCCTCTGAAACCCAACCTCACACCTGGCTTCTTAATTTGCAGACGTCTTTGTCAAAAGACATTAATCAATAGCATCTTTCGCCAACCGAAAATAGGGCAAAAAGCGATGCTTGTGTTGTTCTCTTCATTGCTGGGATGAACCAGAACCACGGATTTAAAGCAAGATACAGCCAAGGGATGTCCTGGTCCTTGTGCTGGTACGTCCCCTCTGCTTGTCCTGGCATCAGGTCACACAACCTACCGACTGCACAAGAACGTGTGAAAAGTACGTTCAGAGAGAGGGGAAAAACCCCAGAATTCCGAGAGAAAAAAATCACAAACTGCATCACCCAATCTATTAGTTTTAATCACAACGTCTGCAACAAAACCAGAACGAAAACGACAATCCAAAATTAAAGTTTAGTGATATTTCCTCCTCGGAGGATAGGCACAAAACAAGAAATCCAGCAGTTCATCCAAGTGAAGGCTCCTTAGAAGTGATGGACCTGGTCGGGATGCTCCTGAAGCCACGAGCAAAGCTCCGGACCTTGTGTCCAACACGCGGTCGCGGACGAACTCAAGACTCATTTGCCACTTCTGCTCCCTTTCAGCCGCTTTTCTGAACGTGCTGTGCTGCACAACAGCCACTTATTCCACAACTTTTCACACGACCACTTCACAGAAAACTAAACCAGCACACAGCTCGTTGTTTTTTGCCCAGAGCTGGGAATGTGCCATGCGGGATGCAGGGCAGTATCCAGAAACATCTCCTTAGAGCTTTCACCAAAACACTTCCATTCAGCAACAAATATTAAATTAGTAACTATAATTTCCAGATATAAAATGTTCTCAAGGTATTTTTTAATATATAAAGGTTATTTTGACTTGCTGAAGGTTCCGTCTGTCATTCTGACTCAGTAGCCTGGTACAGAAATTCACTTCAAATGCCTGAGTGATTCTGAGTGATTAAAATAAGCAAACAAAACCTCCAGAAGTAATTCCATTTGGGGGTATTTCCTTTAACAGCATTAATAATCTAATGCATTTAAAAGGAAGATTTAGAATTATAATTCACTTGTATTTCACAGGATTAAAAAGGCAATATATGTAATATAGTCCCAGCACATAAACAAACACATCGAAGGTATTTGACAGGATCCATTGCTCTTGTGCAGGAGTTCAATGTCGACACCGTTGTAGGTCATTTAAATTTTACTTCGGTAATGTACTTCACTGATGTAAACTCCAAAGAAAACAGTTATTATTCAGATAGGTATGAAAATATACATCCAGTGGGATATAGCTCAAAGTATATACTGACCAGGACTGGAAACCAAGTACAGGTTTCTCATTTGGAAGTACATTTAAAACTGATAACCAGCCCTTAGTGGTCTGTACACACACGATCTTCTCTACATTTCTTTACTTCTCATACCATCAATTGCAACTTGACAAAAATACGCTCCGTAAAACAGCTGATTTTATTTCTTTACTCTGAAATATCAAAGCGAACTGATATTTCAGAACGAAGAACACTGAAAGGGACGTTCTGTAGGCCGGTATTTTGTTGCACAGTATGTCTGAAACCAACAGAAACAATAAATACGTTCAATAAATGTATATCTAAAGAGAGAACGGGAAGCCCCGTGCAGCACGAGCGGGTACCCACCCTGGCCCTGAGAAACGCTCTCATCATTTCCATGAAACAGATCTCCCCTGCGAAAACACTTAATGAAAACATTCCCATCCCATTCTAATTTTAATCTGCGCTAAGTTTCAATGCAAAGAAACGTCAGGCCCAGCCGCCTCATCTCCCTTTCCAGAGCACCCCGATTTCTGAGTTTCCGACCCCAAACACAAGATGAAATCTGTGGGACTTTAAGGCACACTGGGCAAATTAGCATTTAGGAAAATAAAGCTTTAAGTAAATAAAATGCCGCTAAAATATTATTGGACTCTTTGGCCATATCTAATAGCGAGACTACTAAATAAAGCCCTTACAAGAAAACCCACACGCTGAGGGAAAATAGGGTTGTTATTTTTAACACTGATAATTTTGTTTAACAGAAGATTCCTTCCTGTGTTTCATCATTTTACGTTATGTTCTATTATAGAAACTAATGTGGGAAAAAAAGTTCAGAAAAATCCAGGCCCAGAATATTATGGAAAAAAGAACCACCAAATGTAAAGGTCCTGTAATATTTGGTATCTTTAGATTTTTCTGCACTGGTTCACATGACCCCCAATTTATTTTTAGAAAGGCAGCAATTCCCACTTGGACACGGTGCAATACCTTGTACCCAAATGTTGCTTTGCACAAATAAACCACAGAAAGTGTTGACTTAAAAATAAAACATTGGAAAAGGAGAAAGTTTTTTTCCCTGTGAAAATTTCCGGAAAAGCTGTAAACAAAGGCAGGTTTGGCTCAGTGGCTGAGTGGCTCTGTCGAGCTGTTGAGGATGGAGAACATATCAAACCTCACAGAGTGAGGAAATGTTTGTAAAACAGTTAGTAAATCATAGGCAGCAAGGTCACCATGTTTAACAGCAGGAACGACACTTTGCCAAAACCCCAGCTGTGAAAGGGCGGATACGCACACGGCTCGTCTCTCATTTCTGCTTCTTTACGTTCGATTTTCAATTAGAAAATATATATACATTTCTTTAAAAGCAGGAAAAAAAACCCGACAGGATTTCCAATCGAGGAGGTCTGCCAGGACTGACATCCTCACCCCCCAGATAATCTCAGTACCTGGTTTTATTTCACCAAACTGAACATAAGCTGTTAAAGCATCAAGAAATTCTCGGCAGTCGGAGTGATTTTCCTACAGATTGACACGGGCTGACCTTTTTATCTCAGGGACGGAGCTTTACGTTCTCGCTGCCGCTCAGAATTCACACACAGAAAACGCGGCAATCTGGGCTCTGCGAGAGCCGGCGTAGCATGAAGGTGAAATCCAACGTTTTAAAATACAAACTCATGTACGAATACACAGAGTTTAATTCATCTGCTGCCAAAAAAAAAACCACCCAGGAATGATTATTTCAGGTCGAAAAGTTGTCATGAAAACACTTTGTAATACGGGGAGATTTATAAAATGCCTCACCTGCTACGGCAGCACCCGGCGCTGTGTCCGGGCAGCACGGGACAGGGAAGCACTTAAACACGTACTTGACTTCAGCTCTCGTGTGTTTGAAGTTAAGCATGTACGTAAGTGCTTTGCTGGACTGGGGCCTATACGCTGGTCAACCATGATTTAAAAAAAAATAATAAAATCCTTCCAAATTATTTATATATCGCACCTCTAGTAAAATGTTGGGGTTTAAATCACAGTTTATGATGAGGTTTTGAAGCGTCCTGTTCTGTTCACTACATTATGGGACAACGCAGTCAGGAACTAGAGAGAAAAACCTGGTCCATGGGGATGAAATCAGGTTTTGTTTTTTGGGGAAGAAGCCATGGGGCGCTGCTGCTTCCTTTAGGTGGCAGAAAAGTGACATTACAGTTTGTAAAAGCACAGCTGGTAGGCAAGAGATTAAATAAGAAATAATTTGATCAATGTCTCTTAAATGCAGGCAAGAACCACAGCATGACACCAAACCACTGCATTTTAATACCAAAGTTAAATGTCTTCTTGCTTCATACCAGAGGAAAGAACAGGAATAAAGAAATACTCAATTTGAGGGGGGCAGTTTTTTCTCTTAAATTATTCTCTATTTCGTACTATGAACCCTTTATTCCGGCCTAGCTCTGCTGCTTTCTTTATAAAGCAAAAGTTCAAGCTAAAATGACTCCTGAATCCAAACCTTACCCATCTCGGACAAACTCACAACGCGGTTCAAGTTTTTCAAAGGGCTCTCCTGCCCGCCGGCCAAACCAAACCCTCCTGCCTTCAGAGACTTTGTCGTGTTTGCTGAAGATTGAAACTTCGCAAATGAAACTCACGTTGCTTCCAAAAGTCCGCCCAGCGCTCAGCCCCGCGCTCCCGTGAGCTAAAGCTACGGTCCCAGGAAAAGGAAGGAAATGACTTTAAGCTGCATTTAAGCTCCTGTTTTCCCCGGTTTTGCCGCTTCAAACCCAACGATGACTACTAAGGAAAAATATTTGTAGTATAAAGTTCATATGGAAAAGCACTAAATAATTCATGAGTGAAGCTACATTTATAGGGGACTTTGTAAGTAACACCAAATAACAAAAATTGAGGCCAACCGTATGTATGTGTCCATGGCAAGGCCCTAATTCTTCTGCCACTATATTTATAGAAACAGAAGTTTCTATATGATTATGATCATATTTAACAAGAACTCTACCAATCAATGTAACAGAAGGAAGAGGAAAGTTATCCTAAAGGCAAGGAGCCAAAAACCACTAAGAGGGTTAGTTTAGTGTCACGTAAACCTGAAAGTGACTTAAAAGAACTAAACCACAGCAGTACAACTTCAATCATTTTACCCATCTCTGTTTTAAGAAGAGCCTCTTTCTTAAATGGAAAATCCTACAGAGAAATGATGGACCTGACTATTAATTAACCAGTCCTGTGTGCTGAACATTTCCATTTGGTTAATCTTCTGGAAAGGAATTACTGTTTCAAGTTACGAATTCTTCTTCTTTGCTCATTACATGAAGCTTTCAGCACGTCTGCTACTGTATAGTTTATTTTTCAGTCTTTTCTTCTTCTTTGGTCTTTCCTGTTCAAGTTCTGTTCAGTAACACGGATCAGCTGTGATTCAATGAGATTAAATCGACAATATGTTTTAAACTGCCAGTGCCCGAGTTAAAATTTACCTCCCTTCATCTGTCCTATTGCGCTTCAGAATTGTACTCCAAGAACCAGAGATATTAATTAACAGACAATACGTTGACCACCGAATTACTAAACTATCTTAATGGGTACTTCTGTGTTTCAATGCAACGCTTTAGCTCGATACGCCATCATCTATTGCATGATAGCTCTGGTCCTGTTCAGACTACCTAGATCCCGTTCACTTCTGCTATTTTACTAAGTTTTGTTTCACAGAAACTGGACAAGTGGGCACTTAAGAAAATTAACTCTGTCAAGACAGCAGTCCAGCAACAATCTTTAGAAGAAGTTCCATGGCTTTGACATTCCTGTGTTCTCTCTCTCCCTCCAACGCTGAATTTTTCCATCAAGCGTGCTGCAGGTAGAGCTTTGCTCGAGTTTTCTTCTCTAACATCAACCCTGGATATCTGGTCTTCAAAACCACACTTCAGAAAGACCAAAGAGAAAAAACTCAGAAGTCTGAAGCAAGCAACTACAAAAGAAATCAAGCAGTTTACCAACACTTCCATTAATCCTCCTGTTAATCCTTTGTGGTATTAGAAACTCTTTAAAGTATGCTGACTTTTATATGCATTATTTTAAGGTGTAAAATTCTCAAGGTCTGGTTTTTATTTTTTAAAAAAGTCGAATTACTGTATATCTGAGGAAAAATGTAGATGAATTTCTTCAGCAAACGTGCTCCTAAGTGGCCACTGCAGAGCCCTGGTGCACAAGAGCCTGAGCCCAGCAGGCCGGCGGCACTGCGCAGGCCCGGCTCTTATCTCCACAGAGATTTGCTGGCCCTGGCCCGGCCAGGCGGTGTTTCCAATTTCCTTATATAACAAGGGCCCAATGTCGGGAGGAAAAGGGCAGATACTGAGAAATCAGGGCGGATAAAAAGCACTAGACCCGTAACCCCGGAGGTCAGGAGGTTACGACTTCAGGGCCTCGCGGTAAGGTGGAAGGATGTGTGCAGGTAGTTTTAAATTACCTTGTTTTACTGGTCTTTTCCAAGAGGAAGAGAGATAAGATCAAATGCAGAAGCCTAGTATCGCATACACGAATATATACACGCAGCTAACACGATCATTGCTGCTTTTTTCTAACTGCAAAATGTTCAAATGAATATTCACGGTTGAAAAATATTCTTTCCCTCATAACACAGTTGTGATTGCATAGTTAGAACAACTGCGATGCTGACAAGCTGCCCAGGAGCTCTTTTAGCCTCTCTGCAAATAAATACTTACAGAACCAAAAGATGAATTTGCATGGCTATCATTTGTTTTTCAAATATTGAGGGGTGTGAGTACGTGTATGATGAACTGTAAACGGAAAATGTAGCTCTGGCCATACACGTACGATTTTATGCATCTGCACGTGCAGCGAAAGGACAGAAATCCTCTTCCCAAGTCTCGGTTTTCAACCTGGATGCTCGAGAAATGACTTCAAAATGGTCAAAGAACTGACACCACTGCTGAGGATGGCACGAAATGAAGGAGCCATAATGTAAAATTAATGATCACAAAACACCATCAGCAACTGTGACAGGACTGCCTACTTTTGGCTACAGAAGGAGCTCTGCTGCTGTTTCGTTTTTTCATTTAAATATGTGAAGAAGACACCAACATTCAGTAAAATAGAAAATTACCACGGCGATCACTGCAGAAATGTACCAGCCTTGTAAACTGCGAAAGAAAACCTTGAAGAACAGTACAGACCACAGGAAACGGTAGAGAAAGGGCTTGATTTTTGGTCAAACTAAAATGAAAATGCGGACTTTAAACCTATGACAGAAAATATCGTGTTTCACATTACAAATACTAAAAGAAAGAAGACGTGTGCTCCTTTGAATGAAAGAAAGAACTAGTGACCATTCACTACAACGGTCTCTTCTGTACCATAAAACCTAAATCCACATTTGTGAACTGTGAAAGGCAAACCACTCACACTTAGGACTTTTTTTCACCACAAGTTTTCTGCACCATGATGTGCACTGTTAAGATTCTTCTGGCTTGATGGATAAAAACATGCTAAGAGCAAAGTTCCGGGTAAAAGCAAATTATAGGAATAAACCGTATCTGCCAGTTAGAACTCGGAGGCACGGCGAGCAAACTTCTTTGTCTGTCTTTGCTCAGATCTGACTATATAAATACTCCAAAGACACGAACGGAACATAAATCTTCACATGAGTCTTCAATCTGTCTACAAATGACCATGACATTACATATAAGCTATTCTATAGAACATATACGCTTCCCTTTTAAACAGTTAAGGAGTGTATCAGACACCGTGATAAACACAGAAAACCGAGCGTGAATACCAATAAATGCAAGCTTTCCGTCTCGGAAACTCTTCACTTATTTGATTAAGTTAGGTGAAAAACAGAGCAGTCATGCTTGTAGCTTTTCTTCCTTTTTCCTTTCCTCCACTCTTTTCATTTCTAATGCGAATCGGAAGTCTAAGTGGAGCAGCCTGGCTAGCCCCGCTCTAACCTCCCCATCTGGAAGGGAACTAACCAGCCTTGGGGCTACTTCCAACCCTTCCCAGCTGTTGGGTTGGGGTTTTTTGTTTTTGCGGGCTTGAGAAAGCATATTTATATAAATGATTGCCATATCCTTTGCCAGCTGTTGACCCTGCTCTCGTCCCGGTTGGGGCATGTTTTTCATTTTTAGCGGCCGCGCGGTGGAACTGACCCTGGCGGAGTCGGCACGCTATGCAAACAGCTTCGCGCGTTCCTGCCGGGCCGCAGGAGACAATGGCAGCCCAGTGCGAGCCCGGTGTTTCCCTTCGGGCTAATGTCACGCAGCCCCGAGCTGGAAGTACCGCTCAGAAAAAATAAATGATGAGATTCACAGCGCCGGCGAGAGGCTTCCTGTCCCCGGCAGAAGCGCTCGGCGAATTCAGATACCGCTCTGATTAGCAAAAAGGTTAACAAAAACACGCCGGAAAAGGCATTTTCGCTCGGCCACGTCTCACTTTGGGTACCGGAAAGTTTCCTGAACTGAACATCAAAACATTCCTGAACTATCTTTGTAGACCTGGTTTTCCTCCCGTGGAACAACGAGTTGATGAATCTTCACTAAATCCCTCGAAAAAATTGCAGCTAAATAATAATAGCAATAAAAAAAAAATAAACCACGATTTACAACAATAACTTTAAACTTTCAGACCACTGCACCTGACAAGGAAAACTGCTGTATCACACATCGAAGGTACTGCTCTGGGAACACATCCCGCACACCAAACACACCGTGCCACCTGTAGCTGAAACAAGAATGTTTCAAACGATATTAAAAAATGGGAACGCTCTTAGCAAACACTTCAAACGGAATGGCAGTTACTCACCGCGGCTGTTATCTCATTAATTAATCCTGCCGAAGTTAAATGGGACACAGACAGCGAACTCCAGCCTTTACAACTTCCCTAAGCATTATCAGATTTTTTGATAATAAGTAGAGGTGGCATATGTGTTCTGTTTAGTATGCAGAAGAGCCTCATTTTATTCTCAATGCACAGATTTAATTAAAAATAAATTTACTGTTAACGCTTAAAGTGGTGCCAAGATTATCCAAACAGAAGGTTTATGATACTTAATAATTGATAAGAGGAGGAAAATTCACAGATTGCAACTGATTATTATTTAGTAGGTCTGTTTGCAAAGGTGAAAGTGGTATTACAGCTAGCCAAAAGGAAAAAAACAATCCTTTCTTTTATTATTTGTATATTTAGAAAAACGTTACTTTAGGAAACACTTCCTAGAAGCATTTGGAATGAAAGAGATTACAGATCCTGACAGCTTCACTGATTACTTCGGATAATATTGAAGGTATCCAAAGTGTTTTCTAAAACATCAGCTTCAGTCCAATTCCACACGAGGGGAGTTTCATTTACTTTTTTAATATCTGCACACAGAGCAGATCAGCTTGTCCAAGGCAGCGATTCTCAGCTTGGATTTCAAACCAGCTTTAGCACAATGTGCCAGAAATTTCCACAAGTGCTGAGAGAATTAACTGATGGGATCTTTGAAGCCTCTCTATCCCAGATTAACTAATGAAAAATCTGTGAAATCACAGTTCAATCTTCTTTTTTTTAATAGCTAGATGTGTTTGCAATGCTTGGGATGACAAGATGCTCCCAAGCCATCTGGCTCCTCACCCAGGATTTGATTCAGAAAATTAATAGTAACACCATTGGTGTGCACATATTGCAACAATCCAGAAATCTAGTGCTGTTACACAACCCAACGCAGGGGTTTTGTAATTCCCCCGCTGGCTTACGGAGCCTGAAAACGCTGATGCCTTAGAAAACATTTTCATAAAACAGGGTGAGTAATGAGCGAGCGATTCCACCAACCGCCAGAGCCGCGGCTGGGCGCTCGGTCACTCGGGGCCAAAAAGCCCGACTTGGAGCTCTCCTGGCTCAGAAAAGCCTGACTTTGAGCTCTCCCCTCAGAAAAGCCTGACTTTGAGCTCTTCCCCCTCAGAAAAGCCTGACTTTGAGCTCTCCCCTCAGAAGGAAAAGGGGAAAAAAAAATTATCCTACAGAAAAGCCTGATGCAAAGATAATATCTATAAAGGAAAAGGGGAAAAAAAAATTATCCTACTTTCATGTATTATGCAAAGATAATATCTATAAATAATGCAGCTTTGGGCTTTCAATAAGTGCTATCTAGCACGTATCAGCCTAAGAATTAAATTCTTCTTTTAAGACTATCATACTACATACGTTTTCATGGATGAACAAAAGATCTATTAGAGGGGTGGACTGCAAGTTCGATTTACAAAGTGAATTCCGAGCATCCAAACAACGGGACTGTGGGAACTGAAAGGCGACTTTCTTGAGGATAATTCAGAAAATCCACGATTGTGTGAAAAAGAAGAGCTTTTTGGCAGAAGAGCTGCTTACAGGAACAGGCTCCGGGTTGACAGAAACCTGCATAAATTATCTATGTTAGATAAATTGTGTATTAAAATGTTACTTTAAAAGATTATTTTACTTCGGTTCAAGATGAACATCTTACTATATTTTACATAATTCAAGGCTCATTCCCATTAAAATTCATTAGATCTGTGTATTCAAACCCACGAGGTATCTCTGGAAACACCAAGCAAACGTGTTTAACTGCGACTGTAAATTCCCAGGCTCTGTAAAGGGTTCTGAGCGGAGTATTCGGAGGTTGCAGCAGAGATTGCCTGGCAGAGGAGACAAAAAGAGCTCCTGGGAAACACCGTTGTGTCAAACGCACAAAAGAGACGGAACCGAGGGAATCTCCAACAGGTACATTAACTCCAGCGCGCGGCGGTGAAGGATGTTCGGGACCGTACATGATTCAAACACAGTGTAACTTGTAAATACAGGGAACATTAATGGGAACAGTTTTGTCTCTTTTAGCAGCGCGGATGGATTTCATTGCTGCGGGAACAAGTTGAAATAGGTGAAGTCTTGTGCTCCTTTTTTTTTTTCGTTATGAATTTTTAAACCCCTTAAAGGTTCCAGAAAACACAGCGCACAATAAAAAATTACTTTGCCTTTGGAACATTAGCAGCAAAAGCTTCTATAAAAGTCAAGGAGCTGAAAGGCCCTCGGGGAATATTCTTTTCCCTTGAACCCTGGCAGTTGCAACACGTACGTTCTGCAAAAAACCCGGACCCACAACCCACCCCCTGCACACACCGGCCGAGGTATTTTGAGCACCACTCGTGTGTTTTCTCTCTCGGTGCTCGTTTGCAAACACCTCGGGGGAGCCGTTTTCAGGGGCTGGGGCTGCACTTTCTCACAAGCACCCAAATCACTTCTGCAAACCCCGATTTTGGGTTCTCGACAGCCTGGGTTTGCACATCCCCGGGAAACCAGATGAAAGCGGAAAACCTTTTGCGTGTGACAGAAAAGCTCCACCTTTTTCCTTTGATAAAAAGCTCCTCTGCCTCCCCAGCTGCGAGTTTGGGTTTGAGTCACTGCTGCCCATCTTTTTGATTTTATGACGTGTCGGATTCGTTCGACTCTGCCCCTTCTGAAGCCAACGAAAAACTCCCTTGGCGTCCAAGCAGAAGGGAATTAAGCCCCAAACGAACCGATTTCCGTCGGTGCAAAGCTCAGGAAGAACAGAGAGACACAGACACAAAATCTAAGAGTTGTAACTACCCCCCAGAAAACCCCGAATTAAACCCCTGAAAATATCTTCCAGCCAAACCACTTGAGATAGGAAAGTTTTCCTGAGCTGGGCGGGCGCTGAGGCCGCGACTCCTCCAGGCCTGACCTATGTGCCGCTAAACCCGGGTTAATGGCCGCTGACCCTTCCCATTCCTCACCCCCTGACCTCCCCCCGGGACCCTGTTTATAAGCGTGTTGCCACCGGTGTAAATAAAAAAGGAAACACAAAGTGCTGAAATTGTTACTGGTGATGACAACTGACACGCATTTTACACCGCCAGTGGGCAAACCCATCAATAAATAACTCCAAATCTGTTGCTAATGTGTTTAGAGCTTCTTGCAACGCTCGTGTCATTTTTTGCCGTTTTTCCTCTTTTCCTCTATGTCTGTCTTTGTGGGATAAACAAAAAGCTTCCAATAAGGAACCCAGCCAAAAACGAGGCAGCCTATGGATCAGCTTTACCAGCAGCTGGATTTTCTACTTTCCAAGGTAGCCCTTTGGCAACGGAAAAAGAAAAAGGCACGAAATGCGCTGTGCCATAGACCAAGGCAAGCGGTGTTACCTTCTAAACGCTCTAAAGTAAAAAAGCACGTGGCCCGTGGTGAAAAGAAAGGTTCTGAAAGTCCCCGTCTGCGGGTACTGCGAGAACTCCTGTTCTCCACACAGCCCACGCGAAGCTAAAGGAAACTGTTCCGTACGTTAATTTAAAAAAGGACTTGTAGAAATGCTTGGCGTAAAAAATCTTTGGTGAAACAAAAGGATAAGCTCTAGCTCCCACTCATCCCCCCTTCTTATAAAATCCTACAATCTGGTTTTGTTTCTTACTTCAACTTCAGAAATTTTAATTCAGTAATTTAACTTCAGAAATTCCTGTTTTATCAGCTCTATTCTGCTTGGCTGGTTCTCTTGACTAACACGCAGAATCTTTCATTTTAATGCTGAACAGTTAAAATACACATATATATATATTTTGCTGCTGCTACAATTCAATGGGACAAAAGCTACATGAGCACGTTTCTAAAATGAACAAGTTATAAAAATGATTATAGTAGATATAACAGTCATAAAATATGGTCAAATAATAGTAATCTATCTTTCTCAAAAAAGAAAAATTAGATTATGTGTAATTGCAAAATCTAATTTACATTCTCCCATTTCCAATTTAAATTTCCACTTTTATGAAAGATTCTCTGCCTCAAAGTTGTGCACGTGTAAAAGATGCTTTGACATGCTTCTAATTGATTTGTTTTACACTATTGAAAGGATAACAGTGATTTGCAAAAGACTTTTTTTCTGTCTTGCACACATCTCTCATTTGCCCATCTTAATTCAATTAAAGGAAGTAAGGACGGTTTGACCGATGAATGAACCATATTTTAACTGAGGACATTTCTATGTAAACTGGAATACACCAACCACTAATTCTCAGCCAGTTACTTCCGATCTGCAACTTTTATTTTGAAAGGTCACGGCTTGGTCACCGAAAAGACAGAGGATAGAAAATGCTGGCAAGAGCTTTGTAACAGCACAAAACTACCGCCTGATATCAAAAGCAAGGGGTTTTAAACTCAAACGCAATTTCTACGCAAACATTCTGTATTTATTCCTAGCTATCAGCGCGGCTGCAGGTTGAAACTTTACAGCAACCTCTCTCTCTACTCTGTGCATTACGTGTCTGTTCCTCGGAAGGACAGTAAGGGAAATAAAATTATTCTATTTCCCATAGGCTTTATATTCTATTGGTGCTAATCGGCACAACCAAAATACCTTGCATCTTGGTGGGTTGTTAAGATATAGAGAGAAAAACTGAGCCCACCTACCGAAACGTCTGTGTACAAAGGCACGGTGCAAAGCGCACACCTGCACACATCCATGGGCACCCGTAAGTGCCATTTCTGCTCTAAGGGCAGCATCACCCCCGGTTTGAGGCGCAGCCCCCACGCTGACCTGGAATACCCTGGCACAGCGGCACATATTCATATATTCAAACCCAGCAAAGAGGTTAAAAGTGGAACAGAAAGCAAGACTCTTCGGCTTCAACGCTTAATTTAAACACGCTCTATTATTTCCCAAGGATCTAAAGGAGGTGGCGCCACCCCCCTTGTGCACATCAAGGAAGCTGTGAAGATAACAAGGGAATTTCTGTCCATGGCAAGCAGAAGGTTGCCCATCCTCACCTCCTCCTCAGACACAGGCACTTTGCTGGCAAGGCAAGAGGAGAAAAATCCCTTCGAGTTCAAGATTTGATTAATTGCATCCAAACAAGCAGGAGCAGCACAAACAGGGGTGGGCTCAGCGGTGGGCAGCAGCAACTCTTCCTGTGAAGTATTGTTAGACAAAGAAGGCTTTTCAAAGAGTAACATATATTAATGTATTTGTACCTTTAGCATCTTTTGGACGCGGCACTTAACCTCATTGCTTAACAAGAGAGCGCTACGGTCGACAAAAGCGTAGAGAACACGACAATAAAGCTGATTTTTAAGGAAACGCTTGCTGGCAGCAGGCTGAAATGAGGATAAACACATGCCTACTGCTTCACAACCGCAGGAAAGGCTGAACTTCTATCAAATAAACACGTCACCCAAGGCAGCCGATGCCCCCGGGCGAGGTGACGATGGTGAGAGGTGTCCTCGACCCACCAGCTCTGGAGCCCGACAGCACCAGGGAGCACCCGAGGGGGTTAAGTCTCAGTTCCCACTGAAGAACAAAGCGCGGTGGGACGTGTCCACACCGGGGTTGTGGACAAATTACAGCTAAACGAGGAGAACCGAAGGCGCTCCTCTCACCGCCAAGGCGGCCGCTGCCGCCCTCAGGCTCCCTGAACACCCCCAACAGCAAAGCCTGGCTACCAGACCCACACAAAACCAACAGCGTCACTTAGCAAATGCAAATGGGAGTTTACATAATTAGCTTTTGTTTTGTAAGCCAATGCGCTGCCAGACGGCTTTCAGCTGAACCGGTGCAGGTTGGTGGGTCAGAGCTGTTTCCAACCAGCCACCAGAGAAACAGAAAATACCACCTGGAGGGTGCTTTTCAGATATGAGAGAGGAAAAAGAGACATGGTGTTCCCCCAGAACACACCTCGGCCAAGGGTTGTTCGTCGTGTTTATTTTTGATTATTATTCTTCATTTTAGAGCAGTCCTCTCAATGACGTCACCCTGCAAGGGTCTTCTCCCGCCAAACTACTCGGCAACAAACTCCTGGTCAAGTCTCGGTACGATGGCGAACTGCCCGATTTCTTCGGAAACAGAAAATGTCAATAGCACGAAGCACCAAGGCCGTTTTCCAGAAGCAGACGATAACACCAGGACCGAAGCAAATCGGGTTTGTGACTGTTCACACAACAATGCGCTCGCACTCGGCCAGAACAACAATGGCTGCGTTAATGGGACGTTAAACGAATTAAACCAGCCAAACTTCGCCTGCTCCTGCTGAGCATCAGCAGAGCCCTTCACCAAACCCACTGAACTGTTCCAACCCAAACCATTCTGTGATTCCACGAACTGCATCCCTGCAGCTGAAATGTTCAAACAACTCCTCCCCAGCTACCTGTGGAGCACAATTACTCCTCACGAGTAAGGTGGGCAGCCAGCACCTACTCACACCGGCCAGCGTCATCAATAAGGAACATCCAGCTTGTACCACGGCTAAGAATTATTCCCATTTGTGAGCTTTCCCTGCAGCGAGAGCAAAACTCCACTAAATATTCCTGTCTGCCCCCGTGCGCACCAAGAGCCCGGTGCCCATAAATCTGCGGTAATATTGCTCTTAGGAGGACCACGACGCATACGCGGATGCCCATACGCCACGTGCACGATTTAAAGACAACAACGCTCTCCAAGCGGAGCTGGGGGAAGCAGCACGAGTGGGGCGGCGATGGGACGGTGAGCGCCGAGCTCCTCGGTGACGACCCGGCCGCGGCAGACAGGCCCCGTCCTTCTGCTTTTCTTTCTCACTGAATGATTTCCCTAAAGCCAGAGCTGGGCAAAATGCCACTAATGCTGCCGTAAAACTCCCGCTGCGTTGGGAGGGAGGCGGGCGACGGAGGGTTAGGAGGTAATCAAGCTTACAGATTAAGGCTCGCTAAAGCTACAAGATCAGCACAGCTCGGGGTGTTTATTAACTCTTTGAAAACCAAGATGCACGATTTGGTATCACACGAATATAAAGGGCGTTTTCTAACCAGACCTGACGGCTGAACTATTTTGAGAGATTAGGTCTAATTTGGGCAAAGCTAGGAGGACGGGAGAAACGCTCTTTAAAGCTATTTGGATCCATTTCATCATAAAATGTGTTTCAAACTATGAGACTGCACGAGCAAAAACCTCCCGAGAATTACAGAGGAGTAACATTCGTTAATTATTCTTCCACTCGGAAACCTTGCTTTTTAAATTAAACACTGTAACCCGAAAGTCAACGAGTTAAACATATTTCTCCCCCCTCGGTACACTAAAGCTGTGACCTGGGAATTACTCTTTTCAGCAGTGCAGAACGGGTTAATTTCTGAATATAGAATGAGGTTGCTGCAATCTGGGTGTTTTTTGTTTTGTTTTGTTTGTAACACAAAGCAAAATATACTCTACAGATGCTTGATTAAAATGCAACAGCTGTTTATGGCGGTGCATTTTCCGCTAATTTACTAGGGCAGATTTTTCAAGGAGCCTTGTTTTATTGCATCTTCATTTGCATAAACACTCAGATACCAGAGCTGCCTGTCCACTTGTCCCTGGCTTGGCCGATATTGAAGGTTTAAATTCAAATTGAACTGCGCAATCCACCCTCACAAAGGAGAGTTTTGAGAGCAAGGTGGTGTAACTCCGTGATCGAACCTGCACTCGGGAGGTATTTAACTCCTCAGTCCAAAATATTTCATGTTTTGGGCACTGTATGCAACTGGTATTTAATCTGCTCTTCGCATCTGTCTGGCTAGGCCTGGTGGGTTTTTTTTTTATATATATATTGTTGTTTCCCTTTTGTTTATTTGATCTATTACATTCCTTAAGCTTGATGACTAATCCAAATTATTCACAAATACAAAGGGGTTTATGTAAATTATTACGACGAACAAAACCAAATCACAATCATAACATTGTTAAGTGAATTAAGACAACAATGGCTGCAGCTTCCCTATCATAGATTGAGGCGGATGAATTTGAACTTCATTGACAGTAGCAGCAGAAAGACTTAAGCACTAAGCACCGGTCCAGTCTGCTTTTCACGGGGTAATGACCCATCTATATTTTCATAACAAGGGTCTCATTCATCATAATACATATTAAAAAAAACTCTTGAAAAACTAATGGAGGGAATGTGTGAAAAGTGATTGGATGGGTAAAACTCCACGGGGCTGGAAAGGCCTTAATTGATTTTATTGTGCTGTGTCTAAGCCTTGCACAGTGCATCAGATCTGTATCTAACTGCATTTCCATTGATTTTCACTGATAGGCTTCTTTCTTATGTCTAGGGCTTAAGTACTAAACTAATAAAAGGATAAAAGACTTCGTAATACAGATTTTGAAAATAATGTGCACACATGATTTCTATGGAAGAAAATTCTGTGATGCGTGTTTGCCCTGCCACAGTAACTACAACCAAACGTAATATACAAAACTGCAACTAATAGAAAGAAGATTATTCTGAGGGGTGGGGGGCAGGGAGAAAAAAAGAAAATAAGGAAAAAATGTTCCTTGGTTAAAATCAGCTTCATTGTAAGCAGATTGGACTTGAACGGAGCTGTACCTGCTCACACGAGGGTGATTCCGACCGATACCTCCAACTGGATTCAAAGAGATTCTAATTCATTTCGGATGTGGGTCAGTTCTTCAAAAAATTAAACAATGAATTATCCATATTCTGATAAAATTATCTAACATACTGTGATAAAGTTACCTAAAGCAAAATGAACCGGTTTTTAAACCGGCTTTGTACGATCGTATGCTAGGACCTCGTAATTTTTAAAGCAGTAGCACTGCGAGAGATACAAAACTCCCTTCAAAGCAACCGCGCATTTATCGCGCAGCTCAAGCTCGAAAGCGTTGCTGAATTGGGCTTCACACCAAATGCCCACGATGAGGCTGAAAAAGGTGCTTGTTCCAGATAAAACGTGAGAGCAGAGTTCGAACAGCTGATTATAAAAGCAACAGGTTCACCTAAGGGGAACCCACGTTAAATGCAAGAACCTGAATACAGGGGGAAAATCTAAAATTTGGGAGGGAAAACATCTTCAAGAAGAGAGATTTCCACTTTTTTTATTGTGCACACCCACCGTCATTCGCTAATACTATTGCAAACGACACTATCTGCTAGTCAGATGCTTCGCAACATCTGTATAACAAATGATAATGTAGAATAGTTGTTCTGGTTTTGTGTTCCTGTACGAGGCTCGGTGTTGATAATCTCCAAAGCACACCCATGATTCTTTAAATTAAACATAAGAATCTTGTCTCACAGTACAGCTAGGTTATCCATGTGTAAGAGCCCAAGCCAAGTAATTACACATCCGCTCAAAGGATTAGACACATAAGATTTCTTTAAATTTTTAATAAAACTGCACAGCTGTTGTAGGGAAAAAACTCTTTTGTTCTAGATTTTTTTAAAACCATTAAGCTCAAAGTGATTCGCAGTTATGCTTCAAGAAAAGTACTTTAAAGGTATTTCTGTTAGGCGCTTTTTTTAGTAGATTTAACATCACTTTACCCTCATGGAAACAGATTTGAGTCAGGAATAACCTAAAGGAAAGGTATTTGGTCAAGTCTTAAAGAACATTTCTCTGCTTTTACAGAACACCTTCAAACGCATTTTACTTAACAATATAAGCACTTAAAGGGACCTCGGGACAAAGGCCACAACCGGGAATAACGGTGGCTTGGGCCAGGGGCGATGAATCCAGCAGCCAGTGGGCTGTGAGGGTCCATGGGGATGGAGATGAGGCGCTGCTCAGAAACAGGGGAAACCACACGTGGCTGCAAGTTCATCAAATCCACCGCAGCACGAACGAGAAGCAGCAGCGTCAGCCCAAACGCGCACCCGAAAGCCGAAAGCGGCAGATGCACGTTCTTCAGGAGATAAATGAGCAGCGGGAATGAAATCAGGAGCTGGACTGGTGACACCGGTGGAGACGGGGAGGGTGGCACCGAACGGGACAGCATCCAAACCAGCAAAATCAGGCTGAACTGGACAGGACTGACCGAGCAGCACCTTTGGGAACATGAAGAACAAGTCCTTGCCATGTCCTTCATATATTGTGCTTTTGGAGCCTCTAAGGAAAGAGAAGGAACAGAGCTGTACAACAGCGCTAATAATGAGGCTGGGCTGTTGAGACGGAAGGTCCTGAGGTCTGTACCCAAAGGCAAAAGCTGCGGTAGCAGAAAGCACAGGGTGAGGAATGCAGCTGGGGTAAAACCCGAGGCCTCCCAGGCGCAGGAAGGTGATGAACGTCGGGCACGGCCGCGCTCCAGCGCATTCACACAACACAGAGAAACCTGGTGGTGCTGGGCACAGCCGCGAGACCTCATCGCAAACACAGCTGCTGATACCCGTGTTCAGGCTGAGAACTTGACAGAGACGCACAGCATCCTGACAACGGGAGATTCAGACTGGACGTGAGGAAGGAATTGTTGCCCTGAGGGTGGTGAGAGCCTGGCCCAGGTTCCCAGAGCGGCGGTGGCTGAACCATCCCTGGAGCCATCCCAGGCCAGGCTGGACGGGGCTCTGAGCAACCTGAGCTGCTGAAGATGTCCCTGTCATGGCAGGGGGGGCACTGGGGGGGATTTGAAGGTCTCCTGCACCCAAACTGTTCCGTGATTCTAGGAAGGGAACAGAACCCCCGGCTCAGCGCAGCAGGGCGAGCAGCGGAGCCGTTCCCGTGCGGCCGGGAGCCAGGACGGGTGTGCGGCCGCTCGCTCAGACCCCAGCGCCGGCCAAGGAAAAACTCCTGAAGTGAAAGGGCAGCGTCAGCACAAACCCAGGTGTAGCTCAAAAGATTTCTCATCATCAAAGCAGCAGGAACGTGGGGGCAGAAGACGGAGCGCGGGGGCCGCTGGGCCCGTCCGTCTCGCCGCCCAGCTCCATCCTGCCCCTTCGCCGCTTCTAACGTTTTACAGGACTTTTTGGCTTTGTACCTTGGTGTAAATTTACTGCCGTAAAACCTCTGCAATAATACGCGATATTACTAAACAACCAATATGTAGGATTTACAAGATAAACTATGGTATGCGGGTATATTTACAACAAATCTAAATCTCTAAAGATTTTAATGAACTGCAGCTGACCTTGATCAGTGATTCAAAGCCCAGAGCAGCTTCTACTCTCTCACACATTACTAACCTTTGCTACAACATTTATCAATTTACCTTCTTGATCTCTCAAGCAGGTCATGTTTTCTAATCAGCCACTAGCTCAAAGACCTACATCCCAATTAAATTACCGAATGAAGACACGCTGGAATGTGGGCTTCTTTTAAATGAATTGGCACAAAATACACCTAGACACTGGATTTGCTGTGTCTGAACAGTTTTAAAAAATATTTCTATATAATATGCACATTACAGACACCTATCCTACTCAGAATTAGAACTGTTAGTGCCATCCTTAAGACACAGTTTCCTTGGACATTTTCTATTTTTGCTTCCCCAAGCGTTCTGTGCACAAATACAGACCTGAGCTTTAAATCATCTACGCTGAGCTCTTCAGATATTGGCCTGTCTGAAATCTCCGGGTAGGAAAAACTACACAGATGTTTATTATTAAGCACCAGAGTAGCTGCACAGACTTAACCCAACTTGCACTTAGACGCTCATCAAAACGGCCAAGAGATCTGAGCCTATTTTTTTTTTCTCTTTCAATGCAATGTATATAAGTTGCTGTAAAAAAAGTGTGAAATGTAGAGCTCCTCGTCTTCGTGCTAAGGGATTTGTGTTGGGGGATTTGCCCTCCTGGCTCGGCAGCACGGGGCAAGTCCTGCCCCGACACTTCAGCCCGACTCGGCTCAGCCCTTGCCTTGGTCTAAAGAGCGGATTGGGCAAAAACCCCATGTTTGTGCTGCCCCCGCTCTGGCGGGCGCTGACAGCCCCGCAGGGGAGCGCTGACGCCCCTGGATTCGATGCACACGCTGAGAACGGCTGCACCCAGCACGTGCAAGAACAGGCAGGCCGGAGCGGAAGGGAAAGCGGCGACGCGCGGAGCTGAGCCCACGCAGCCCGCTTGGCCTGCTGAACAAACAGCGAACGCGCTGTTGCTGTTTTTAACGGAGCGCTGCTGCAAGCACGGGTGAAGAAAAGGGATCCCCTGACATATCTGTTTTCCTGGGTTTATTTTCTGCCGCTTTCAGAATTACCGACAAACAATGAAAAATACGGAGAAGCTCCATACACCCAACGCTTCCCAAAACATACACAAGCCATTTGCAGTCAGCAAGAAGGAGAATGGACATCCAGAGCATCAAAGAAGCACCAGTTTCAGAAAAACTTCAGATTCCAAAGGGGTTTCCCCCAATTCTGAAAAGCAACTTGCCTGTACGTGGAGTCCCAGCTACAGATGCCAGCACGCACTTGTTTCTAACAGACCCAAGTCCTCCACAGTCCCCTCCCTTTACTGAACACTTCACCGTAAATTCAGACTCAGTCAATAAGTCTCATAGGAAATGTGGAGCCATGTTTGCGTTTTACGTAACATGAAGAGTTTGGATTATTTGAGTTTTCATAAAGGTGGTGAAGGTGCCAATTCTGCAGGTGCAGCCCCATAAGAACGGCTTTGGTACTGCTCAAACCCATCCCTACTGCAAATGTGCTTCACAGTTATAAACACCTAGAATCTAACAGCACCTTTCCTGACCGCTAGTATTTTTTATACTTCATTTTCAGGATCAAATTGTCGTTTCAAATGCAAAAGACACAAAACGGTAAAAAATGCTGAATTCTGATAGCAAGAGAAGCTGCACAGAGCTGAAGGCGAGCACAGGTAACCGATACACTTATTTAATCACCAGGTCATCCCAACCACGCACCATATACACAACATGAATAATTGCAGCAGGGACAGGAGCCAGGAAAACCCCAGCGGACATGGGATCTCAGGAAGGTTGGGGATCTGAGGTGTGAAAAAGGCCCAGAACCCCTGAATTAAGGGAATCCGGTCAGGTGAGCAACTATCAGCTACTCCAAAAAGAGACGGTGTACTCAGGGTAAAAATAACAAACTGGTCAAACACCGTATTCATTTCCTATTTACTTTCTAAATGCTAATACTTCAGTTAAACGATGAGTTAAATTTATATACATAAAATACCTCTGATGTTTAAAAAGGGAGCGTTGAAGCCCAGTACTTTGGGGATTACATCTCTGGGTGTTCCAGGCCCCTTGTCCATCCTCCTGCCCATCTCTGTATCACTCTGTGCACACCAACAAAACTGCTCCCATATACATAAATATATATGTATATATTTTTTTTTTTAATGCAATAGTCATAGCAAAGACGATTTCCCTATAGCAAGGCAAGGGCTCTGCCAAGGGTAACAGTTCGTGAGCTCATTGTTTAAGGAGTACTTCAGGATACATAAGCCTCGTGGGTATTGTATTTTGATGACTGCTGTCACTGGAAAATAAAAACACGTTGCAAAAACAGATCCACGGTACCGACAAGAAAATACTCTGTGGTCCTAGCCTGATTTATTTGTTGACAGAGAAGATCTACTGTGCCTAATGTAAAGTTCAATAGAAATACATGTAATACAGATATCTAGAATCATAACTGCAATCAAGTAAGCTCTGCATTTATCTGGCTGTTAAATGCAGTTCAAAATTTATCGGTAAAAAGGAATCAAATTTAGTTATGGCATAAAATATACTCCTTGCCTTCCGAGAGCAAGCTAAGCGAGCTCATCCCCCAGGACAAGCGGTGCTGCCCATCTCTGCCGCGGCTCTGATGTGGCTTCAGAAAGTTCTTCTCCACAAGGATATACATTAAAGAACATCGAACGCTTTTACTTATTGTATCTTCCCAATTATAAATTCATAAGAGCAAGAGGATTTCCTTGGTGAGAGGTCCAGTACGTTTCTTTTTGCTTTTAGCTTACTGTGCTGGCTACTGAAAATACAGTACACTAAAACCCAAAGAACGTTCCCATTTTAATGTGGTTATAAGCTTCCTGCTAGGCTGTGACCTAATGGAGACTTTTGATCTTCGCTTTTTCAAAACATGTTATTCTTCAGAGTCTGTAAAACATTTTAACTACAGATCTCCTGCAATCATTACCCAAAGCTACAGGGAATAAAATAATAAAGAAAGGGGGGGGCGGGAGGAGAAAAAAAACCCCTCCGTTTATCAAAGTCAATGGAAATACAAGGCATTAATTATGCTAAATGAAGAAATATGGGCATTTGGTTACTTTTGTGGGTCAGAAACATTTGAACGTGGCGCTGCCAGGCAGCCGCCTCTCCCTGACCCGCCAGCATCTCCATCAGCTGCCGCATCACATCAAAGCGGCCGCCAGCGGTGCCAAGGTCACCGATGCGACCGAACCCACCCCCTCGTTATCAATTACAATCGCTGATAAGGACGCGACCTTTTCCGAGGCACACAAATGGGGGGCGGGAGATATCCACGCCAGCGCTTTCCCCCAAACGGCGCTGGGCTCGCTTTCATGTGCTGATGTGGGATAAAAGTGCACAGCAAGTTGTGATTCTCAAACGAGCACAAGTCGAAAACACGGCCCAGAGCCCCCGGCTGATAAGACCCGCTCAGATCGCTGAACGCAGCTCCCTCGATCGGGTTAACCCAGCCAAACACACCGCAGAGCACAATTAAGGCAGAGGGGAAATTGTATTTCTACCCTACAGACGGCTCTTGTGAAGTTTCATCAAAGCAAACCCCAAAATGTCTTTATTATAGCGAGACCTACAGCAGGAGCACGTGTAACTGAAAATAAGGGGCGTTATACAGTAGTAAGTCACCTAGTAAAATAAAAGTATATTTTCAATAAAGATCAGTTCTGCATTTTATTTCTTAAAATTCTTTGATCAAGTAATTTTGGACTATATAAAACCAGCCAGACCTCCCTAACGTAGCATTCCTTAAGAGATTGTTCTGCCGAACACAAAACACTACAATTGAACACAAAACCCTACAATTCCATCTAACTACGCTTCAGGTGACATTCCTCGTGTTAATCTTAAACACGCAGTGGTTTTTGCTCACGGTTGCTGCAGACACACCGGTCTAGAGGAACAGAAAGCTCCAGATCCAGACCATCCTGTTTCCCAAGCAGGATGAAAAATATTTTGACGATAAGCTACCCGCAGTATTTCAGCATTTGCAGTATTCTCAAAAGCAGCGCTGAAAAAGCAAATGTACAGAAAGGTGGGACACAACTTAAATCCTTAATGATTTAAGATGTTAAATCTTATTCCTTCCCATTGCATTTAGAATGAACAAGGAATTAAGAAGTTAAATGTGAATCATCTTGGCTTCTGCGGGTCCAAAGTTAAACACTAACTAGTTTAGTCTGGATGCCCCAAATATTTACTACTCTGACTCAGATTTAAACGGTATAAAATACGTTCATTCTGCAGTGCAAACCAGTTCTTATACATACAAAAGAGGCAATGAGGTGAAACTGGAAGGCACAGAGCTCTATCTTTCCCATCTTTTTACAGGTACGGATTTTACTACTTCTTTTTTTCCCCCTAAGGGGACCAAAAGAGCCGTATATGGCGATATGGAATTAAAAAGCTAGGGTTATTTCATCTACCTTTCGAATTGATTACGAGGCGCAGAAAATAGAGTCAAAGAGACTGTTTAAAAGTCTGTGGAATACTTCAGCAGTAGGATGCAGTTTTAATCCTTTAACAAACTTCGCTGTCTGTGCCAAGAGCCAGAGAGAAAAATACATTTCACATTTTATAAATAGTCGTGAACATCAGCTAAAGCATTTTGCCACTTCTGGGAAATCAATAAGCAAAAACAAGCCACTCATTTGCAAATAATTTATGTGGCTTTTTTTTTTGCTAATGCGGGACAATCTCTCTGTGAAAACGAGGGCAATAACTTTATTACGCTCATAAACGCAACGCGAGGCAAACGGGCTGACGCTACCTCCATACGTGCTGAACAAAAGGTACAACTTCGATCAGACACCAACGTCGGAGCGATCGCGGAGCTCTGCCACTTGTTCTAGCGAGGGAAAAGGACAGAGCAGACGCAACCAAAAAAGCCACAATTATTTCCAGTACATTAGATAAGCTGCTATTTGTTGATGCTTAAAACTGCAAGACGGTGTTTCTGCGGAGGGCTGTGAAACACCTCCCGGAGCTGTGGAACAGCAGCCCTGCCACCCCAAGGCTCCGGGTTTTCCTGCAAAGGAGCGCAGAATTAGGCCAATTATCATTTATTCCGCCGGATGAGGCTCCGGAATCTGCACCAAAGGCCGTGGCACAGATTCTGCTGCGGGGTGGGGGGCCGGGTGAGCCCCCACTGTTCAATCACCACTAGACAGCCAAAGCGCCTTAGCCAGGCCTGAAGAGCAGGATGTAGGGCAGGGATCAGAGACCATCCTCCCTGCCTCCC